>OX438883.1:6991100-7410073 GCA_949315895.1 Anania crocealis | reverse complement strand
AACTCATATGCGACCGTAACCGATAGGACTGCTATTCGGCAATGCAAATTGCTGGAAGAAATTGAAAAATTATACACAAGAACTGATTTATTAAGTAACGTGAGAATTGGAAGACATTAATGTCCAGAAGTGGTCTAATAAAGTAAGAACTAAAAACGAAGCGAAGCAAACTGCGTGATAGTGTTATATGAGCTTTAACTTAAATAATTATTACTACTCTTGATGAACATAATACCTACTGTGTATGTGCACGTAGATGTAATAGCTTTAAGAAAGAAAAGTACTCCAAATATAAAATAAAAATTGAAAACAAATCTACATCCAAATTAGGTTTAGGTAATTAATGAATTAACTTCAGAGTCACCAAGACCAAGATCGCTTCAAAAATATAATTACTTGCATATTTTCATATTTTATGCAAGTAGGTAATTATCTTTGTCTTGCGGATTCTCCTCATCTAATACTAAGTTTTAGTTTATTATCGTAAACATAAACCCTATTAACTTTCTATTTAGACGTTTTGTATCAGTGACAAACAAATCATCTTCTGTAATAATAAGTATACCTACAATATTTTCAGGAATGAAATCGCGTATTCTTTCATAGTGGCATTCATGCGTATTCCAATAGTTATTTACTCAGTTTTAGGGATATATTTATCAGCGATAAGACTTAGCTATCGTTCGTGTGCTTATGTATAATATATGAAGCCATATAAACAAATTAGCGGACATTGACCCCACTTGTTGAGACTGTTAAATAATACGTCAATAGAAGTATACCTAATACTGTAGCCCGTGCCTTTATTCCTATTACGTACATTCAATCAATCAATGTTTATATAGAAACGAATTACATAAATCTAATGTTATATCTTTTAAATTTAAACCATAGCGGTGTTCCTAAAAGCAGTGTTGTTTTCTCTCTACATAGCGATTGGCATCGCTGACGGTAGACGCGCTGTGTACCTAGTTTAAGAAATTGTTGTTTTCCAATTGGCATCAAATGAAAAACCCTATTGATATGATATAAAAAAAAAAAAACCGAATACCATAGTCGAAGAATACACTCTATGCCAATTCGAAAGGATAGTGTACTAAATTTACTTGAATCGACTACAAGTTCTTTGTGTAGTAGGCTTACCTCCGAAATTCACCAACCAGGTAAGTCGTCAAACCGGTTCGGTTATTAATATGGTAGGATTCTTTAGGTAGTATACCCGATAACTATATTAAAATTATTTTTATAATATGCATTATAGACAGCTCAACTTGATACAGACATAATTTATACACTGTGGTCTCCGCCAAGGCAATGGCTGCCGCCGACTAACGCAGGACGTTTCTTCTATTATTATTATGGAGACCACACACTGGGAAACACAGCATGTGGCGATCACTAAATTACGGATATTGTCCTATAATTGTTAAAAGCATTCCCGCATCTCAATCAATTCCTTTATGGGAATAAGTATAGCCAAACCCATAAAGAGAAACTAGAGAAAATTGCGTTTATCACTCAAACATTCAACGGAAAATACCGAACAACTGCAACACACTTTCGAAGACAAAAATTTCGAATTTGGTCTTAATGGAACTGGTGAAGCCAGTTCTCTCCGCTACCTGAAGATTTCAGGTGTGTGTGGCTGAAGATACAAAGCATAGATAAAAAATAAAAGCTAGATTACAGTACCAGACAAAAATGACACTTTAAAACGAGCGACACGATGTTATTTACCTTATTTACATTTGAATTTAGAAAACAGTCTGTTATTTAAAAGATCACTGAAAAAGTGGGCGCTCATTAGAAATAGATGAAATAGAAATATTTTTTATTTGCTTTAAACACGGTATAAAGGTGGTACAAAGTAGCATGTGCGCGTATTTTGCTCCATAAAGATAGCATGCAAATTTAACAAATAATTTGTCATTGTATTCATTGAATGTCATTAAATAGGAAACATTACATAAAATCAAATAGGTAATATAAATTAATTTACAAACCGAATATGTCAATGAGATAAGAGGAAGTCTTTAATGTGATAAAAGCTATGCTCATTGAGCCATTATTTTGTAGAGTCTATTCTTAAACAAATAATAGTGAGATCCCTAATTTCACTCGGTATCCTGTTATAAATACGCACACACATGCAGATACAACTTTTTCCATATCTTCTGGACATCCGGACAGCGTCAAGTAGGTATGAGCCTTTGGGGATTCCTTAGTCTGACATTTCCAGCCCGTTTAAAAAGCTCACGGTTTTTGTGTACAAATGCTGCAACTCCATGAATAATAAAGTGAGGGAAAGGAAATTGTAAAGGAAATTAATTTGTCACTGGTATCCAGTTTTTTATTTATTTATGATGAGATAGTGAAAAAGCCAATGCTTCCCGTTCCAAGGAATCTTGTAGAAAATTCGAAACATCCAAAGCATTCCCGGTCCCAACTATCGCGGCAGGTATCAATGACACGCGGGTACCAGGAGCGCATAGACGCTAGGCAGTGTGCGCTGTACGGACACGCCCACGGCGCCCTAGCCCCCCCACTTGTAGGGACTGTGACGTGTGGAATGTTTAAAATTACGTTGAATAGGCAGAGCGTGTCGTCACATTTTTTTAGGATTGTAACCGATTTGTGTGCTATGTTTTTAAATGGATTAATTTTAAAAAGTAACGATGCCTCACTGTTTTTTAAAACTGAAAGTAGTTTTCCAAGGTAAAGAGAATTGGTTTAAAATTTGTTGTTTTTGAGCTAGTGCAGTCTAGCGCTATTACCTAAGAGGCTAGTGAAACTATTTACTTAAGTTTAAGTAATAGTGATGATAAATCATCGTCACTTCCGACACAACTTTAAACAGAAACTTAAACCCAGGTTGCCTAAAGCGCAGAGAAGATAGTGAAATGTGAAAAGTATGAAAATACACAGCTCCCTTTGATCATCCCACTTCAGGGTAAAGGTTTCCATAATTGAATTCAAGTTATCACAGTAATGGTGGCTACTAGCACAATCACCACGCTTGGGAAATGCGGTTTGATGATCAAAAACTCGAGCATTGTTCGAAAATTTGATACTTTTTTGTTGTACAACCCCGGTATCGAACCCGGGACAATGAGATCTTGACCCGGTTTTTATCTACTAAATCAACGGGGCGTATGGGCGTAGGGATTTTGGTATGATCTAATCCCCAGAAATGATATCCGTCAAAGTACCAAGGTTGCCGACATAGTTCTCCAAGTTACCAAACTAAAGAGGGAGTAGGCCGGTCACACGCTTGTAGAACAGACAACCTTAGATGAAGTGGAGGTTTCTACTCCGTGGGATGATGTTATCCACATCATAATATGACATGACGTGTCATCATCACATTTGGATAATATCCAGAACCATTTTGCAAGAGGCCTATGTCCAACAGCAGCCTCTAAAAGCTACCATCATCAGGGCGGATCCATACAGCCAGATAAAAAATAAAAGCTAGATTACAGTACCAGACAAAAATTACACTTTTAATCGAGCGACACGATGTTATTTACCTTATTTACATTTGAATTTAGAAAACAGTCTGTTATTTAAAAGATCACTGAAAAAGTGGGCGCTCATTAGAAATAGATGAAATAGAAATATTTTTTATTTGCTTTAAACACGGTATAAAGGTAGTACAAAGTAGCATGTGCGCGTATTTTGCTCCATAAAGATAGCATGCAAATTTAACAAATAATTTGTCATTGTATTAATTGAATGTCATTAAATAAGAAACATTACATAAAATCAAATAGGTAATATAAATTAATTTACAAACCGAATATGTCAATGAGATAAGAGGAAGTCTTTAATGTGATAAAAGCTATGCTCATTGAGCCATTATTTTGTAAAGTCTATTCTAAGAGGTCATCTTCATAATGAAAATACTTATGCATTATTGTTGTTATTTATTTATTAAATGTTAGATAACTTAACTTGTTAGAATAGGAACTCTAATTCCGTCTTGTACTTACATCATATGGAAATGTTATATTATTAGACAGCTTTCATTTCCATGGTATTCAAAGTGACGACTAGCGTCAATGAACTATTATTGTCTTTTCACATAAATTAAGAATGTAGTGGCATTACTGAATAAACATCAGCACTTTAAAGTCGGCCTATAGTTTGTACTCAAAAAGATAATTTAACGTTAGACAGTAAGGTCGATACTGAAACAAAATTTTCGGCAGATACCACAGTAATTAATAAGTAAACAAAAATGATCCAGATTTGTTATCATCAGTCATCACAGACGATCTAACGGCCGGTCCCAATAATCTATCTATCGCCAGTTTTGACATTTCGGAGATAGGAAACAGTTTCTATCTCTGATTTTTCCGTCCAGAGAAACAAAGACAAAAGTTGTTTTCTATCGATATGCCAAAACTGAAGATAGATAGGTTATTAGGACAGGCCGTAAGTCCACTGCCGGAGTAGAGTAAAAAAAGTGCCTCTCAAAAAAGATGATTTTGGCATAATTGCCACGTTTGGCAGGCGAGTGGCAATCGCAGTCTGACCAAGGTCTGAAGTAGTCGCTGCTGCCCGTTTTCCTCTGACAGTACTCCTTTAGCCGCCTCCATCGAAAACCATACGAAGAAATAGGCTGATAGGTACTATTATTTACACAATCTATTTATTTAGGCTGAGATTAAGTATGTTAGGTACCTGTCTAACAAAACTGCATAACAAAACTGTGTCAACGACTGAACATCATCATCATCATCATCATCATCAGCCTATCACAGTCCACTGCTGGACATAGGCCTCTCCAATTGCACGCCACTTATGTCGATCGTCGGCTTCTCGCATCCAGCTCCTGCCAGCCACCTTGCGCAAATCATCACTCCACCTGGCCTGGCCTTTTCAACTGGATATTATTTTAATTGGCACCCTCGGCAGATGTGTTAGCGAGTTAGTGTTTAGTTAATAGTGTAAAGTGACCGCGCGCTGTCTTCTGTTACGCGAGGGTGGTATCTTTTACTGTTCAGTCTACAAGTCTAAAGAACTCATTAACCTTGACTGTTAGGGAATCGGAGTCCCTTCCTTTGTTTTGTTTAAGACTAGAGTCAGAGTTAGCATCTGAATAAGAGTACCGAGTACCGATATACCGAATAAGAGTACCGATGCACAGGCATCGGTACCTACGGGCTTGCGTAGAAAAGTAGTTGTATTATATTTATTTATGTGTATGTATGTATTATTATGTAATGCATCATATGTATTTATTTTCCGTATGAAAATTATCTTAATATTAGAGCGAGTGTCTAAAGCTAGTGTCTAAAGCTGCATTAGCAGGTTCGTACCAAATTTGGCTGGGCAGGGAGAGAAACACGAGTAGTGAAAGTGAGTGTTGATGTACGTCGGAAAGGGGCCCCTTAAACCTACACCCGTGTCACAAGTCCCGGAAACTACTCGGAGTTTCTCTTTCTGCCACACGATGGACCCGGCACCCGCACGGTGAATCCATGGAACGCTAAGAAGTTTGTCTCTCTATCTATGTCATTTTGTCTCTTCATGCTGCAGCAAATATTATTTTCCCTTAGGTTGTCTGTAATTGATCGCTTCTTAGCAATAACATCGATTTATTATACGGATTTTCTGATGTGAAATGTTTTTGTTTTATCTATCGTTTGTGCAATGAAGTGTATTTTATTGTATATGTTTTTCATATAACACGGTTCTTATGATTATGACATAGGATATTCAGTACATTAGAGCAGCGTCTTTTTTTTGGCAAAATTTTCACTTTTAGGGCTTGTTAGATATTTACCATTAGCGACGGCACTGTGCAAAACCAGGGATCCTATTGAGCTCTATTAGATAACCGTAAATGAAACTGCCGAATGGCCGAATTAAAATATAGACGTGATCGAAACCGAATCCAATGTATTTTTTCGGATGGCTCAGTTAGGGGCGGAGCCAACATGAGACGCGTCATGATTTGTTTTTACCAGCTTAGCCTACATTAAATTATTTATAACAGGACCAAAATTTAAATTAGATAAATAGTCAATTGATTACCCAGGCCTTATAATATTAATCACTTTGACCAAAGAATAAAAAAAATCCAAAAAATCTGAATTTTTTATATTTATAACGAAGACATGAGCCATTAAAAACCAACGAATAATCCAAATTTATTTCACATCAGTGGAGGGATATGAGTGCCATGAAAAACTGATCATTGGTGCAAATACGAAGGCCAAACGAACCCGTGGAGTGTCTCCAACTAGATGAAGCGATCGAGTAAAAAACTCAACCTCAACCATGTTTTTCTCAATCGTCAAAGAAGCCATAGACATGCACCGATGGAAGCAGATAATCAAAACTAGATGTAGAACATCCAAATCCATCGATGACTGCGGTCCTCAGTAATGAATGAGAAAGTGATCACAGAGAGAAAGATTCCAAATCCGTAATACAATTTGAAACTGAAATTAAATTATTCCCACACCCGTTTCGTATCTGAATCAGAAATTATAAAGGTATATTCATAACATCTCCAGTGTCCATCAGTCACGCAATACCATAAACAGTATTTTTCTTTCCACTCGTTTTTATTAGGGTTCCGTACTCAAAGGGTAAAAACGGGACCCTATTACTAAGACTTCTCTGTCTGTCCGGCTGTCCGTCTGTCCTTCTGGCCGTCTGTCCGTCTGTCCGTCGCTCTGTCACCAGGCTGTATCTCAAGAGCCGCGATAGCTAGACAGTTGAAATTTTCACAAATTATGTATTTCTGTTACCCCAATAACGACAAATACTAAAAACAAAATAAAATAAATATTTAAGGGGGGCTCCCATACAACAAACTCGTTTTTTGCCTTTTTGGTACGGAGCCCTTCGTGCGCGAGACCGACTCGCACTTGGCCGGTTTTTACTGATTCTCAGCTTGGTAACACAATGACATCTGTACCTAAGTATGCGAGTAGTCGTCCGTCCATTATACGATAAATGAGAACTGGGTAATTTTACATTTGTCGATAGGGTTATCAGGCTACCTGTACCTCGTGCCATGTGTTCGGGACATTCATTTTTTTATCAATTAAAAGATTAGGACCACACCCTGAAAAGATCATGCATAGTTTGGTAAAAGACAATTAGCTGTTTAAAGAGCCCTTTATCCTTAAACAAACTATCCGCGCTCTATTCCCTTTATACCACTCTCTGAGCTTATCCTGTTCAAATAGGACATTGTGAGTCCTAGACAACCGTCCTAGTAATTAAGACAGTGAAAGTGTAGATTCTAACATCAAGGCATGGCGTATCTTAGAACTATAGCGCAAAATGTCCTGACATCGTTAAACAAACCGTTATTCCCGTGTCTATTTCTGAGTTTATTCATCAATTTTGTCGTCGATACCTATTTTGATCAGTATCTCTGTATAAGGGATCTGTTCCTCCGTAGAAACCATACAAACACACATCTACACTCCTGTCATCTGAATTTGCTGGTTAACTCATGATGATGACCCTCAGAGCTTGAAGTAGACGGGAAATATTTATTCAACGCACAGCATATTGTAAAACAAAAGTTCCATTATTAGCTGTTTAATTAGCAAAAACTAATAATTTATTTTACCTTCAAATCTCAACACAAAGTTTGAATTGGCACAAAACCTTAGTCACCGTAATTGTTCTACGTAACGTACCGTAACTGTACCTACCTACTCTGACACCTGACTTCAAGGATAATCTGATGTCAGAGTTTTTAAACCGTCTATTACTATGACTCGAAATGACTTGTTTTTAGTACTTCCATCTTGCGATACAGGACAGACGGCTTAACGGACCTACTGCAGCACTATTATAACCCCCATCCAGACCCAAGCCAATTTATAAAACATCGTTTTCTAAATTGACTCCATCGGGAATCGGCATTGAACCCGAGAACCTTGCGTAGACCTAACACCCCATCACTACACCAATCGGGTTGTCCGAAGATAGTTGCGAACGATAATCGTGTAGGTCTTATCGATGCAATTAATACCCTTTCTTTTTTCTTATTTAAAATCTAAAATGACTGGCCAGTATCGGCATTCCAATTTTAACCGCCTCTCAAATTTTCAAGCCCTTACAACTCCTCAACAACGCCTTTCACCCCAACACTGTCCTCTCCAGTATATCTATTATACTTCCCTCCATCTGTCTCAAAATACTCAGTTCGCTTAGCCCACCAAACCAAAAAGAAATGCCCTATCTTGAGATTTCTCATTTCTCAGTAACCGGTTCCAAGACGTAGGGCCCTAAGGGCGGGGCGGGGGGGCGGGCGCCGGCGACGCCCACAGGAGGGCCCTGCGCGCACGCCCCGTAGATCGGACCTTGTAATGCTACGCTTTTTTGTATTAGACTCTTTTTGTTTGACTTCTTATGAATCAGGTTTGCAAATGGAGCGGCTACGCTTATTGCTTGCGGAGTGTGAGCGTGGGCTGAGAACATTTTGTTGTAAGGTTATTCTTGGCGAAGGTATGGTTTGCGCATTTGCAGTCTTGTTGGAGTTGATGACTTTTCAACAGATGATAAAAGTAGATTCTTAATTAGACGTATTATTATGAACACGAATTTTTATTACCCTGGAATATTTCGAAGTGGATGAAGTTAATCTTTATTTTATGAACGACGGTTTATACCCGAAAGAAAAGTTAATTAGTTTGTAAAAGACAAAAATCTATCATTATCAAATCATGTTACTTCTAAATCAGCTAATAAAAAAAACATTAAACTCGGACAGTTATCTCTTATATATTTATTTAAATTCATCACTTGTTTAGGTTTTAAAATGTTTTTTGCCTAATGTTGCTACTTTTGTTTTAAACTTCGTGGTCAAGCCGGAATATCAAACTGAGGGTTTCGTACCTTGTACGAAATTGTATTTATTTATAGTTAGTGCATGAACTTAGTTTGTGAAAACCGATAAGTACCTATACCTACATACCGGTTTTCAGAGTGTTACTTGCTCCGTGTTTCCTGTTTGATTTCCGAACCTGAGGCCTTACTCCGCAATACAATGTCCGTATATTCGAATCCATCTGTCCCTATCACTCATACCGATGTCTTGAAGTATCTGAAAGAGACGAATATATCCGTAGATACGAGCTTCGTGTTATAGAGTAAGGCCTCTGATGTCGAAAAAAAGTACCTATTTGACTTAGGATCTGGATGTTTCCCTTTGCTGTTTCTGATTTTCACACAGAAATACCTCTTACTTTGGGATCTGAACAATGTGTGTGATGTTAACAATATTTATTTATTTTATTTATAGTTTTGCTAGAATTATTCGTATGTCTGTTAGAGGTTAGCAGGAACTCAATAATTTTACAAAAATCTGTAATAAATATACATGAATATGTAAAATTAATTCTGATATGTTTAAATTCGCTAGACAATAAAAAATCATCCAAGTGCGAGTCGGACTCGCGCACGAAGTGTTCCGTACCATTGACTAGGTAAACAACAGTAGGTACCTACAATAATTTAGTTAATGTAGTGCCTACCTGTTACCATTTATTAATATCGAGCAAAAATAGGCAAAAATGGCGTTTTTTTATTTTACATATTTTGTTTTTAGTAATAGGGGTTAAAGCAATGATATTTAAAAGTAATAGATATGTTACATGCGCTCTCAATATGCGTCCCTAAAACGTCACAATTGTGACGTCTTTTCAAATCCATGAAAGAGAAAGTAATTGTTCTTTTCACGAGTATGACAAGGACAAAATAAGAATTACGCATGTGTGCAGCTGTTCGCAAGCGGCACATATATTTCGATAGTTTTGTAAGGGCATAACCTATCTATAGGTACTTTTTAAATATCATTGGCTTAAAGTATGAAATTGCCGATTATTTTCCCCCTTTTTATTTTGTTTATAGCTCTTAAGTATAGTCATATTATTGCGTAATTCTTTTAGTATTGTATCAAAAACTAAATAAAGTAAATTTTAGGAAAAAAAAATGCAATGCTAGTGCCTATTACTTCAAAGGAAGTCGTTGAAAAGACCCCTTACAATGTGTCAGCTGACCTTCTTGCTTTAATTAAGTATATTTGTATTATATACTTTAATTTTCAGAAATTTAAATACTATAATGCGTAGCTTTATAACCATCTAACTTCCACCTTTAATTGCATCGAAAACGGTTCAGGCGTTTTTAAAAAAACTAAAAAATTGTTAGTATGGAAAAATGACTTTTCTCGATTTCGTCCATACAAAACGGCAATTTCATACTTTAACCCCTAATATTTGTTGTTATTGCGGTAACAGAATTGTGAAAATTTCAACCGTCTAGCTATCGCGGCTCTTGACATACACCCTTAAAAAAGGCATTATCGCCTTATTATTTACTAATCATACTTGAATACAGAACAACCAGTATTATTTAGTCAACTCGATGTGTTCGACGATTAGAATGTATTTTCACCATGTCTATTGTTAATTGCGAGTATTTGCGAGGACCTGTTATTGGCTTTCTGTTAAATAAGCATGTAAATATACGGTTGGAATGAAAAAGAAACAAGACGGGATCACTTTTCATAATCCATAATGTGAGTACGAAAGTCGAATAGTCATATTGAATTTGGTTTAATTTAGAATATATCTTGAATTTAATTTAGGACTAGTTTGGTCAAGTGGTAGTAAATCTGTTTCTAATTCTACAAATAGTTGATGTGCATAAAAATATATTTTTGTACTTATCTAGATGTTTTCTATTTTTCCTAAGTAAGTTTATCGGTTACCTAGTACCCATATAGGTACTTAGTAGTAGCTTAATTAGGGATTGGATGGGCTTTGAGTGGCATGTTTATTATTATAGTTTGAACATTTGATGGTCTGTATTCTGAGTAATAATAGTTCACATCACAATTAATCCGAGCTACGTTCTAATTCTGTGTAAATTGCTTATGATCTCATCGAAGTTCGTAAATACCCAAATATAGGTATTAACAGCCATTATGAGTCATGGTATTCATGGCACCATGCTGGGCGGGTCGGCTTATACCTACATGTAGATAAATGACTCCCACCCACGATTTGCTGTTTTTGGGATTCTGTCGTGAACAGAAGAAACTCTTATAGTTTTGCCATGTCAGTTTGTGAGTCTGTCTGCCCGTCCGCAGTTAATATCAAAGTTGTATCTATATTGATTGACAAAAAGACGTGCATTCAAATATTTGAAATAATTTTTAGGGTACCTTCCCTGCTCATAAAGTGGGGTTTAACAATTTTTTCCCTCTATGCCACAGTGAAAGGTGTAGTTTGTTATATTTACCAATATATTAAGGGATCCATGTTTTGGTACTCTGCCGCGTCTTCTCCACAACTTTGAGCAAACATATTATATCGCCAAGCCAAATACCAAGCGTGGTGATTATGGGTCAATTCTCCTTTTGGAGAGGCCTGAGTCCAGAAGTAAACTGATAAGCGCTGATGACAATTTAAAATTTGTATACTAGGAGATTCGTAGGTACTTTTCGTCCATTATTACCTAAGTTCTTTTTTTTTTATAAATAATGGGTTTGCTCTTGGCTACATACTTAACTATACGGTTAAGAAAAAGCCTAAGATGGAGCGAGCTTACCCAGAGGTACTGGTTCTACCACACACCAGCGGAACACAAAAAAACTGTTTGGCGCTGGACTCCCGCAGAAGGGTGGTAGCATCCAGGCGGCCTCTTACGAAGCCTACCACTGCAGAGGGATCTGTTAGCCGTCACCATTGGTTAGAAAACCAAAGATTCCGTTGCCCAGGGTGGACCACTAGGAGGTACCTACCACCACCCTAAATTTTCCTTCTGATACCTAAAGAAAGTAAAGTAAAGTAACAGCCTATAATTATCCCACTGCAGGGAAAAGGTCTCCATCATTGAATTCAAGTTACCACAGCAATGATGGCTACTGATGTAATCACCACGCTTGCCAAATGCGGTTTGGTGATCACAAATCCGAGCAACGTTCGAAAATTCGAAAGTTTTTGTTGCCCGACCCGGGTATCGAACTGGGACCCCGAGATCTTGACCCGGTGTTTAAACCATTAGACCAAAGGGGCGTCAGGTTATGATACATATAGGTACCTATTTTGCTAATTTTTCCTTAGAATAAATCACAATATTTTACAAAAACTGACGATTTTCAAGTGCAATTTAAGCATTCAGACTTCCTGTGTTGTCGATGGAAAAAATATCTTCATGTTTTTTTTGCAAGCCTCCCCAGGCTCCGTTGCGGTTTTGCAAGATATTGCTAGCCGGCCGGAGGGCATGAGGGTGGCGGGTGCGACCCTCCCCGCGACCAGGCGTGTTAATCTGATCGAGAGCAGTCTGGGGAAATGGAGCGGGGCATTTTTGTTTTGATTTTTGAGGTCTAAAAATGTTACAGAGATTCCTCCTCTTACAGTTAAATTCTATCGTCTATAGAAATATATTATAATCGACATCATCTTTTTTTCAACGCCTCGTTGGTATTGTGGTTTAACTATCGAGCCAAGATCTCGGGGTCCCGGGTTCGATTCCGGGGTCGGGCAACCAAAAGTTTCGAATCTTAAAACATTGCTCGGGTATGTGATTATCAACCCGCATTTGGCAAGCGTGGTGATTATGCCTGTACCCATCAATGCTATGGTGGCTTGAATTCCATGATGGAGGCCTTTGGCCTGCAATGGAATGATTTATCGGCTGTTAATTTTTACTTTGGCCATTGATTGTCGCCAATTTATGGATAAGATGCAATTTCGCTTTCTCCGTCGTGAATAACTCTGTTGATCCCTCCTCCTTGCTGGTCGGTCCTGGATTCGCATTCACCACTGCCGAAGCCACTGTCTATGGTTGGAGTGACCTGCTCGACTTTAATGTTGATTCACTGGCCTGCTCTACATTTGTTCGGTACCGTTTCGAATCTTAAAACATATAATTAACTCCGTAGGAATCGTATACGCTGCCAAAGGTTCTAGTTCTAGAACTGTATGTGGCCAATTTTTATTTATTGTTCATTGTTGTTAGCATTATACATGTGGTATTTATTTATAATTGGCTATCATCACACTTACTTAGTATAATTTAATTTGTGTGTTTAAACTAATATTACTAACATTATATATCCAAAAGTAGTTCTGATTATGTCTGTCTGTTACGATATCGCCCAAACTATTGTACTTTTATATATATATATACTAACTATTGAACCTTTCTATATACATATTTTGACGACCATTTGGATCAGCGGTAGTAAACGCTGCTTCTGAGCCATGGGTCGCGGGTTTGATCTCCGCACAGTACAAATATTTGTGTGCATGAACATGTCTGTTTGTACTGGTCTGGGTGTTTTCTATGTATTATAAGTATGTATTTACAAAAAAGAAAGTATATAAGTAAGTTTATCGTTGTCTAGTACCCCATACGACAGGGTTAATTTGGGACTAGATGGCTCTGTGTGGCCCAGTGAGGCATGTATTAAATATTTATTATTAATGAAATTTGGTGCAAATATGGAATAGACGTTAAGAAAGGACATAGGCTATTATTTTATAGGGTTAGCCCTTTATACAAAATAGCCTATGTCCTTTCTTTGCGTTATAGGGAGTTAAATCCGAAAATTTATCTTAAATTCAATGGGTAGAGTTCACGAAAATTCAAGAAACCCATATCAAAATATAATGTAAAACACTTTGTTGTGTTGAACTAACTACAGAAATATTACATATCCATTCATTATCATTATATCGCCGTAGTAAAATAAAATTTACAATCGAAACTGACTAACTTTCAGCAACGCACAGTTTGACGCAAACAAGCAATTTGTACTTGTGCTGCCATCTATGATGTATGATGAAAACTAGTGAACGCATGCGATTTGTTTTATGTTTAACTTCGCAAAACACTTGCAAATCGTCATTATTTTTCCTGATAAATATCCAAATCTCATATCCTATAAACATAAAAGGCTGGGAAAGAAATAGCTTCTTGGAATAATAAATATTATTCCAAGAAGCTATTTCTTTCAGTAAGATAAGACTAGATTAAACTTTTAAAAAAATACGTTAGTAGGTATAGAATAGTACTAAAGTATAAAATATAAAAAGTAAGTAATAAGAAGAAACTTTATCCCTGACTTTCTTAACTCAAAATTTCAAATGCAAAAGAAGGAAATATGATTTTATATTTTACCTAAAGAATAACGTCGTAATTATTACTTAATTGGCAATTGCAATGATATTTATTTTCAAGGATATCCTCCTCATAAAATGTCGTTTTCAGAACTTGATAAATAGTGTAAAAATAAACTTTACATATGTATTTCGATTTTATGACATTAAAGCAGAAGTTTTTAAATGTATTTTTTTTTAATTGGTAACAGGACGTATTGATCAAAGGCCGTTTAATATTAAAAAAAACCTTTCAAATCTTCATCATTAATTTTAGTTAGGCTAATCCGATATCGAGCTAATAATCCAAGAGCTCGACAGAAGCGTCACGTTGTACAGAGGGCGGGCAGTGGGGTGCCCACCCCCTATCGACCCGGCTTTCATTGCGTATAGCAAAAGCAACTACCCAAAGAGACTATTGGAAAGTGAAGCTTAATAATATGACGAATACTTGTTGATACGGTCGAAATGGGGTGCGTCTCATGTGATATAAAATCATTTGATATAATTAAACTTTAATAATGATCACTTTACATAATGACCATTTGTTACAACAACACATGATATAATTTTGTTTGACATAACGGTTACTTTACATAACATACAGTTTATTTAATACTATTTAGTATAACATTCAAAACAAATAAAATATTTTGGAATAAAACTCATTTCATATATCGTTCATTTGATATAAATTTGTTTGTTATACGCATTAGTTCGTATATCTATAATTTGAGATAAAAACGTTTTAAATATTGATTAAAAGAAATAACCGTACTGACATACATTGCTAAAATTCAGAATTTGGTTGAATCCCGACTCGCCGTGGTCTTCCGCCGTGGTACTTGTCTGCCCTACACTAGAGTGCAATTTAAAAGCCGGAGGCGCGGAGGGAGTACAGTCCTCGCTCGCAGTAACGAAGCTCGGGCGCCCGGGCGAGCTGTAGCGGCTGAGGCTGGTCTGAGCCACTCTGAGCTCTGCATGGAAATACAAACGGTTAATTAAAAACAGAATGAAAATTTAACCACTTTCCAAAATTTTAATAGGCGTTCAGTATCGTGTTTAGAGCCTATTTATTAAGTTAAAACTGTAAATCAAGTTGTCACCGGAAAATATTTTTGCGATATAGTTTTCAATTTTTACGGTCCTAGACCTGTTAAAGTATAAAGGAAAAAATCAAAACATATGAATAGTATCGTAATGAATGAATGAGATGCCAAAAATTTCTAAGTGCTTTATCTTAGCATTTTTGTACTGGAATATACCAAAAGAAAAAATACGTCATTTGTTTTTTTGTCTCGTAGATTGATATATTAAAATTTGGAAGGTGGTTAAAATTTCACCCTGAATAGGTAATGTTCATTATGTATAATAAATTGTAGAGTTTGTAATAAAGTGCGTTACAAACTAGATACATCAATATACATATCTATACAAATCCCCTGGAGCTCTGAAAGTAAAGACTTATGATGTTTACACCTCATAATCAGGCGATCTTTGGGAGTGCTTTAAATCCTGTTTGAAAAATCTATTACTAATATTATAAAGCTGAAGAGTTTGTTTGTTTGTTTGTTTGTTTGTTTGAACGCGCTAATCTCTGTAAATACTGGTTCGAATTGAAAAAATATTTTTGTGTTGGATAGTCCATGTATTGAGAAACGCTTTAGGCTATATAACATCACGCTGCGACCAATAGGAGCGAAGCATCAGATAAAAATGTTGCAAAAATAATCGCGATCAAAAAAATAGAAATTGATGCGTACGAAGTCGCGGGGAACAGCTAGTTTAGAATAACCATCAAACTAGGCGCCATAAAAAATAAAATAAAATAAAATAAAATCAGTTTATTTCAGACAGCATGCATGCTATGAAGTAGTTGTTAATCAAACCCGCGGGTGGTAGGGGTTGGGAACGAGGGTCTCGCATTTCGCTTGTCAGGTAAAAAGCCTATAAGAATACCAAACGGGGTCTTTACATTTCCAAAGTTAAAATCTTCATAGTAGTTACTCTTTCTCCGTTGAAATATACAATGAAAAACTAAATTAATAATTTTATAATACCTATATTACAGATACCGAAACAAGTATTACCTACACCTATAAAATGTTTATAGAAGTTTTAGTTTTTTTACTTTTATTACCTAATAAATCAAACAAACAACTAAATAAACCACAACCTTAGGTCAAAAGGGAATAGAATAAGAATAAGAATAATTTATTGACCACAAGCACATTACAGAGACATAGACGATATTACAGAGCAAAACAAAATAACAAAAGACTCAATAAAAAAAACTAATTAACAACATAGTGGTAAGTGGCCAATTAGGTCCCACCTCAGCATGTGCTGTAACGATCCGAGGGCCGCTACTTAGGAATAGGTAATATGGTTAGAAATCAGAGAGTCTTGAGACGTCATACTATGTCATAGTTTGTGGACTTCATCAATAGTAATGAAGTTTACAAACCATTGCAACAGTGGAAGAACTTGAAACCCACAGCTTTTCATTTTCATCTATGAAGACATCTAATAATTAATCGAAATATTTTGGATTTAAGTCGTTGAAAATAGATTGCAATTAATTTTTGCAAGTAACATTTTTGTTCTTCAGAGAATGAAAGGAGTAACTAGTTTATTAAAACGATATTTTGTCATTAGAACATTCTCTACTCTTTTACTCGTCTTGTACTACGTAAGTCTAAGTTAAATAGTATTAATAATCAATACCATTTTAGTAAGTACTGGGATGCCCGAGACGTGTACCACTACTGGCTGGTTGGTGGTGGTGGCACACTGGCTACCTAAACAAAATATCCACAAAGATTTTTTCGAAACATAATCCACTTTGTAGTGGTCAATGCTTTGGAACAACGCGGCGGCACTGTTAAGACAATATTTAAAAAAGGAACAAAGCCTATTTTGATCCCATTAAGAATGTAGGGATAATCCCTACAAACGAAATGTCCCCAATAGCGTGTAAGTGACTAATTGAGCGGAAACCACGTGACTGATGGTGCGCGGGAAATGTCCGTCCAAATTCAATTCTATCCGGGAATCTGTCATTGCGAATGTTATGGGAACGACGGATACGGTTAATCAAATACTTACACATCTAAGCTGCTCATTCTTTAAAGGTAATGCTTAACTGGCTTAATCTAATAAAGTAGCTCTTCACGTGACATTGAGCCTAACCGAGTGAACCAGACGTTATTCACGTTATATTTTGCGCGCGAAAGCATAACAGGCAGACAGACAGAATGAGATACTTTTGTATTTATAATATTAATAAGAATTATCCAGGATGAATCTAAATAATCTCTGACCTATACACAGCTTAGAAATATAAAACATAGTCGATCCCATGCCCTGTGAATGACTGAAACAATACGTAGGTACTTTTTTCGGGATGAAACATTTCAAATTTGCTATCCAGCCTAAAATCTTCCTCTGTACAGGCTCTGTAAGAAGTTTTGTCGTGATTGAGAAGCAAACACATGGGTGTTGATGATGATAATGAAAGTTTGGATGACCACACTTTCATCATCGTCATCATCCGCTTATCGCAGTCCACTGCTGGACATAGGCCTCTCTAGTTGCTCGCCACTTAGGTCAATCCTCGGCTTCTCACATCCAGCTCCTGCCAGCCATCTTGCGCAAATAATCACTCCGTCTGGCAACTTTCGCCTCTCTCTAATATTAGTAACGAAGTAAAATAATATACTGGAAAGAAGTAAATTACGATTAGAAGTAGTAGTACTGATAATAGTAAGATAACGAGTACTGCTTATAACAAAATAACTTCTATCTATACTGTTACACACTCCAACCCACAGAACAGAAAAAAACAGTTTTGTTTTTTCTGTTCCGTGCTCCAACCACATGAATAAATATTTACTCATGTGCTCCAACATTTCAATAGTGAATGTAATCTATCTCTAAGCGATATGCTGAAACATGAAAGGTCGTTTAGTAGATATTCTAGCATTCAATACATTTTATTTTACAGATTTTTCAAATTGTAATTCATCATTGAATTCCTACAGCAATAGTACTGTCATAATCACCACGCTTTCCAAATGAGGGTCGGTGATCACAAACCCGAGCAATAGACCAAAGCGCAGGGCGTTCCCCCAAGAATTGTCAGGGAATTATAATATTTATTATAATTTCCTGACAATTCTCAAATACACAACCCGGACTGTAAAACCAGTAGTTCACAAGTTCACAACCCGCAAATGTTTTGTTATAATCTGGTACAAATTTTTCAATTTTATTGCAAAATTTTGACATACAAATGTATCTTACAATTTTCCATTTGTAAACCTTTTTTTAGTAGGTAATAGTTGTCTTCTTCTGCTTCTTCTTAGCATATTTTGTAGAAGAATAAAATGTACATGTTGTCAAGGGGAAGCTCTAAACCCGTATAAAGGGTTGGGGGAAAGATGTTTTGCCCAGCGATAGTAAGTTAGTAATTAGACTAATATATTCCATCCTAAGGAAACCATCGCTATCTAAATAGGAGATATAAAAACATAATTAACATTTGCAGTACTTAATAGGCCTACTTAGTTTAAAAATAAATATCCAGGACCTTAAATCAAATGTTATTATTACTTTTGCTCTTATAAACGACCGGAATTTTCACAAGTGATAACAAAACTACCATACTCTAAAAAACTTCTAAATTATTGAACACACACACACACACACACACGTTTTTTGTGTATTTTATCTTTATTAGGTTGAATCAGAACAGACAATAGATTATGAGGGTGTCAATCATTCACAAGTCGTAAGATCGCAACCCTCATCCCAGCGCGAGGGGTCGCGGTAGATAATGTAATTATTATTGACAAGCGCTTAGAATAACAATGATAGGGGATTATTACGTGTAAAGATGTGTCGCCGTTTTGCTAACAATAAATCTTAATTGTCTGATTTATCTTTGAGAATAAAATACGTCGTTAGCGAGTCTATGTAAGAAGAATAATATCTGACTCAATTCCGTTAAGACATGAAAATCGTGAAAGAATATTTGATATGATAATACTCGTATATCCTTCTCAATTGCAGGACATTTAAAAGGTAATGCAGTCATAAAATCTCTACAAAATATGTATTATAAATGTGAAAATGAGTTTGGTTGTTACGCTTTCACGCAGAAAATACGGACCCGATTTTGATGAAATCTAATACAAAGGTAGATTAAGCTCTGAGAAAGGACATAGGCTATTTTGTATCTTATTGCATTGTAATACCGGCGATTCCCATGGGATTCCCGCGAGGAATGACCTGTAGTTCACGTGGGCAGAGTCACGGGACAATGCTTGTCTTATATTTTATTTAAGGGGATTACTAGAGCTATGTGCTGCCCCCAATTGATTTTATTTTTTTACTTCTTAACTAATCAATTCTCAAAAAACTAGAAATAAGTAGTAGTAGGTATTATTTTAACAAATTAAATTGAATCACAGTAAACTTTTTATTTAGTTGTTTATAAAGTCGAATGTCGCTAACGCCAAAAGCGGCCGCTTTTAGCAATAATGTACGATACGAAAGAATGCCAGAATGAAAAGCAGTTAACAGTGATTCAATAAATACTAGTTGGTCTAGTGGGACGCCCTGTCGGTCTAGTGGTTTAAATACCGGGCCAAGATCTCGGGGTTCGATCCCCGGGTCGGGCAACAAAAAAAAATTCGAATTTTCGAACGTTGCTCGGGTTTGTGATCACCAACCCGCATTTGGCAAGTGTGGTGATTATGCCAGTTCCCATCATTGCAGTGGTAACTTGAATTCAATGATGGAGGCCTTTTCCCTGCAGTGGGATGATTATAGGCTGTTACTAAGTACTACTACTAGTACTACAATAAATACCAGAGGTAATTTGCTAAAACAATATTGTTCTAGTTTTTTGAGTATTGATTTAGTTAAGAAGTAATAAAATTAAATCAATGGGGGCTATCGCTAGTGAATTTGCCACTAGAGGCGCTAGTGTCGCGTGAGGTCCAATATCATTCACTTTGTACTGGTTTTAGCGGAATTTGTTGCATAAATTATAATTTCTTTAATTTACCTGCTGGAAAGTGATCTCCTTCGTAAAATATCGCAAATACGGATTATTTGGCGATTAATGTGAACGCTTTAAAAGCGGAATTAAGAAAAAGCGCAAAAATAGGCGGCCTCAAGAGCAACTATTTCAGAAGTTAGTTTGTTGATATCAAGATAGTTATTTATAAACAATATAACATTGATTATATTCAAGATATAACACTTTGTTTCGGCGCCAATCGCCTTTGACAGCTATAACTCCGGACCTCAGTCTACAGTGGCGCCAACTGGTGAGCAAAGAAACGGTAGTCCCCATTAGCAGCACATAGCTCTAGTAGTCCCCTTGAATTTAAAGTTTAGATGAATGATTGCTAAGTTACTATGACATACCAGAATGTCTCAATGGATCTTCAGGCTTACTCTTGACAAGTTCGAGTTACGATCAAAATTGAATCGACGCCGCGACGTCGAGAATCAGTGATTTGGTACTCTGAAAAGTGAACCTTAACCTTTGAGTCGATGATGATTACGTTATGAACCGAAATTTTTTAACGGATCTCCATTTTAGATCGATCTCGACTTGATTTTGATTTCGATTCGATTGAGTTTGTTCAGATTTTGACTAGGTCGAATCGAGATCAAACTTAAATCAAATTCAAGAGTAAGGGCCCTGGTTCTGGATAAAATTTAGCACGGAAATAGAATACAGGCATGACTTGCACGTACCTACATGTTATCCAAGAAAAAAAAAAGTTCCTAAACAGCATTAATACATAAAACTAAACAATTTGACGCGTGTTACGAGGGCAAGCCTCACACGTCATACGGCTACGTCACATGTTTTCCCATTGTTCTTCAGTCCGATTGAGCAATACTTGAGCAATACTGAACCAGAAGAGCTGATTAGACATTTTTCATCGACATGGGTGATCTCGAGGAGCCCTCGGTGCCTTATTGCTCTAACCGGGGAAGCATCTGGACGTCTGATCATCGTGATCAATTAGTTATAAACATTTATGTAATCCCTTTTAATTAATTATTAATTAAACTAATTTTCTAAGAAAAATTGTACTTTTTAAAAACCCTACCCGACGGCTCAATTCCGTAATTCGCGTAAGTATAGCCTAAAACTGTTTTTTGTTTTGCTTTTTCTATTATTCAAAATTCTTACGGCGCAAAGTTTCAAGAGTTAAATGAATCAGGGTTTATGAAACCTTGTTTTTTGTTAGAATCAAAATATTAGTAGGTTTGGTTAGGTTAGGTTAGGTTTTAATCTTTGAATAGGTGCCTACACATTATAAATTAAAACCCAAGTGCTTCATGCGGATAACATTTTTAAAATAAGCACAACTATTTATTTGTTTTGAATAAATAAAAAATATTTCGTTAAGTAATTTTAATCTGAGTTATCTTCGTCTTAACTTTAAACAAGCGCTATATATTTTTGTTGATTTTACTCTTTATTTAATATGAATTAATTACCGAAAATATTATTTCAAAAACCAAAAGTAAATAATTATAGTCAGTATTGATCCAATGGCAACTTTTTTATAACTTGTACCGTTCATTATATTTAATTTAACAAAAAAAATTAAAAAAGTACTTATGTTGTAAAAAAACTTACTTCACCAAGACTGTCAAATAAACTTTAGATGAATAAATTATTCAAGAAACAACACATGACAAGCTATTTTGGTCAAAGTGAACATAATCTGACTGACTATTGCCATAGGGAAGTTCTTTCCCTATGCTATTGCTAACGCGGCTTTGGTTTAGCCTTTAATACATCACACATAGGGCATAAATTCTCAAAACAACTTTTTGTTTAAGTTCTATTTAGTACCACCAATAAAATTCGAAAAGTTTTATAAGTATAAATGTTGGTTTGGACAGCTAAATTAAGGATTCATTTAGGCCTACGGCATCCGCGCTTGTATCTGCGCGCCTGGTACCGCAACTAAATCATTTCTTTACTAAATTGGAAAGGAAACAGCGTTTTATTTTGTTTTATGTTATTTTAATTCAATTTATAGTCGTTGTAATATGTTGTATAAATTTTGCAATACTGTTTTATAGTTAGAAGTTATGTAAACCTTTTAATGGAATGTTAAGCATGTTGGAAACTAATCACTACATAAAGTTGTCTAAAATTTATAAAAATCAAACTTGGTTGCAAATTATCAATATGAAAAAAGTAGTAATTATCAGATTGTTGGCATTATTGTTTAAATTCATGATCATTTGATCAGACTTCTACAAATGAGTAATTTCTGTGACAGTGACATCTGTTCAAAAATGACATAGATAAAGGTAAAATATGTTTAAGAGGGAGTGTTATAAAATGTTTTGTAACATTTATAACATGACAACATTACACATTTTTATACACGTTATTATGACATAACAAAACACATTATCTGATGAAAATGTTTAAATAGGTTTTGACTTTTGAATGATCAGTGTGCATATTGTGTTACATAAGTACCTATTATTCTTATAATCATCATAACTCTATTTGTTTCATTAATACATTCTTTATTTGCAATAAAACATGGTATTACAGTTGTAGTACATTTAACAAGAGTTGAGCGACATATTTAAATAAAAGTATGTAAATCAAAAAAGTCAATACAAATGTACTTGTTTTAACATTGTGGTAGTTGTAGAGTCAGCATTTATTGCTTAAATAATCTTTTAGATCATAGATTTTTTTCTCATTAAACCATTTATATAATTTTTATTTGAATTACGTAGGGTAACTTGTTGTATATCTCAAACCTCATAGCTAGTTTATATTGTATTTTAGTAATTTCGGAGCAACACTTAATAGACTTATACACTTCACACTAACGGGGCTTAATGCAACGAAACTACGTTATATAAAGATAAATGGTAATTTATAAATAACGTAGTTTCGTTGCATTAAACCCCGTAAGTGTGAAGTGTATAAGTGTATAAAAAATGCAAACAAGAAAGTTTAAAATACTAAACACTCAATAGTCTCTGAGGGTCACGTTTCTGACGTGAATTCATATCACTTTTGTTAGAATCACACGGGTTATGTATGAAAATAGGTCTGATACATGTCATGATATTATTTTCACATTATTTTTACTAAGAATTTTTACTGGTTTCATGTCGAAAATGATTTCAATTTCGTTTTGTTGATTTTAATGTTTACAACCAACGAAAAAAGGGCAACGACAACGTAAGCAAAGGAATTGTTATTATTACCACACAAACGAACCGTTTAAAAGCCGCGGTGACCTTTCTAAATATTCCCCCGATCCTTGAAACTACAAAACTCCGAAGTTCCTTTCTAATTTATTCTCTCACAATTTCGGCTTGTTGCCGCTTTCTCAGGTCACGAGTTGCACACTCCACATCCGTTCTCTTCTGAATGCACAATACGAACGTTGTCGTCTCGTTCTGGCTCAAGCTACGCCTCGCATTGCGCTCTCGCTCCCGCCGTCGTGACGTTGTCAAGTTGCTTGCCGGTGAGGTGACCTTGTCGCGCTTCGCTGCCTTCGATATCATCAAGAATAAATAGGCATAATTACTATGGTCTTATGGATTAAATTTGTGATTGAATTTTTTATTCGTCATTAGGTTTAATGAAGGGAATGCTGAGAAGTTGAATGTATAATAATAATTGGACGGGATAATTTGTAGGTGCGTGTAAGTGTAGTTAGTCGTTAGCTGCTAATTAATACTTAACTAAGCTCATTAGCTTAGGGCGGGATGATAAGTAACTAGCTACTGCTATTTAAATTCGTAACTCTGGCCAGTTGTAAAGGAGATGTCCCAAATTGTATGAAGGCCAGGCCCAGAACCTGTACGTGACACACCACCAAAAGATAGAGTGACAATATTTTGTTATTATCCAGTACTTTTAAAATGGCTTCGTGAAGTGGTTCAAATAAAGAGATAAGTAAGAAAATAGCAATACAAAACAACAAAAACCATCATGGCGGAAGATGACATTTTGATGACGCCTGTCAGTTTTGGCAGATTCAAAATCGCGCATCTATGTAGGAGTCGAATGCCATCGCTTGCTTGTAGTTACAAGAAACATTAACGATTCCACAGAGTACTTTTTTATATAAGAAAGTAATGTGTCGATCAATACCAAATCCAGAAAACGAAAAAAAGGTCGTTATAAAGAACTCAAAATACATAAAGGTGACAAGCAGAACAAAAACTTGAAGTGAATGATTATGCCAAAGTGACAGGGGGTATCTGACAGCTACTGACATTTAAAGTTTTTTTAGATTGACGCCATCTTGGAATGTCCAATTGAGTTTGATAAATTATTCGATCTTATTTATTTTTGAACCACTAAATTATAAGTTAAATAAATTTATATGTATTTTTCCCAGAAACAGTAACTTTTTCTTGATTTTTGAAAATGGTGTACTATGTCTGGGCCTATTATAGGACATCTCCTTTGAATTTAGTGACGTGAAAATTTTATTGATTTTTCGTTATTTGAAAATACGAGTATACTTATACACTATTTCGTCAACTATTTTCAAAATGGATAAAATTGAACAAAGAGCGGTGATAAAGTTTCTTCATAATAATATGAAGGCCATGAAGGGAACAGATATCTATGACGAGTTAAATAATGTTTTGGGTGAATGTGTTCCTTCATAAGCCACAGTAAAAAACTGGGTGGCTGAGTTTAAACGCAGTCGTACATGTGTCCAAGATGAAGCCCGCCCCGGACGTCCAAAAAGCGTCACGACTCCTGAAATGTTCGTGAAAGAACATGATATGTTTTTAGCAGATCGACGATTGAAGTTATCTGAAGTAGCTGATACGACAGGTATTTCAAAAGAACGGGTACATCATATCCTAAGTGAGGAATTAAATATTGAAAAGTTATCGGCCGCGATTGCTTACGCACGATCAAAAAAGGATTCGGGTGCAAAACTCAAAAGAATGTCTGGACCATTTTCAGAGTAATAAGGCCGATTTTTTAAGTCGATTTGTAACAACAGATGAAACATGGGTTCATTATTACACGCCAGAATCAAAAATTCAATCAAAACAGTGAACTCAATCGGGATGCCCGGCTCCAAAATAATTCATGGCTGTAAAGTCGGCTGGAAAAGTGATGGCTTCCGTCTTTTGAGATGCAGATGGGATTTTGATAATAGATTACCTTCCTAACTATTAATGGAGAATACTACGCTAATCTTCTAGATAAGCTTCATCGATGTATTCAGCAAAAACGACCAGGGTTGGCAAAAAAAAATCATCTTCCACCAAGGCAATGCTAGGGTTCACACATGTGTTAAAGCTATGGCAAAAATCAACGAATTGAAGTATGATTTGGTGGGTGGAGCCACCTTATTCGCCTGATCTAGCGCCATCAGACTTCCACTTATTCCCTAAGCTCAAAACTTTTTGGGCGAACAGAAATTTGCCACAAATGATGAAATCAGCCGCTGTAGAGGAGTATTTTGCAGGCCTCGAATGAAATCATTTTATGGAAGGCACTAGCTGTTCCCCGCGCCTTCGTCCGCGTCAATTTCCGTTATGTTCGCGATTATTTTTGCAACATTTTTTACTCATGCTTCGCTCTTATTAGTCGCAGCGTGATGTTATATAGCCTAAAGCCTTCCTCGATTAATGGACTATCCAACACAAAAAGATTTTTTTAAATCGGACCTGAGATTAGCGCGTTCAAACAAACAAACAAACAAACTCTTCAGCTTTATAATATTAGTATAGATTACTGCTTTAGAGCGAAGATGGAATAAGTGCGTAGAGGTTTACGGAGACTATGTCGAAAAATAAAATTATTTTTATCACGGTAAGTTAAGTGTTTTCTTATTAGGCTAGTTACTTATCATCCCGCCTTCGTATAATAGCTTTCTCGAAAATGTACAATAAGAAATATCATCTGTGAACACTAACATTAACTGAAGTTTCACCATTCTATTCATCCATTCCACTTCAGACAATCATGTCCAAATTTTTCATTTAATGCAATCAAAAACCAAAATCTAAAAAAACTAACCAAACAAAATTTTTAAAATAAACACAGTTAAGGAAAAATGAGTTCTTGCAAACCCATTAACACTATTTGTTATTACGGTTGATAGCCGGCGTTTCTGTTAAAAAGGTTCATACTTAAAACTCTTATCGGAACTTCAGAACCGGAGTGCTCAAGTTTGCCGTGTTATTTAAAACCTACTGCTCGACCGAAAACGTCAAGGGAATAATTTCTTCTGCCAACATGTAAACACGGATGCTAAATATGCAAGATCCGAAATGACACATACTAGTTTTGAGAAAACAGAAAAATCAACTGCAGCACGAGCATTTTACAGTCCAAATTACGTCGGTTGGGCAAAACAAATGCAGTCTTTTGTTAGGCAGAGAATGATTGTTCGTATTCTATTTTTGGCTGCGGTAGGCGGTCGCTCGAATGCATCGTGTTTTTTTATGTCTTTTAAGGGTCTTTTTGTTACTTGAGGTAATGGCTGGATTTAGCCGTGTTTCCGGCTATTGTGCCAGAATAAGATTTTAATTAAAAGCTATTGGGATCAGGGTCTTGTAACGCTTGTTTTGCCAAGGTATTTTGTTTAGAGAAATCTAATCCGATTGATTGCACTGAAGGTTAACCGAGTAAACAATTATCTGACACAGTTAAAGTATTTAAAAAAATAGGAGCAACAGATTTTTTTCTACAAATATTGTGATTATTGTCTGGATTCTTATAAAACATTTTGTCGTAAGTAAGTGTGTACCAGACGTGTATTCAAGGTGGTCCAAGATGGTCATTTGCCCTAATTCTTGGGCGCTTAAATTATCTGGTAATTTACTAAATAAATAAATAAATATTTAAGACATGCCTCACCGGGCCACACTGAGCCATCTAGTCCCAAATTAAGGTACTATTAAATACCCTGTCGTATGGGGTACTAGACAACCGATAAACTTACTTATATACTTTTTTTTTTGTAAATACATACTTATAGTACATAGAAAACACCCAGACCAGTACAAACAAACATGTTCATGCACACAAATATTTGTACTGTGCGGGGATCGAACCCGCGACCCATGGATCAGAAGCAGCGTTAACTACCGCTGATCCAAATGGTCCGCTGATCAAAAAGGTAATTACTAGACTTAATCCATCGGTATTATGATCTATTTGTATCCTGACTTGGAATGGGATAATGAATAAAAATAAAGATCACACGTTTTAGTCCCTTGATCGTGAGTTATTCCAGACACAATTGAAATCAATTGTTATCGTGGCACCCGAGTGCCTCCTGGGGGTTGAGGGATTAAACATGATATAAGAAGGTATAATTTATATCGTATTGTCGACTTCAAAGCAAACTTTACCATTTTTACTACAAGACACAAATTTTAATATCATCTTTTAAAAAACTCTTTTGTTGTTTTGTAAGTGATATTATAAGCACAGAATATGAATATTTAAGGTTATTGTAGTTAAAAGGTGTACCTTATCGCCTATTTGCACTTATTTGACAAAATAACCAGTGTCTGTTTCGGATGAGGTATAGTGGATTCTCTGCCTCTTAAATTAGCAAAAAGTAGTTTTGCTGACTTATAGAGAATTTCACTCGGTAATGCATAACTTTAATGAATTTTTTGCTAATTACTTGTTTGACTTGTTTGTGCAAGAGTTCATTAGAGTAGGTACTTTTTCTTAAAATAAGATAGTACTTATTCAAAACAAATTTATTACCTATTCTATCGCCTCCCTAATGATGTGGACAATAATAATTACTAATTGTATGTTCATTTATTTATTTCTAGTGGACGATCTGATTCGGTGGATTTCGAAATTCCTGCTTGGCTTCTAGACAAACCTGGTTCATAATGAGAAAAACTATATCGATTTTTCTTTTTTTGAACCTAACAATAGCAAGCCATTTTTTTCCTTCCTTAATTAAATAAATTTAGTTACTTTGAATTGCTCTTCAACATAGCTAATTCAGCACGGAAATAGGTTACGGACCTAATAATTATGATGCAACTATACTCTTTAAGGGCCAGGTTAGTAGATTCGTGACAATAAGTTTAAATAAGGATAAGAGATATAACATTTAATTCACTTGTATAATACGTTAACTTTCAAAAGTATGTTTACTTGGGACAAATTGTCAAACTAGTCCAGAATATCTTTGACAAAGAGGGCGAAAGGAGAATTCGTTTGGTATGGAGTATGAAGCCGTCCATACCAAGCGAATTTTATATTATCAGCTTATTTTTATCTTATGATCATTTATATTCTCAGCACCTATACCGTAGAGCCACAAGACCAAGGATAAACCAGTGTTTTCTACCTGTGCTGACTTACGGAGCTCAACATTGACAAAGAGGTTCTTCGATTCTAGATCCTCGGTGGCTTTCTATGCTGGGTTTTTTTCTGAGGGACAAAATCAGAAATTAAACTATGAAGCAGCGAACAAATTTAGCAAGCTGAAGTGTTAGTGAGCTTGACATGTCTTTTGCAGAAGCGAAAACTGATGTGGCAGCAGACTCGTGGTTTAGAGACCACATACTGGGCAGCGTAAGGTAGGATAATCGGCTGGTCTTTAGACAAATGATCTGGTGAGGGCTGCGGCTGGATTATAAGGGTAGCCTGATTAAAAACAACTTAATTCAAATTATTATTATAATTAATCATTGGGCTTTCTAAGAGGCTGCTAGAAGAAGATGGGCAGTTGTATCTTTTCTCTACCAAAATTCAGATTGCGATTATGGCAAAATCTTCCCTTTAGATTGTGTCCAGCAGTGGACTGATTTGGGCTGGCGATGACGAATTACATAAAATTCTTACGTATTTCGTTACGGTTGTTTGCACATCATACTAAAAACACTTGATAATGGTCTCTATAACTCCAAACTGCCCAAGTCTTACATTTTACTACTACTAACGCCATCTATCACAGCCTATTCGAACTACTAACACTACGCGCTTAGCGTTTGATTGGCCGAGGCAAACGTAGATGTCACCTTGACAAAGGAGATAGACTTATTGCACTTGCTACACGAAGAAACGGGACAGAACAACAACAAACGTGGTCTCCATCGATTCGGAGGTCAGTCGGCGCATCTCAAGTGCATTCCGATAAAAATAAAATAGATACAGAACGTCTGTGGCCCTGTGCGTTGTTGTCTATGGCTTATTTATTGCCTATCAACCGGCGTGGGCTAGAATAAGAATGCAGAGATTGTATGAAAGATTGGGGAGGTTGGGTAATATTTGACTCTTGTTGTTTTAAGATTACCTATATTTTGTCTAGCTTTTTGATGTTTATCATTTGTGACAATGACTTAAGACTTAGTTCAATGTATGTCAAGCCAAATCACGTGGTACCTAACACAATCTGTTTTAAGGCAGGTAGCCACTAATTTAATTCATGGAAGGACGACGTTAAAGGTTCTTGTGCATCATCAATAATGGTATAGGAAGTGAACTTATGTTTTTTGGCGAATATAATGCGATATATTATGTATAGTCGGCACATAACCCATTGATTCCTATGTGTACGTAGTCCTGCAGTACGAGTATGCGTAAAGCTTTTCCTCTGCGTAAAAAATGGTAAGTACTCGTAGTCACTTTTTAAGTAGGTACCATGAACATGACATCGATATTACAGGTAGAGTTCAAAGTATCGTGTCTTAAAGCTGTATTTATTCAAACTGTGATTTGGAACAACAAAATTAAAAGAAAAAGTTATAAAGCTTGAGTCTTTAGAGACTTTTTTTTAGAATCCCTAGTTTAGTATTAGGTACAAAAATACTAAAATTGTTTTTCGCTTAATTTTTCTTCTAGCTGTTACATATATACCGTATGGTGATTACATAGCAAGACTTGTGTCCAGCAATATTGACTATGATGATCCGTTTCATCAGACGATTATAGATGTGTTTACCCATACCCCATAAAAGCATTACAATAATAAAATATATAAATTAGTAGCTAAAGGAGTACGAAAAACATTACACGATGATTTATGCAAGCACGCTTATCTTATGCCCACTATCCCCTGCATATAAATAACGCACGCCTGGTATGCGACTAAGACATTTTATCTTATAAATTGCTCTAGCTAGCCGAATGAATTTATGATAGGTTATAATAATCAGTACATTACATTACGTTGAGACTTTCGCTATTTTTAGAATTCTGTTCCTCAAAAGGAAAAATAACGAAACTGTTATTATAAGTTTGTTAACCATTCGTCCGTCAGTCTATCTGTAAAACCCGTATGCCTCTTTGCCTCTTTCAAGCTTTGAAAAATTTGAATTAATTGCAATAAGTATGTATGAAATATTTGTGGTGATAGCATGGCGTTAATTACTATAGTCATCCAAACGCACTTTGATTGGTTAAATTTAATAAGAGGTAAGGAGCTTTGTTTTGATTTTTACGGCCTCAATGTAGTGAAGGGACAGTGAATGAGGAAATACACTTTTTTTTTTTTTGTTTACGGTTTTTGTATGTTTAAATAGATATTGCTATAGGTACTTGAACATAAAACTGTGTCTGTAATATTTACGGTAATGTAAATCTATATTTGAAATCTTAACAGTACTTAATCATTATAGGATATGTTTTTTTTTTATCTTTTTTAAGCTTGTTTAAAGTTTATCCCAAGCATTTTTTTTCTGTTTTTTCATTACTGTCATCAAGTTTATATCCGCATTACCTATTGCTTGCAAATAGGTACACCCGATTTTAGAATATTCCTTTCCAATGCTATCATTGGCTTTGCGTTTAACACATCACAGCTTCACCAAAGAAAGATAAAAAATTGAAAAAAGCTGAAAAGTAGATGGAAGTAGATACATACAATAACGCCGGTCCTATAATAATAAACACAACAAATTTAATAATAAATCTTATTATACATCCAATAGTTAAAAGGGCCTCTCTTAAGAAAACGTCTCTCTCTTTGCATGCATTTGTATACAATGGTTAGATATAAACTAATTTCTTATTCTGTCTTGGAGAGATATTCCAAGCATACTTCTATTTCCCTGAGTTGGGTACCTTGACTTTCATCTCTTTTTTACTATCTCAAAATGCTTTGCTCATATCTACCCGGGGAGAATGATACGTAGACTGAGACTTCTGGCCTCAGACTGACCATAAGAAACCAGCTCAGAACTAACACTACTGGCTTCACATGGTCACAGACATGCTTCCCAGTCAACGTCTCTTGTAGCTGGTTCATGTTCAAATCGAAAACTTGCTTTTATTATAAATGTATCCCAGAACTAAGACTACTGGCTACACTTGGTCACAGGCATGGTTCGCAGTCAACGTCTCTTGTAGCTGGTTCATTTCACATCCAAAACTTCTATTATTAGAAATGTATCCCAGAACTAAGACTACTGGCTGCACATGGTCACAGGCATGGTTCGCAGTCAACGTCTCTTGTAGCTGGTACATTTTCAAATCGAAAACATGCTATTATTATAAATGTATCCCAGAACTAAGACTACTGGCTTCGTGTCATAGTCACAGGCATGCTTTGCAGTCAACGTCTCTTGTACTGAATGGACGTTTGTTACTCAATCACAATAGAATGGCTGAGCGGATTAAGTAGAAATATGGCGCGGAGATAGTTAAAAGGCTGATAGAGCACATATGCTACTTTTTATTTCGCAACAATGTTCTCTAGGATAGCTTCCAAATCAAACCGCCATGCGTACGAAGACGTGGGATACTGGTAGAAAATAAACTGATGAATCAATCAATATCAATCTTAATAACATGGTCTACTACTACAAGACACAACTGTCCAATGCAGATAAGACAGATAGGTAGTACATTTGTGACCCTAGTCGTGAGGATATCGGCACATTAAGATAATACTTATGCTAGCGGTGGACTGTGGTCTTATAAATTGTGTTAGGGGTAGAATTTAGATAGGCGTATGGCATCGGTATCATCAGTAAGTAATAATACTAAATCCTTGGCTTTACTTTATACATTGGTTTTACTCGTGCTACTACCAAAATTTAATTTAGACAATTACCTAAGCCTTTTACTTTTTGACCTATATAAAAGAAAAAAAATCGTAAGAAATATTTTAACTAAAACCACTTTTTATTGAGAAAGTATTTAATAAAGTGTGCCAAAAATTCGTAACGTGATGAGTAATGGCGTAGTTCGTTAATCGTTCACTCAGTTCCCCGCCGATAACACAATGTGAAGATAGGTCACGTATCCTCCGCTTGTACTATGCACCCACTACAGCTGATATCAACACACGAGCGTTTAATCCATCCCTTTTCATGCTTTAACATTTTATATTACTATCTCTGTCGCACAATTTCCACACACCCTTTAACAAACTGTTGAATCAACGATGCTACTGCCTTTTGAATTTTATTTCACACACTTTAAAGCAGACATTGGCATGGAAAGGCACAAGGAAAACGCGAACAGTTTTTTGAATTGATCGCGTCTGTGTGAGTAGTTAATTGACTAACACACACTTAAAGTCAGTCACTACCACGAGAACCACGGTTGCTGAAAGAAAATTCGTTGCAGCATTTCGACGCTATGTCTCGCTTATTTGACTTATGCGAAAATGAGAGAAAGCAAGTCTCCAACTTTGTCTGTAAATGAGAAAACTGCGAGTTTGGTTGGTAAGGCTCCATCTCTGTGGATGAGGAGACAGGATCGATTTGTGAAAAGTGTGTAATACACGAGAAAGTATTTTCCAAGGCAAATCTTAAAGATTAAAGGCTAAAGCATACAAATAAGACAGAGTACCCAAACATAAAGAAAGAAGAAATCATCGTCAGCCAAAATTAGTCTACATTTGAACCTAAGTGGAAAAGGGAGATTTCATTTGAAAGTAGAAATAAAAACAATACTATTTTTATACTCATATTTAAATATAGTAGAGTCAATTTGACTGTCACAAAAGGTTCTTCTGTGGTAAGTATACCAATCAATTAAATAACAACATTGTAGAGACTTAACAACAGTACAATAAGTCGACAGCGTGTTAGGTTAATGGTATAAAAGAAACCAAAACCAGCCTTTGTCAACATATAAATAGTTATAGTGAAGTCAGAAATTTGGTTAATGATTAATAAAAAATAGGGGTAAATTAAAGTGCTAACATATAAATTACTTACAAGGAAACGTGATATCGTCGGAATATCATTAAGAAGATGAGGCATTGACTTAGTCTAACAGGAAACTACCTTCGGATTCGTCCTGAAAATTGTGGTATCGTGTAAGTCAGCAACACGCACACACAGCCAAAAGCTACTAACCCCACCCTCACAACCATACTGTGGACATTATACACAGGGGAATTGCTTATACAATGTTGAACAGTGCACACAGTGACAAACAAAACAGGCAATTTTGAACCTTCAAGCTATGGCTAAGTGTCCTACATTTACCGATCCGTGAGATAACCTCAAAATTTGAGTTTTGACCCGAAGTGATCATGATATCGGGTGTACCGCGATTTTTCTTGCTTTTTTATCTGTAGAAAGTGTTAATACGTGTTTAGATTAATTCAACTTTGCCCGGTGCTTGCAGGCTAAGTGATGTATTCAGTGTGTTATGAAATTCGGAAGGTTTCAGTATAGTTTTCGATTTGGGTGGAAATTTCAGGATGTGGTGCACTCTAATCGTGTTATTTGTCACTGAAGTTTTATGATAGTGTTGTGTGTTTTGTTAAAATAGTAAAAAACTATCATTTGATGAAAAATGAGTGTAAGTATTTTATTAGTGATATAGGAAATTATGATAATTATGTAAGAAGAATGAAATAATCTTCACTGACGTTCATTTCACTGATAGTTAAATATTAAATACACAATATTTACCCTTATTGTTTGAAGTAATAAATTTGACGTTTTTATAAGATTGATTTCACGCATAATCAAATGAGAACCTTAGATAAGTGGAATAAGAGCTGGAATCGAATGTACTTGCGTTTCTCATACTTACGAAACACAGTTAATAGCTTTCCATTTGCGAGATTTTTATTACGCGATGGAAAATTAAGCTTTGAAAATGAATTTACAAAATTGAGTTTGGAGCGAAATTAGGTGGGCAAATACTTTATGCTCCAATTATTTAAAATAATATTTTACTTATTAATCTGATTTACTACCTATAATATCAACCGGAAAATGACACACGGCATTTAAATCACATTTTTAAAATCTAACAATTTATTTTATGCAACAGCTTAAATTCAGTAATTAATATTTTACAAAGACTCCACCTATTTAAGCATTGAAGTTTTTATATAAAAAGGTAACTTATTTCAACACATAAAACTTGGTACCTATTTAGTTAAAAAAATTGATGTTCGACGCAGGTAAAAAATTCGGTCCTAGTTTTTGTTCTTTCAGAAAAAACACTGTTTTTTGTTGCATAACCAAAATTTTCTGTAATACGAGATATACCTATCATTGAAAATATGTACCTACCTACGTCAGTCCATGTCAGTCCACTGCTGGACATTAGCCCCACCCCATCCCGCTACTGTGCTCAAGCTTCAGCTGTTATTTTTATTAGGACCTTTGCGTTTTATTGTCATTTATCATCCGTGCATGAGGACGAATATGTTGAATGTGAGTGGCATGCACAAGAGGCTATACATTTTTGTTTCAAATTCGCACCTATTCCAACTGTATAAGATACTCCAATGTTTAGCTTGATGTGCTTTCGCCCGTGCATATAGATTCTAAATATGTAATATCGTGGCCACTTAAGCTTGCGTCACTCGGTATTCAATTGTATCGATTTGTTTGCTCACAAAACAAGCTCAACTTTGTTTTGTTAGCAAACTTGTGGACTTTCAAAGGAATCTTCTCCGCGGAATGAAAATTGTATATACCTATAGAATTCTAGGTAAAAGTAGGTAGGCAGTTGTACGTGTCCCGCCTCCATTACTCCACGAAATCAGAAGATATTGTGGAGTACATCAGAGTCAAAGCCAAATTTACTCTGAGGGTCGAGCGGCTGGTTTCCCGCCATAATGTGAATTTTAATTCATTTGTGGTGAGAGTACCAACTGAACATCTGTCGACCTTCGTAAAAGAAGATTTTTGGCCTAAAGGTGTTTTGTTTCGTCGCTTCCGTGGTCGGATACCGGACACTGCATTGCGCAGCACGTCGCCGCCTTCACTACGTGCTATAAACAATATTTAGTTATTTTGTTAGTTAAGTATATTATATGTATGTTAGATTGTAAGGTATATATTGTATGGGCCTTTTGTTGCCTGAAATAAATAAATAAAAAAAAAAAAAAAAAAAAAGGGGTTCTGAATTTATGTATTTCAATTTTAAGAGAACTTGAAGCTTTTTTACGAGAGTTATTATACACCATAGATCGGAAAACCAGTCATTAACAAAAAAAAAATTGCTATTTTTATATTTTTAATTGATGAATTTTTTGAAATAGTTTCAGGGCTTGTCCTTTGTATGACCTTTTGTTACTTCAATCCATAATAAATGAAAAGCCTTTCTCTACACACCCGATCAAAAATATTTCCTTATGTTTATTCCGCAACAAGTACCTAGAAACATGTTTTGTTGAACAACCTCTACGGTTCAAAACGAATGTTAGTAAAATATGTTTAAAGAACCACAAATAGTGTGGGTTGGTTTTTGAAATGAGAATGAACATCAGTTGTTTATCAATCACATTATCGCTTGACAAGTGTCCCCAGAAATGAGTCACGGTATACAATCGTATTATTTGTCGGTCGAGCGAATTTATCTGCTTAACATTTGTCTGGTTGCGAGATGCAAAAACCGGCAGCAAGAGTCGGTTTCGCACACAAATGGTTCTGGACTATCGTTTTTTCTTTGTCGATTTGCTAGCGAGAGATTGTGTTCATAGATGGAAACAACCATATCAAATCCATGGGAACAACTCTCCGCGCGATCTCACGCCATCTCTTTCGTTTTGGAAGACTTAGACGCAGTCAAACATGCGGTTTCACAACGCAGTAGTAATCAGTCAGGCGGTCAGTCAAGCGAATAGGAAAATTCTGTTCCACCTGGTTCTCATTCTACTAACATCTCTATAGCATTGGGTATCCTGTCTAGAGACATGTCCTATCTAGGTACTGCAGTGTTCCGTGTACCGTGTACCGTGGCACTGAGGAACCATCGCTATATATTATAATAATTATTTCACAAATAACGTATTTTTATTTATATTCAATATATTAAGAGAAAAAAGGAAAGAACAAAGATTACTTGATTTCGTCACAATCTTAAAAAATATATTTAGGGAATCTAACCCAGGGTCCTTGAGTATTATTAGGCTAAGTCGCCAGCAAAACACTCGCAAAACTTTTTCTTAGCACGCAAAGGCTTCTTCCCAAGCATTGCTGTCTGTATTACCGTACTCACAAATTATTCAGAATGAATTTACCATAAATATTTTAAATTTATAATTTCTCATTTTTATTCAGCTCAGCTGAATAGCTGTTACGAAACTTTTCCAATGAATACCAGAGTATTTAATGGGCAAGTAACAAAAGAATGTCAGAGATGTTGATTTCAGAAACTTTTACAATATCGTGGGCTTTTTCTATTCTCCTAAAAAAACGTTATCAGCCGAGGATAAGAAGGAGCAAAATATTGGCGGAAAATTGGCTTTCGCCTAAAACCCGTCTCAATCGGCTTAAATTGCAAATTGAACGCTAAATCATTGCTACTATGTATATATTTAAAAAGAAACTTTAAACTTTGGCATCCGATAGGCACATAGTAATATTGTAAATAAACACATGTGATCGTGCAGATCAACAATACAATTAAAACTGACAGTTAGGTGTTAAATTCAAGAATAAAATCGATTGGAGCTTGTTTACAGTTATTATATCAACCTAGATGATTGACAAATGTTTCGGGCACAAAGCTCATAACAGAAACATTTGAATTTTTTAGGGATTGTAGGCTTGGAATTGTTAGCCCCCGATCAGGTCTATAGATCTAAAAGCTATAAAATAAGCATTTTCTTAAAAAAAAAACTAGTTGTTATTTGATTTTAAACTTTCGCGATTTGAACACATATTATTTATAGTACACTAACAGGTCGTTCCTTCATAATATTAAACGCGATAACGACCCGTTAGTGTACTATAAATAATAGTTGTTATTCACCGGATCAGCAAAAAGAACTACTAGTTTATTAAATTCCGGTGGTTGGTCATCGAGATATTTAACCTCTTTCGATATTTTTTTTTAGTTACATCTGGCCGACACAATTATGATCTTCCCCAGTCTACTTCACAATGATCCAAGCCAACCGTGGCGCTCAAACTTCTGTGTTCTTTTGATACCAGCCTACTGCTGGTCGCAGACCTCTTTGAAAGGACGATTTTGCCATAATTGCAGTTTCAAAAATGTGGAGGGAAGGCGCTAGCCATTTGCCAACATGAACTGGCAACCTCTCGTTCCTTTTTTTGAGTAGGGAACGCCCGCCATCTGGCTCTATGGCTTCATGGCCTTCACCGTGGCCCGGAGCAAAGATTTTCTCAACCTGTATTTTTTTTCTGTTATATTAAGGCATGCCTGATGGTATTGGGAGAATACTGGCAAAACAAATGTTACTTGTGTAACGAGGTACCATACAAAAACTCCTTGGATAATCGTCTTCTGCCCATTTCAGTCCAATACTGGATATAGACGAAAAACTAGGGTGTTGCCACTATCACCACACTTGAAAGGCTTGTTGCTGATCGCTGCTGCCCGTCTGCTCAAGGTGGTATCCTTAGATAAAAGAAAAGGGTTGTGCTATTTTATTTTTATGCTAGCATACTACGCCATGGAAGCATGAAGCAATTATGTTTTGATACTACGAGTACTATATGTTGTCTACACAAAAATACGTGCCTGTATATGCGCAAAAATACTAAACATTCTGCTTAGTATTGCGTCAAAAACAGCCACCAAAAATAAGCTTAATAACGCCTTTTCTGGTCCCAGTTTTTCTATTTTTACACGTTCAAGAGCAGTAATCAGGAATGAACAAAATCAATAAGGCCTGAAAAGCTCCATTACGACAATGTCAACGGGTGGGCAGGGATGGCAAACATAAAAGCTCTTCTGAAATAATATTAGGCTCTATCTCAAACGTGCCTCAAATTTTAAGCTTTGGTTTTCATTGCAGAAAATTATTCAGTATTTTAGATTAAGTTATTATAAGTACATTACGGAACTGTAGATAAGTCGGACAAATGGGACTCGCCCACTGAGGGTTCCGTTCGGAGAATCGTGTATTATGTAAATAATATTCTTAAATTTTTTCGTTTAAATGAGAAAGAAATAATGCTTCGGAAACATTTTTAAAGGATAGTTTGTCATGTGCACATCAAGCTCTACCATATGCTACCCTATATGAATTACTCAATAGCTTCAATTTTAAATTTCGACCCTCTATAGAATATGGACCCCGTATTTTTTAAGATTTAGTTACAAATGTATAGTTCAGGTTTTTTTTTACGTAATCTTAGAAGGTTGATTTTTCTACAACTTTATAGGACGGTAGACCTGAGTATACGGTTTAAATTTCATCCCGATACCTTCTCGCATTTCCGAAATAAATGGGTCGTGACAGACATTCACGCAACAAGGTGATAAGGGTTCTGTATTTTCTTGCGACACGGAACCCTAAAAACGATTCATTTTTGCTTCAAGCTCTTTATTAATAATGAGTGTAATATTATGTTTATTAGTTATATTATTTCAATTAGTTAACAGTAAAATCAAAAATACAAATAATTATGTCCATATTTGTATCAATTATATTTAGCAGCGAAGAGTTTTGTCATTTTTTCGTTATTCTTTAGAAATTCATTTAAGACGACCTGGCCTGACTGACAGACAAGTCTTTGACTGTGTCTCTTTATTAAACGTCGGGCGTTTAAAAAAAATAACCATCGCGTTTGTTTTTAAATAAGTGGCTAGTATAACGAATCCCATTGATTTGCCAACCCTGCCAAGCGCGGAGGGCCTCACCAGTTGAATGCGAACGACATTGACCTAATTTGAAGGGTGCGAGGTCTAATAGAGTTTTATAGGGATGTCATGTTGTCAGTGTGAATAAACGTCACCATAATAAAAAATGGCTACCAGTGGCTATAAAAGCTTAAATAATAAGAACACATTTAAAGTACAAATAAGTTAACAATAGCAATATAAAATAAAGCTTTAGACTAATATAATTTAAAATACTGTAAGCCCATTATTACATTTGAGAATTACAAACGGTAAACCTGTGTTCTATGTATTAATTTATTTGTAAAATTTCTTTATTATTATGTGTGTACATTGTGAGTATTTGTGCTTAATATAGACGTTGCGTGTATGTGTGCGTGCGTTATTGAGACCTTTTGCTAAATGAAATGAGGCTATCTGATGAATATAACTTACCTACTAAATACATCGTAGTTTTAAACTGTCACAATATCCCAAATCTTATTTACACAGTGCTGTGTAAATAGTTTGATTTGAAGTAGATTTTAAATACATATTTGTCAGTACTTATAGAAATGTTTTTTACTGATTGATGATGAAGAACGGCTAAAACTAATTAATTTCAAAGTCAAAGTATCCTAAATATCGTATTTTTAAATTGTTTTTCACGAGGAACAATTATTCATCATTTGCCTTGCCTCTGGCAAGCGATATATTGCCAGAGTACCACCCCTATCCGGCACCCCGCATCTATAAATACATTTATGCAAATGTCATTATGTTTTACTTTACATGCATATTGGATGGTTAATAGATTTTTTCTATCTCTTTCTAGTTTTACTAGCTATTTATAGGTTACGTCGTGCGAGTGTGACAGTAACAGCTACTCATTTGATTTTAGATCTTACTGTGGTCAATATAAGGATAAACTTGTTACGTCTCAAACGCATGGAGGCATAGAGGTCGTGTGACGTCATACCTTGTGTCGTAAAAATAGTTTGGGGGAGATTTACGTAATGTCTTGTCGCCTATCAGACGTAACATGATGTTATGTCTTTGTTTTAGATACAACATGATAAGAAGATTATTTGGGGAGTTAGTACGTAGAAATGAGAATCACTTTCGTCTTTATCAAGTCTTAATTGTTATTTAGACACTTTTATGACAAGTACATGATAAGTCAACTATAACTTTGGGTAAAATCTTAACAATAACATTGTTTGTCCTGTCTGAAAAGTATCTCACTATAAAAACTACAGGGTAACTAAAAAAAATGTCCATGTGAGTACAACATCAACTTTATATATACTTGTCATTCACGAATATAAAAAATATTGTACATATTTACTTGAAACTTCAGCAAATTTTAAATGTGACAAAGGCTTAAGAAAATTTATATAAACCTAGAATGGTACTTGAGGCTATAAAAATTAAAAAAAAAGTTTAATAGAGAAGATGGTGGATGGAAACCCTTTTATACACGCAAATTTAATCCTTAAAATGATATATTTCATTTCAATGTTAGTAATCGCTTAAATTTAAGAAACCAATAAGTAACAAAAACTTTCTTCTCGATCAGTGTTATCGTTGACCGAACTACCTATTCGTTGCGGGAAGCGACTTACTCGTAGTTCATATTTTTCACCAAGTTACCACACAAAACTTTTCTATGGTGGGCCATATGTAGACTAAAACAATTTATTATTATTTGTGTTTCAATTATAATTTTATCCCGAAAAAAGTACCCTTCCCGTGGTATACTTTCTCTACGCGTACGAAGTTAGGAGTTTATTACTTATCTAAGTATAGAAATTATGTAAAACAGGTATAATCGCCAGGAAATCCTTTCCAAACGGACAAAACTAGAACTAAAAAGCTACTTTGAGTTTCAGAAAGCGCGTTGTTTCAGTTTTCCTTAAGGGAAAATAGTTCGAGAAAACTGACATAGATGGCGCTAGCAGTCATATACTGTTAATGGAAAATATTCTTTTAAATAACTAGCTGTTCCCTGCCACGCTTCGCTGTGGTTGGTTTATTTTTTCGCGGTCGCAGATAAATAGATAAAAAAAAACAATCCTTGATGTGGATTAATATCATGCTAAAATTTTAGCTCGATCGGTGCAGAATTTTTTGAGTTTTTGAAGCGTACACAAACCAACATAACATTTTTATATTATATAGATTGCATTGGATCAAACAAGAAGAATTGAGAATTGAATACTAAATAGGATAGACGTTTAATAAATGTCATATTAAATTTGTAAATGCCACAGAGGTAAAAAAAACTAGATACACAGTTGTCGGCCGAAAAAGGTCCTCAGCTATCAAGCACTACTACATAGATAGTGCTATATCGGCATAGTATACGTCATATTATACAGGATGAATAACCACTTTCCAAATTTTAATATATCAATCTACGAGACAAAAAACAAATGACGTATATTTTCTTTTGGTATAGCCCAGTACAAAAATGTCAAGATAAAGCACTTAGAAAATGTCCACTAAAAATCTAAACTTTTTGATACGGCCGCCTAGGAACACATTTTTTACGCGATTTGCATCTCATTTATTCATTACGATACTATTTATACGTTTATGATTTTCCTTTTATACCTTATCAGGCCTAGGACCGTAAAATTTGAAAACTATATTGCGTAAAATATTTTCGGGTGAAAGCTTGATTTACATTTTTAACTTCATAAATGGGCTCTAAATACGATACTGAACGCCTATAAAAATTTTGGAAAGTGGATAAAATTTTACCCTGTATAATGTGATAGATTGAATTTCCTTTTTTAGGGTTCCGTACCCAAAGGGTAAAGACGGGACCCTATTACTAAGACTTCGCTGTCTGTCCGTCTGTCCGTGTGTCCGTCGCTCTGTCACCAGGCTGTATCCCAAGAGCCGCGATAGCTAGACAGTTGAAATTTTCACGAATTATGTATTTCTGTTGCTGCAATAACAACCAATACCTACTAAAAACAAAACAAAATAAATATTTAAGGGGTGCTCCCATACAACAAACCCGTTTTTTTGGGCCTTTTTGGTACGGAACCCTCTATGCGCGAGCCCGACTCGCACTTGGCCGGTTTTTTTCGTAGAATTGAAATCATGGACATTCCAAACTTTTATTGTTGTGTGGGATTGTGAATATTTTTCTGATTGTTTATGGCTTTAAAATCAATCATTTGTTTATAAGATACGTTTGCTAGCTAATCAAAGTAATGTATTTCCTTGCGATTAAAAATAGGCTAGTTGCGAATTATGCAAAAACAAATAAATGAAATTAGAATCTATTAGAGTTTTGTTACGTATAGCTACAATTTGCTAGTAGGTAAACTACCAAAACCATTAAACTATGAAGGCCCACCTAAACAATTTTGATTTTATCTACAATATACTGCAAAAAAAAACATAATATTAGGGGTTAAAGTATGAAATTGCCGTTTTGTATGGACGAAATCGAGAAAAGTCATTTTTTCCATACTAACAATTTTTTAGTTTTTTTTAAAACGCCTGAACCGTTTTCGATGCAATTAAAGGTGAAAGTTAGATGGTTATAAAGCTACTCATTATAGTATTGAAATTTCTGAAAATCGAAGTATATAATACAAATATACTTAATTGAAGCAAGAAGGTCAGCTGACACATTGTAAGGGGTCTTTTGAACGACTTCCTTTGAAGTAATAGGCACTAGTACTTTTTTTATTTTTTTATTCAAAAGTTACTTTATTTAGTTTTTGATACAATACAAAAAGAATTACGCAATAATACGACTATACTTAAGAGTTATAATAAAAATAAAAGATGGAAAAATAATCGGCAGTTTCATACTTTAACCCCTATTATTAAACTAGGTATTTAAAGTAACAGTATTGTTTAACGAGTGTATATACTTCCCCCATCTTTTGATCTAAAAATAACGAAGACCATCAAACATTTCCCGTACACGAGCGACTTTATTAAGTTTAAAAATTCACTTTTAATTTTAACAGTATTGATGGCAGTGCTTTAATTAATAAAAAATCATCCCTCACAAAGAGTATCGGAGGACGCGGACGGTGCGTGATGGGAATAAAGCAGGTTGCGAATTTTATAGAAAAAGCCTTTGATGTTGCGGGAGTTGCTATACATTTGTGAACTTTATTTTATAGAGGTTAAGTTTGCGAGTTTTTTTGTAACTCATCTCTAAAACATGAAATGGTTCAAGATAAAAATTAGTATGGAGGTCGTTTGACACCATCGGAAAGAAAAACAACAAGTTTTTAAATTTCTTTTTGAATGAAAAAAACAACTTCTAGAATAAAAACTTTCGATTGGATGAAGTGCGGGAACTTTTGTCGTGGAAGCTATTTCAGAACCTTTCCGCCCTAACGGCCATCGGTACTTCTTCTGTGCCACCCACTGTCATTTCAGATAAGCAATTCTTCGAGCGATATCGGTTAACTTAGTTTATTGGTGTTTTTTTTTTTATTTTATTTTATTTAAACACAAAACAGTTTACAGTTGAGATAGTACAAATTTTATACATAATATGATTAATATCCTAAACTGTAAGCCAAAACATGTGCTTGAGAAATTTACATAAGAATGAGTTACATCGTTTCGCAATATTAACTCTTACTGTTATAATATTTTATTCTAATTTATTTTTATTTTATTACACACGAGAGTTTTAGAGAATGGATGCTTGTTACTATTATTAAAACTACTACTTACTTTGATATTATTTTTACAAATTAGATAGACTTTACAATATTGTAGCTTATACATTTTATGTGAGATTCGATACCAACAGGGGCAATTTAACAGTAAAAACCAAAAACTAACTTATTTTAGAACATTACGTACAAATCTAGAGAAGACATTCGGATTAGAAACCATGATATCGATACCCGGATAGTCCTGCGAAAAATCATTGTAGAGGCGACACATCCGTACTATCGGGTTGTAGTACGAGGTGTTGTTGCGATACACTTGGAGTGAGAACAGCTTAGGCTTGCGATCACGGGCTCTGTAATGCGTGTTTATACTTATCGATGCGAGTAAAGACGGAGAATCAATCGCTGAGTGTAATATTTTATGCAGGTAAATTAGTTCGAATCGTTTGCGTCTCATTTCTATTTTCTCATTTCTGAATCTATAGCGCAGGGAAATGTTAAGCGAAGCTCTATTCGCGACATTTAGCCTTTCTATGAGGCTCATGCTTAGTGCCCACGGTTTATGACTTATTATTATTATTATTATATTTTTCGTCTTAAAATTATTTTTGTTTTTTTTCCTCTTAACCACTATGTTTGTTATATCATTAGGATTGGAATTTCCTGTTTATACAAGCCCAATTTTATGTGTCACCCTAATGACCGCCAAGAATTAAAATCAGTATACTATGCGTAGACACTTATGCGCTTAATACTCTAAGCTTATGCGTGGTCTTATTAATATATATAATATAGATTCTGCCAAATAAAGGGAACCCTAAAATAGGGTTCCCTTTATTTGGCAGAATCTTGTTGCTCCGAAACTCATTTGGCATAATGCATTTGGCATAATCTTCTTTCAACGAATATTTACACAGCATAATATTTCTAAATATACATAATTATTGTTTGGCAGAATGTTTATATGGCCGAATTTACAATGGCATACTCTTAAGATGGCAGAATTTTATCAGGCAATTACCTTTGGCAAAATTTACTATGCATAATTTCAGTAAGCATAACGTTTATTTAGTGCGACGATTACTTGGCACAATTTTACTTGGCATACTATGCATATGACAGAATTTCATTCGGAATAATTTAATTAAGCATGGCTATTTCTATAAAAAAGTATTTTAACCTTAAATTGTATTAAGAAATTGTTTTAAAAGTCAACATGTTGTGTTACAAAAGTCTGTGAGACTGTGACAGAAACGAATCGTTACAAAACCGACTCCACGCAGTCTTGTCTGCCCTACCCCTAGGGTGTAATTTAAACCCGCGTAGGCGCGGAGGGGCGAGGTGGCCCGCGAGCTGAGGACTACTGAGGAGCAGGTGATTTTAAAGCCCGCCGCCGCGGCTGAGGCTGGCTGGTGCTGCGGTGGTAAGCAAAAACCATCTGCCACGATAAGCTTGCGTGGGACCGCCGGAGCTCCGCAGCGCCGGAGCAGTGACAGAAACCATGCATGCTGCATGCTTGCTTGCATGCTGCATGCATGCTTGCATGCTACATGTATGTTTGCTTGCATGCTGCATGCTTGCTTGCATGCTGCATGCTTGCTTGCATGCTACATGTATGATTGCTTGCATGCTGCATGCATGGTGTATGCTGCTTGTATTGCTTACATAGCATTGCTTTTGGGATACACAGGGAAATATCCGTGTGTCCGTTCAACAAATTTTATTATAATTGTAATAAATACAAAATTATTTTACTATGAATTTGCTTTAATGTGTTTTTAAATTAATATGAATACGAAAAGTATGCCAAAAGATGATGCTGAATGTAAACTTTCTGAGATATGATAATTCTGCCTTTTAATGACTATAGCTAGGAAATGTATGCCAAAAGACGATGCTGACTGTGAACTTTCTGCGATATGATGGTTCTGCTTTTTAATTATTGTGGATATCAAATGTATGCCTAAAGATGAGTCTAGCTTATAAAATTATGCGTTTTGAGTGTCTGATTAATGAGTGAATGCCAAATGAGTTTCCGCGTAATAAAGATGATGCCTTCCGCTGATATGTATACAGGTGAAATATTAACCACTTTCCAAAATTTTTGTAGGCGTTCAGTATCGTATTTAGAGCCTATTTATGAAGTAAAAAATGTAAATCTAGTTGTCACCCGAAAATATTTTTCACGATATAGTTTTCAATTTTTACGGTCCTAGACCTGTTAAGGTACGAGTATACAGGGAAAATCAAAAACTTATGAATAGTATTGTAATGAATGAATGAGATGCACATCGCGTATAAAAGTGTTACTAGGATGCCGTATCAAAAATTTTAGATTTTTGGCAGACATTTTCTAAGTGCTTTATCTTGACATTTTTGTACTGGGCTATGCCAAAAGAAAAAATACGTCATTTGTTTTTTGCCTCGTCAATTGCTATATTAAAATTTGGAAAATGGTTAAAACTTCCCCTGTATAATATTATGACATTAAAAATTCTGCGATAAAGAGTATATTAACTCGATATTATAATTGCAATTAAGTTGCTAAAATAATCTACTCGTAATTTAAATTATCTAAAATCTTAAATTATATAATAATAAAATAATCTAAAATCTAATATAACTGTAACATGATACCGGCCGGCTTTTAATTAAAAACTCAATTGAGATAAAAGGTCATTTTTTAGACTTATGCGAAGTCATACGAGTGCTAAATGCTATAGTTCACAGATAAGAGGTATATTTCCGGCGGCATGATCGTCTTAATAGCATTAACTTTCCCTGGTATTTGCTGAACACCCACGTATTGTTGTGCATGTTAAAAATACATACTCAATGATACACAAATAGGATATTGGAAGATCGTAGTAAAGTATACTGAGCTGCGTTGAATTAAAATGTAAAAGGTCAAGAGCTAATCTGACTCCCACACGACTGTTTCCTTCGTACAAGATATTGTGTATAGGTTTTAATTTTTTCATGTTTTTTTAAACTATTGCATAGCTTCTATCGCGGGCCTTGAGCGTTGAGACCGAATCCAGAAATTCCGTAACGAAAATAATCTAACACCCACACACCCACACACTCGGGGCGAGGCACGATCGAACAATTTTGAATTTCCGAAATTTAAAAGAATTTAGAAGATAATAAGGATTTTGACAGTATTGTTGCCTATGGTAACCATATCTGCCAAAATAACAGAAAAATTTAATTACATTAATTAGAAAATACATAAAATTATAAAATTAAGCTATTGCATAGCTTCTATCGCGGGCCTTGAGCGTGGAGACCGAATCCAGAAATTCCGTAGCGAAAATAACCTAACACCCCCCACTCCGACCGGCACAGCGGTGATACTTTTTAGTTTTATAATTGCATAAGTTGATAAAAAATGCTATGCAATAGCTTTACCGCGGCAGTCTCCGAGTGCCACACGTCTTTTTTTTCTTATCTTATTTGGTGTCAGAGTTTATGAAGCCGGCTATTACATCTGAAGTGAAAGACTTCTTAAAAACCGATCCCTATAAATAGTCCAAAATTACTATTAATATATTATAAATTAATTACTATTGATTTAGTTAAATTAAAGATAAAGATAAAGATATTTATTTGCTAAAGATATGGCTTTAGATGTTAGATGGTAACTTATTTTACATTTCCCTATATCTTACCATAGAATATGTAGCTTGCAATTTACAATAAAATAATAATTAAAAAAAAAACAACAAATCAGACATTAAATAATTATAAATCAATTTTACTAGTTTATGTCAAAAGATTAATTGCAATAAATTTATAAGTAGGTATGTCAATAGATTAATTAATAATTAATTTCGAGCAACACAAAGACAAAGCCGAAAATATATTAACCGTCAAAAAATAATAATATTGATACCTACAGAATAACATTTTAGATTACACTACGAAAAGGTTAGTACCTAAGTACTTGCTAAAAAATCATTAATTTTATAAAAAATTCTTTCATGTTGCCATGGCATGCTACTAGTTTTTGTTTAAACAATTTACTCGGTAGCATTTTAATTTCATTCGGAATGGCATTCAAAATCTTTACACATAGCATTACATTGTTTATGGTAAAAGGTCAATCTCGGCGCACTCTTATAGACTAGTTTGTTTGGATGTCTTAAATTCCTGTCCTGTGCATCCTGCCTCTTTATAAAGAGGTGACCATTTTGTTTAACAAAAAGAGCAGCCTCTAATATGTACAATGTACATGCAAGGAAGAGGCAGTATTGAATAGCGGCTTACAAGACTGACAAGGTGATTTACCACAGATTGGCCCTTATGCACCTTTTTTGCGTTTTGAACAGTATATCAGAATCAGTTGAATTACCCCAAATCAGAAGTCCATATTTGAGCACTGATGCGACATAGGTACCCATAATAGGCTGCTAGCGATGTCCGTTTTGTAGATACGAGTATGCAACGAAATGAGTATCTTTTAGAAGCATTTTTTATAAATCTATTCTATCTTCATGAATTTTCAATGTGAAACTATCCTCCCTCGGGAGCATTTTGTGCCAAACTGGATATTATGAGGATAAAGATTAGCCTAATGTTATTCCAGTTTATAGTCTACTAACTGTTGCACGCGACTTCGTTCGCGTGGAATTTGGAACATAAAACTATCCTATAACCTTTTTTTTCCGGGATAAAAGGCTGCCTATGTGCTATTTTAGTCCTTAATCTATCTCCGCACCGAATTCCATCCAGTTTTCTTTTTCTGTTCGTGCGTGATTGATTAACAAACATCCATCTAAATATTTGCATTTACATACAGGCTGTTAGGTAATAAGACGAAACGAGTCTATGATTATATACACGTTCGTTTCGAGTTGGCCGCTTCCACCCTCCCCGCCACACCCCGCACCACGCTCCTTGACAGACCCTATTAGTACCGTTTGCAACCATCGCAACATTTCGGGTAAAGAACTTTTGGTGAGCCATTATGGAATCCCCTCATACCACAAATGATTGCGATTTAATTAGTATACACAGGTCTCTGCACCTCCTCAAGGTTGACTGAGCATTAAGAATAAATAATTTATCGATTGTAATTTCTACATTTTATTTATTTTAATAACTCGCATGTCGTCTAGGACGCAGGTACATATTATTTTGTATCTCCATCAAATCAAACCAAGATGTATGGAAATGATAAAAAGATAGGTATTGCAATAAAAATACGATTATTTCTTTTTGCCAACGGTACTGCTATATATGCCTGTGACGTCATTTTGTAACGGTCATCGACGGCCATCTCGAAGCGAACGGGTAGTAAATACTATGGTGAAGTCAAAAATATGATAGCATCATTTTCGTAAAAAATATATTTATACAAATCGGATAAACTTTTAAACTTTCGCGTTGTTGTAGCATCACGGCCGAAACGTCGAGGAATGTAAGTAGTATCAATACTACCTACTACATACCACACCTACGTCGCGTTCAGACCCGCAATTATAAGTTTTAGTTATACAAATCGGAATCTAAAAATTTAGATTTTTATGAAAATGAAAATGATGACGTCAAATTTCTGACTTAACTATACTATTTATATGTATATGTTAAGGCTAAGCTAGTTTTAGCTTGTTATACCATTTACCTAACACCCTGTATAACAAGATTGGTATGATATTAGTAAGATCTACGTGCTGAGCTGTTCCGCGTGTTTTTTTTTATAAAACGTTTAATATTTCTCATTTAACTAATATCATAAATTGAATGATTTAATAAAAGTAATTACGGTTTTCTGTTTGTTTTCTCTAAAAGGAAATGTAGAGCACTTTAGGTTCCTCGTTTACTTGCAAAAGTCTATCGCTTCCTCATAAAATCTACTTTTAATAAAAAACTACTTAAGCGTTATTAAAAACTTTGCCGTAGAGTTATAATAAGATAGCATTTTTTCTAACATTTCTTTCGACTGCCCCATCAACTTTTGAGAACTTAACTAGTGCCGACGGTTTCTTTTTTACGGTAACAGCTACGTATAATCATAGGGAAAGAAATAATGTAATAAAACTATTTATAATATCTTGTCTTTGCCATTTCTAGGTAGGTACTGCAAAGAAATTAATCAATAACGTATTATACATGAATATTGCGCTTAAAGGCAATAATGCCTTGTGCACACGGGATGTTAATACAGAATGTAATACGAACAGTTGGGGCTGCCAAACGTCTTGCGAGTACTGGATTTTTAAGATTACCTATACACTTTATATGTGTTAGTTAAATATATAAAAAAATCTAACCTTTTTAAAATGTTTACCAATTTATCTAAGTTTTGTTACATGTATTACAATAACGAGAGTTAATTGACTTGATGTGCCTTTTTATTAATGAGTTTTCTGTATTTCTTCACTTTCTCATTTAACGATGCTGAATAGTCGGGAACTCATAAGAAACCAATTACATGGTAGTAAACCCATAAAAACACTAACTCTCGCGATAGTGACCATGGAAGTTGAAATATATTTTACACGTTGTCTACTACTTTCATAATACTAAGCAAATTCCTCATTCATGACAGACATGGGGCAAAGTAACAATAGATGCCTTCTTTTATTTTCTATACAATCCATTAATTTTCATTCTGCATCAGGATTTCCGTTTCGTTATCTGACTTTACGATTTGACTTTAAACAACAAGTAATAAAAGTCAGTTTAGAAAATCAGCAAATTCACGGTCAATTTATTGACTAGTTAATATCCCTCTATCTTTATTTTCAACCTGGTAACCCCAATCGGATATGCAGGTTAACACCGCCCACCGCCGTTAATTGTTCAATATTGTTCAAACACCGCTATGCACGCTACCTATACGTAGGGTTTTGACACGATCATCACACAATTCAAGTGGACCGCAGTGGGGACTGCCTATTTTCTCTACAGTCATTGAAAAAATCTAAGCGACATTTTCCGAAATTAGAATGGAGTTTTCACAAGAAACAAAATAAAGTAATTCGATGTCACAATACATCAGTCACTTTGATGACGGCTAGTTAATAGACACGAGGCCAAAGGTTTATAGTAATGTAAATATATAACCACTTTGACTTCTTAGTTGGTGTTTTTTTTAATGATTTATTGTCGATTGGTCGGTCTACAGAGCCAGCGCTTAAGTTGTTCATTTACACTAGCATTTTAATTCTTTAAAAAAAGTTATAATATTTTTACGTTTTATTTTTAAAGATTGTTCATATTTCCCTCAGGTGTTAGTGGTCCATATCCAAAATTATTGATGAGAATCTGCTTGCTTACAGCATACAGACTTGAATAAATTGGTTGACAAAAACAGTGTCTTGGTAACTCAATTGGTTAAAGCAATTAGTAAAGCAAACAGCCCGGTTAGCGAAAGTTTGTGTACAAGTCCCATTTGGCAAAACGCTCGAAAAAAAAATTACGAAAAAAAGTACGAGTACCACCTAAGATAGTCTACATTTTTATTCAATTTACAACCAGCCAACCCTGGTTTAGTGGTTTAAATACCGGGCCTAGATCTCGGGGTCCTGGCAGCGATCTCCGGGTCGGGCACCAAAAAGTTTGGAATTTTCAAACGTTGCTCGGGTTTGTGATCACCGACTAGCATTTGGCAAGCGCGGTGATTATGCCAGCACCCATCACTGCTGTGATATTTTGAATTCAATGACGGAGGCCTTTTTCCTGCAGTGGGATGATATAGGCTGTTACTTACATCAGGGTTCAAATCCCGCAAGAGGCAAGTGTGCGATTAGCACAAAGATTTCTACTTATATCATAGATATTTAAAGTGTATATCTTCGCTCATAGTTTTCTAAGCCCGGTTAATGTTTAATGTGTATGGTAGGGCATTGTTAGATGAAAGAAATTTTCTTAACTGTTTATTTCATTCGTTATATCAGCTTGGTTTTAGTGAGCTTTCTGTATCACTTCCTCGTGTGACTACTTTATTAACTGTTACTCGTGTAGTCGGACTACACATCGATATTGGGAGGAATTACTGGCTTCGCATCAAAGGCTTGCTGAATAAATATTGACACTTTCCTATTGGTAATAAGTAAAGTGAAGTGCTTCGATAGCTAGTGATGTTAAGCATATACTTAAACATGAATTGAAAAGTGTTAAGATTTTAAATGTTCACAACATTCAGGACTTAAGAGATACTGGGACTTGAAATATGTAGGTAGGTATTACAAACATTAGAAAAGTGGAAAAGTACTTCTATTGCGATTATGTGTAATGCCGAATGCGTCATGTATGACACAAAAGCAATTTGCAATTTCAGAAAATATTCAGTACCGGGACAGGTTTTGGTTTCCTTTGGGATTTCTACGGTGTTTTTAAGATGCCTTTAAGTGAAAAACAGTATCTTAAAAAGGTATTATATGATATAGATAAAAAAACGGTATTAATCTGGCCTTAAGTTTTATTTCTGATGATATATTTTATTACGAGTATGTTTGCGAAGTGCTTCCTACTATAATTATTTTATCAAATAGATCATTCCAGTTTATATAAATTAAGTTGTCCTGGGATTTGAAATACCTATTTAGGCACCCAACATGTATTTTGTTTTTCCCTGTCATTTTGTTGGAAGGCTTATCCCTCTTTTTCCGCATAGGTACGACTCGCAGAATACTCGTATGTGTATATTTAAAGCAAAAACAGTAATGTTATTGCACTCTTACTTAAACATGTTACTAAAACAAAATGTTATTATGAACAAAACTCTTAATCTTACGAAAATACTTCCATGTAACTTTGGTTCATAAACCCAAATCACCCTTCAAAAGAGGCTTTATTAAATATTCTATCCAGGTCGCAATGTACGTCGCAGTGTCAGCATAATGGAGAAGGACACGGAGAATCACTCGTAAAGTGGGTCACCGTGTAACATGGAAGTCACATATCGTAGTGCAGACATTAAAGGAATACCCTAACAATATATTTGTAAATGACCACAAGTGACAGAGGAGTACCTGTAATTCCTTTGCGAAATTTCTTTCTTAATTAATGTTTAAAGAATATTAGTGACATCGTTAAAAAAAGGCATTAGAAGCGCGTAGCGGATGTTGTAGCAGCATCCGGAACGCGTTGTTTCGTTTGGTACCGGCACTTAAAAAGATTAGCACCTTTCTATCGGTGTCTTAAGAGGATACAAAAGGAATACTATTAGAAGGTGGCAAACAGCTTCTTCACTCTACAAAAGGTTTTTTTTTTTTTTTTTTTTTAATCTTTATTTTATGAGCTTGTTCACTGAGTGAACATGTCGCTCAATACCATTTACAAACAATCATACACTAAGCTCTTTTATCTAAACATTCTTTAACAATTTTACATAAATACATAGCCTCTTTTGATAGAGGGGAAGACAAAACTTCATTACAGGCACCTAGATCATTAAGTCTACTTCCGAAATAAATATGTCTCAATATCTGGCCCCGGACACATTCCACCATAACGTGATATGTATCTTCAGGGACCTTGCATTGACTACAATTAGGAGATGAAACCTTTCTCATCATAAAAGCAAACTTATTCAGTGGTATATGACCGGAACGAAGTCTTAATAGCAGCATTATGTAATTTCGACTAAGAGCACAATCAATCCATGGAGAACTCAAGGGGTGTGGTTGAACAGTTCTATACCATATACCTTTCTCCGCCGACCTTTTATCAAAATATTCTTGCCACAATTCATTGCATCGTATTTTAATAGAGGAAATGTGTTCAGTGTGAAATGGAACTACGGAAAATTGTACACCATCCCGACAGGCCAGTTTGGCCAGTGTATCTACAAAAGGTCAAACTGCGATAGAAAAATTACCTTCCACGCGTAGCAATTGATGCAAATTCCACTCTTGGAGGGGCTTGTCTCCAATCATTGGCTGATTAGGCATGTGATGATAATGATGATCCAGTTTTACATTTTACTCCGCAATACAATGCCAGTCAAAAAACGTGATTGGTAGATACGTAAATTCTTGGTATCAATATGTAGGTAAAGCTCTTTTTATTGGATTCGCGACCATTTTTTCGACTACTTTAGTTGGGATGTGACTCGACCCCATCATTTTGCTTGCCGTGCGACTGCTCTTTCCAATTGATTGAACTACCGACGCAGTATTTTGTCGACGAATTTATTCAAGCGCTTGCGTTAGGCCCTGCAGCGTTGTTTTATGTTATGTGTTTAATGTTATGTATCTGCAATAACTGTTAATCTTTTATCAAATATTAGGGGTTAAAGTATGAAATTGCCGTTTTGTATGGACGAAATCGAGAAAAGTCATTTTTCCATACTAACAATTTTTTAGTTTTTTTAAAAACACCTGAACCGTTTTCGAAGCAATTAAAGGTGAAAGTTAGATGGTTATAAAGCTACGCATTATATATAGTATTTAAATTTCTGAAAATCAAAGTATATAATACAAATATACTTAATTGAAGCAAGAAGGTCAGCTGACACATTGTAAGGGGTCTTTTCAACGACTTCCTTTGAAGTAATAGGCACTAGTATTGCATTTTTTTTTAGTCAAAGATATTTTAGTTTTTGATACAATACAAAAAGAATTACGCAATAATATGACTATACTTAAGAGCTATAAACAAAATAAAAAGTGGGAAAATAATCGGCAATTTCATACTTTAACCCCTATTATTTAACAATCAGCTAAGATAACAGTTTCTAATGTTTTTCAAACTGTATAAGTACTTAGTAACTAAATGGGCAGTGTAAATAGAAAACATGATGTCGTAAACAATCAATTTTGGCTGCCTTAAAACTTGGCGAATTATCTCTGAATAGGCTATTGCTCTTGCCAATTAAGCCTCCAAAACATACATGTAGTTTGTAACGGCGTTTGCATTTATTAAAAAAGAAATGGGACTAACATTACATACATATTGCTGATCCCAAAGTTAGTATTGATAAAAGCACTGATTTGTGGAAATCAGAAAGAACGAAGTTACAACAAACAAACCTTAAAGATTTTGTTAGTCGATTTCATCCCGTCCAATAACCAAACAGGCAATCTTGGAGAAAGTGACACTTTGAAAATTGTCAATAACTTTAAAGATCCTGCAAATATCAGACATGACTCTTGTATTGAACCTACTGCAAACCTGTATACTGGCATGGGTGCCTCAGCCAATCTAGTTTGTTCAATAAGCTTAGGGCGTCCTGTGTGTGACAGATCAAAGGATGTGCCGGCTTCAAAAGGTCAAGAGTGACCTTAAGAACTGTAAGATGATTTTGGGGTAGTCTTTTCAATAAAGTTTTAAGGCAAAAATGTTAAATATAGCGGTTTTTTACAAAAATATTGGCTAACTAACAAGTAACTTTTATGGTTATCTCCTGTAGCTGCAGGCCTAAAGTAGAATAACAATAGTTCCCTCTTAATTCGTGTTGAGGACACGTCCTATGAGTGTCGTAAGTACTGACTCTAAAAGAGTACTGCAAAAAGTCTTCTCCCTCTTATCGAAAGAACTGCGAATGCCTACTTATCTCATTCATGTCAAAGGAAAACATTCAGGCTTCATGTCATGGGCCTTTTATAGAGTACCGGCTTAATTTTTTTTTAAATGGTATGTATGTTTAGAACTAGTAATTTGCCACTATTATAGTTAATATAGCACCAAATTTGTAGAATTGCTGTGAACTAAGTTATTTAAGTTAGAGGATTCGCCATTTTCATACATTTATTCATTATAAGAATTTTATGTATCTCATCACCTCTAAAATATAATGGTATATAACATTGGGTGGTTTCAGTTTACGATACCACTTACCTAACATCCCGTAATGTCCATACAGGATGTTGCTGCTATGTATAAGATGAGTACCTACATTGTTAGTGTAAGGCATTTTTAATGCACTATCTTTGTGTCAACAAACAATCGTCAAATATACTACTCGTAGTAAAGTTTTGATTTGACTTGCGAAAGGAGCTCTGAACCAGGTTAACTAGTTTTATCAGATTGCCGCGACGAGTTGAATGGCCCACTTCTACTCGCTCTGACGCTTGATAACTCTGAATATTATAATAACGTCGTTTAATGGGAAATGTTTATATCTAAAAGTTTAGTAGTTAATATTATCTCTCAAGAGTTCAAAGCTGGATATTGACTCTTATGCTTCGAGTTATAAAATAATTATGTTTATTGCTTTGGTCCAGAGGTATTACTATATTATTTATACTGAGTATTAACAGAATTCCTTGGATGAAATTTTTATCGACTGATTCAGGTGGGAATTGAAGCCACAATCTTCTTTCTCAACTGTTCTAACCAATTGAGCTTTCAAAATACTTTTTATGCCGGCGGCGTTTCACTAAAAGTTTTCATTCAAGAAATTGATTCTTCAATTTATACCAGTAATTTAATTTCCAAGCAGTTCAAAAACATGTTTTTTTTTTCTAGCAAATGGGCACAGACGACAGCATGAGCGACGACGTATTCGAGGACGATACGCTGCGAGCTGCGCCGGCGCAGCGCAACACTCGCTCCCCTACCGGCTACCCGGACTACCGCCCGCCCGCCGAAACCCCCGCTAAGACATACAATGACGACGACGTGCCTATACATAAGGTAAAAAACCGCAAGTACTTACCAATAATAATAATAATGTGATATTTTAAGAAATGCCACACCCACACAGAGCCATCGAATAGTCCCAAATTGCTTGGAGAGTATGGGTAGTAGACAACCGATAAACTTACTTGTACACTTTTTTTGTAAATATATTTACTGTACATAGAAAATTACACAGACTTATACAAACAGACATGTTCATACACACAAATATTTTTATTTTTTACTTTTATTTTTAATTGCTCAGATCTCAGAAGCAGCGCGTTAACTACTACTGAACCTACTGGTCGTCAATAAGTAGTTTCATAACATACGAGTACATATTTTATTTTATAGAAAGGCTGTCATGCTGTCAAGCAGACTGTTAGGTGACGATCTATGGCTTCATCAAGCTAAGACAAATGTCTAGTAACTTAAAAAATTTACGCTAATTTGAATTATTGTTTTTGTTCAACAAAATAGACAGCCTTGCTCTTGAGGAGAAAGCGAGAGACGTGTTGTTTCCTCTAATACCTTTGTGTATTTATATTTATTGGCATACGAGTCCACCGGTATGAGAATTTTAGTTTCAGTTAGTTAAAACAGACTTAGGACATAACCAAACTAAACGGCAAACAATATTTATTGTCGGTTGTCTAAACAAAGACCCTTTTATGTGACCATACTTTTGTCTACTGCGTCCTTCCCGGAATTCTGCCCGAGAGAAGATTTAGCTATTCTGATTTTCCGCAGAACTCTACTTTGGATGATATTCAAGTAAATAAACCTGCTTTGTATATTGTGTATCTAAGAGGATTACTTCCAAACAAAGGTACAATGGTATTATTGGTAGCATTATTGTTACTAATTAGAGGAGAATATTGAAATGGCAACCCCGACTCATGAAAATGTCTGAACAAATGACCAAGGTTGACGGTCTCTAAATTACAATATTACTGAATTCTTTATATTATTATTTTCTAAGTAGCTTAAGATTTCAACTTAAGTTTTAGTCCCACACTAAATTCACTAAAATATAAAACATACAAACTTATTATGAAATAGGCACAACCATTTCAAAAATGACATGTAGGTTAAGATAAAACAGTCTGAAAAACAGCAACGTCATTAATTACGAAAGCGTTCGACAAAGTCTGGCACAACGGCTTGATTTACAAGCTGTACGAACTCAAAGTGCCGGACAGTCTCGTGCTCATCTTACGGGACTTTTTGTCGAATCGCACTTTTCGTTACCGAGTTGACGGCACTCTCTCCTCCCCTCGACCCATCAGAGCCGGAGTCCCACAGGGCTCTGTGCTATCACCCCTACTCTTCTCCGTTTTCGTAAACGACATCCCCAAGACTCCAGACACGGAGCTAGCCCTTTTTGCTGACGATACCGCCATTTACAAAACCAGTCCAAACTCAAAATATGTGATCCTAGCGCTACAGCGCGCGGTCACCAAATTGGGTGAATGGTTTAGAAAATGGCGTATCGAAGTCAATCCCGACAAAAGTGCAGCGATGTACTTCGGGTGGAACATCCCCGTAGCGCCCTCCCCTAATCCGTCCCGCCCTAATGTTCCCACTCATTTCACCCTATTCGACCAGCGGATCCCATGGGTCAAGCAGGTCAAATATTTAGGTGTCATCCTAGACCGACGACTATCGTTCGCATCGCACATCAATCGCGTCTGTAACCGAGCGAAGTTCTACACGCACCGACTATACCACCTAGTCGGCCGCAAGAGTAAAATGTCGCTTAGAAATAAGTTGACAATTTACAAAACTTGCATCCGCCCCGTGATGACTTACGCCAGTCCGGTGTTTGCTCACGCTGCCCCATCCCTCCTTAAGAAGTTTCAAACACTTCAAAATCTCTTTTTGCGTCGGGCCGCGGGTATCCCGTGGTTCGTACGCAACAATAATATCCACCGAGATCTCGAGATCCAATCCATTGCCCTCTATATGAAAGAAGCCTCTCAACGCTTTTTCGATAAGGCAGTGAATCACCCCAATCCGCTCATAGCGGAAGCCGCCACGTACACCCCCCAGAGGGATGTCGCCTTCCGACGCCGTCGGCCCAGGCACGTGCTGAACGACCCCGACGATCCGATCACCGCGTATGTCACAACAGCCAACACCGCCTTAAGCACTTCAATTACTGCACAACACAGTAGTTCTCCACACCGCACCCGTCGGAGGCGGGTGCGTGGTCCCGCCTTTCATTTCGGCCGACACAATCATGTGCCTGGCCGCTTCTCACCTGCCCCCCCCTCGGACGGCGACCCAAGCCGAGGTCCGAGCCTACAGAGGCGCCCTTGAGGTCGCTGTCCGATCCCCCCTCCCAGATCGGGCCCGCCAGAATGGAGCCCGACCGTGATCCGGCATGCCACGGCATCTCCGGTTCCGGCGGCGCCACCACTGGTGGGTTCGCCATTTGGTAGGGTGCCCTTAGCACCCCACACTGGCCCGATCACGCCCGCTAGTATGGGCCCCGGTGCGAGCGAGCCTGAGGCTTCGCTTCGCGAAGCCTCACCCTCGGCCGCACCGGAGTACCGCTACCGTGGCGGACCTAGGCTGAGCGCCTTCAGCGCTCGCCACACTCTGCCCGGTTTAACTAAAAGCCTCCCATATGGGGTTTCAGTGATAGGTCCGTCATAAAAAAAAAAAAAAAAGAAAAAGAAATAGGCACAACCATTTCAAAAATGACATGTAGGTTAAGATAAAACAGTCTGAAAAACAGCAACGTCATTAATTATATATCCACTATCTTCTTCATCTACTCGTATATAAATACAAATGAATCACCGAACTGTATAAACGCGCATAACTTTCGATTGACTGCTCCAAACTGTAAAGTTTGTAAAGCTGTCTACACACCGAAGCCGCCGGCCCGCCGGCACGAACCCGGTGGGAGTGCCAGCGGGTGGACCCGGCGGCTTTGAAATTGCGAGCCGCATGCAAGCATGCATGCATAGTACACAATTAGTGATTGCCAATAAGTGCTCGGAGAAGCCGCGGGATAGATCGCGCGGGCGCAAGCCGCGCCGGCAAGATCGTTAAAATTGGGCCGCCGGCTTTGCCCACCGGTTTCGTGCCGGCGGGCCGGCGGCTTCGGTGTGTAGAGAGCTTAACATTTGGTTTCTATGGAAAAAAAGTATTAATTTTGTATGACAATAAAAATGTTTACATGAGAAGTGTGTAAACGGTAAATATGTTCATAAACAGACCACTTACTGCATTATTATTTTAATTGAGAAACTCGTACAAATCCACAACGGAGAGCTAGTAAAATATAAATATCTCAAAAAAAAACATAAATAAAACTCCACTGGCTTACAGCATAAAGCCTTGAATAAAAAAATAGAAGCCTTAGGGAAGAAATTAAAAAACAAGCCATGTATGACTGTGTAATCCTATACACCTTTACATACATTTTCCCGAGCATAAAACCCTTTATTTACTATAACCTTTAAGTGATGAATAGTGTTATAGATTGCTTAAAGCTCAGCTTGAATAGCAGCTAATGTTCAAAGATGTTCAATCAGTAAATTTTTTGAAGCTAATTTTCTTCCAATTCCCAGACGATCCTGCTTGGTGACAGCGGTGTGGGTAAAACCTCACTTCTGGTACAGTTTGAGACTGGCAAGTTTCAGCAAGGAAACTTCTCTGCTACTGTCGGCATTGGCTTTACAGTAAGTTACTAAACTATTAGTAAGTAATTAGGAGGTTAAGTACTTAGTAACAACTTATTATTTCCGTTTTTCCGTGCGACCGATTTTCATTATGATTTACGAGTTCATAAAGCCTGGTTCAGACTAGATTCAGAATAAATCATTAGTAGTTCGGATTTTTTTACGTAAATGTATAGTAATAACAATTTTTTTAAACTGCATTTCTTATAACTTGACTAAATTACTAATATATGTGAGCAAGGCTTGGCAGATTCAAAAATTAATAAATGCAAAGTATTTTTTAACTTTGTTATTGAAGATTGGTTGGTGTAATTGTTCAAAGCTTACATTATTTTTTATGCAAAAAGTTAGCAAACAACTAGGACATAGAGAACAGCAATTTCTGTATGTGACCTGTAATTGAGTTTAATAATTATTATTATTTATTACTGGACATTTTTATCAAATATACGATATTGACAGTAAATATTATATGTGCGCAGAATTTGCAATACTTAATACAAAATATGACATTATCATTAGTGCTCTCCTGCAAAAGTTCATTTAGATCAAATGTTCTCAAACTATTTTTATGAAACCCTTTTGGAAAGCGAAATACTTGACGAAACCCTAACATAACATTAAAATAATTCTATGTGCATCCTTATTAAAAATCATATTACGAGTACAATTTTACTTATCACCTGTATACAATGTATCATCATCATCATATATTTTGATTCATCTTTCTAAAAGGAGGTTTTAGTCATAATCACCACTTTTGGCTAGCGAGTTGTCTAAACTAAGGTGATTATGTAAAAAATATGAATAATATCATATAGGTACACAACTATTAAACACAAACACACACTCGAACTGCGAACGCCGACCTGCCAAGCGTGGCGATAGAAAGATCTTTCTTTTGGAGAGGCCTATGTTCAAAGGTGAACGGATTTAGGAAGATGATGATGACAGGATATTCTTTAAGTTCTTCTTCTTCTTTTTTAAGGCGACGAACTTGCGGGTACACTGTTCGGCCAGTAGATATCACGTGTGCAGCTGTTGCACGACAACTAAGAGATTCTTAGAATACTTTAAGCGTACTTAACATAATTATTTAAGTTAATGACCATTTAAATATGTCATATTGATATTTGACAAAATTAAGGAATACAGCCTTTAAAATAAAAATCAGTTACAGTACAGTACCTACAACTTCATCGTTACATACGTACGTAAACAACATCAGTTAGGTATTTTAAAACAAGTTGAAATTTTCACAGCAAATTATTCCTAAATTCTAAGTGTTGATTGAAATAAACTACGCCGCAAAATTCGTCTAGCTAAATAATAATTTAACATCTCTCTCCAATTGAGGCGGAATTGTGATTTAACCGTCCATTTAATTTAACATAAAATTTACAAGCTTTGCCCGCGACTTCTTACACCTACGAACTAAAAAATAATACAGGCATAGTGCTATGTGCTGCCCCAATTGATTTAATTTTATTACTTCTAAACAAAGCCAATTCTCAAAAAACTAGAACACTATTACCTTAGCAAAATACCTCTAGTATTTATTGAATCACAGTAAACTTTTCATTTTGTTGTTTATAAAGTCGAATTTATCGCTAACGCCAAAAGCGGCCGCTTTTAGCAATAATTTACAATATGAAAGAATGCCAGAATGAAAAGCAGTTGACAGTGATTCAATAAATACCAGAGGTAATTTACTAAGGTTCTAGTTCTGTTCTAGTTTAGCATTGATTTTGTTTAGAAGTAATAAAATTAAATAGTTTGGGATCAACACATAGCTCTAGTAGTCGCCTTAATAGAAATTTTCAATCACGATATTATTGTACACGTCATGTTCCTTTTTGAACAAAAACTATTTATTTATTTATATAATGTTCCACTTTACCTCCTTGCTAATGTTAGGCTAGATTATTCAGCCATATAGCGTGATTGAGCAACTAACATCCATCTTAACCTTAGATAACGTAAGTAAGATAAGATAACTCTTTAAGTCTTAAGCAAAGCATTTAATGGAAGTAAATTATTTCGTCTACAAAAAAGGGTGAAAACGAACTGCAAAAAGACACAATAATCGAAGAATCGAACATTATTGAAATACTTCCGGGCTGCGCCACCTTCCAAACATTGAAGAATTTATTAATCAATTCAAACACCCTATTTGTTCATTGTTTAGAAACATCGGAAAAATATCTTTCTTCAAAATGGAAATGCTATATTTTACTGAGGAAAACGTTATTGAAAATCAACAATGCTACTGGTTCAACGCAAAGAAAATTATTGAGTAGGACTGTGTGTACACTGTACATACTTGGAGCGGCTAAATTATGAATGCAATGTTTTGACTGAGTTAGAGCGTTTACCTTTTAGTTTGTGCAAGATGTTAATTTTTGTGAAAAATGATACATTATTTTTGATAAATTTACTACATTCGACGAAACCATTATTAATAGAGGAGGCTCTGAATTCGACATGTTTTTTTTTTATGTACGACCAGACTAACTATAACCCGGTAGACCAATTTTTTTTTGTCATATTTGATTTGAATTGAGAAAAGACCCAGAATAGTAGTAAAACTTGAAACCAAACACCGATAGAAAGCGTGAAATTAGCAACGTCAGTGTCAAACAAGAAATCTGAATCAAGAAGTAAATACTTAGCGTACTTCAAAAAATAGTTTTGATAAAAAAATCGGCCAAGTGCGAGTCGGACACGCGCACGAAGGGGAATCCATTGACTAGGTAAACAACAGTAGGTAGTCCTTACATATATTTAGTTAATGTAGTGCCTACCTGTTGTCATTATTAATATCGAGCAAAAAAGGGCAAAAAAATCGCGTTTGTTGTATGGGACAGACAGACAGCGAAGTCTTAGTAATAAGGTCCCGTTTTTACCCTTTGGGTACGGAACCCTAAAAATATATAATTAAATCTGTCATAAACATAATACTCCTGAAAAGATTCAGACTAGCTGTAACCAGTGAAGAATTAAATTTATTGCGGTGGCTCTATACATGACTTGCCTAAATGGTCATTAATTTTATTTCGATTATGATGAATTAGTCGAACGTTCTACTATTCTAATAGTTTAAGTACCGGATCAAGATCTGGGTTCGATCCCCAGGTCGGGCAACAAGATTTTTACGAATTTTCGAACACTGTGCAGACAACGGCAGGTCAACATACCTAAAAAGTTAAAGTTACATTGATTTTCAACAAGTCCAACAATTAGAGATCAATATAAATTGAGAAAATTTGAAGTTATGTGGTAGGTTAACGTGCTGTTTTCTGTATATAATTGCTATGGTAACTTGAATAATGGATGTCTTTGCCCTGCATTGGGATGATTAAATGCCTTAAATTATTTTAGGCAAACGTTTGCGTATGTGTGGAGCCATCGTTGTGTTAATTCATGGCATTGGGGACATTGAGACTATGAGATTATAAAATAAATTGTCATATTTTATAGTAAACGATTTAGGATTATGATTCTTATTTCAGTAAAAATACAGTGTAGATTGCATTACCCACAATATCCGATGTTACGTGCTCAGCGAGGGGTGTAAACTACATGCATGGTCGCATGTTGGCCGCTGCCTCTTGTGGGTGACCGAGTTTTTCCGATATAAATAGAAGGTTGCCACTTAGAAAATCTACAACCAGGAGCCTAACTATAAATATCAGACGGTAGTTATGTACAAAATGGTTTAAAAAATTGTAACCCGACTACGATAGTGCCAATGATTTCTGATTCATATTTGCTATACTGTTTAAGTATTTTTGTGCTCAGAATTTTGTCGTCTTTCATTTAATACCCCACTCGTTATGACTTTTTTTATTATAATTCCCCAAAATATTGTTGTAGCATTCGCCATGTACCTTTTTTTAAACAAAAGATAGCCAGACTATAATAAGGAATCGATTGATACGACCTCCGTGGCGGAGTGGCGTACACACCGGTTTTCATGGTGTCCGAGGTCCCGGGTTCGATTCCCGGACGGGTCAATGTAAAAAAAAATGTGTTTTTCTACATTTTCTCGGGTCTGGGTGTTTGTGGTACCTTCGTTATCTCTGATTTCCAAAATACGAATGCTTTAAATAGTTATTCAAATTGGGGTCAGAACAATGTATGTGATGTTGTCCACATTTATTTATTTATATTTATAAACATGCCCACATACACATTGTATACATATCTTGCTAAAAGCATAACTCTTCCTGTTGGCTCCTCCTAACCCGACAGATTTCGGTGAATTTTTTAGCGTTCGATGTATCATCGTTGGGCCTATTGAAGTTTACAAAAAAATTCACCCCGTAGGATAGAAAATTACGGTTAGTAAGCTTCAAAATTCAAAAATTGGTGAATTTTTTTCAGGTTAAATGTCTTATGGATATTATTCCTGATTTTTTGTTTTCGATTTCAAATCATTATCAGTTACATGAAAATAAAATTTTCTTACTTGACCCGAGGAGTCGACGTTCTTGTGTAATAGGCAGATTATCGAACTACGTCGACGATAAATAAATAATTAAAGTAACGGCCTATTATCATCCTACTGCAGGGCAAAGGCCTTCAGCATTGAGTTCAAGCTCAGATTATATAAAGAAGGAGATATGAAATTAATCGTAAATCCTTAGCGAAGCCGTGTCTCCGAATTATTTATGTTTGCAACGCAACTACAATAACACTGTTGTAAGCATAAGGATCACACTATATCAATTTACAACGCTCATTGGTGCGCACACAAACATGCACCCAATCACAGCGGCTACCACTTACTCGCTTACAAAATGCGTCATTTGGTGTGTGCAAATTAGTGTTTCGCTACAAAGTGTGGTCGCGACGCACACGTCGGGCAGTGAACGCTTTGATTAAACCTCGATACATTGCGCAGTCTCATAGTACTCACAAAACAGCTAATTAGTATTAAGCCTTCAATGTATATTGTGCCGATAAGTACAAATATCGTTACATGGATGTTTTCATTAAATAATTCACCGCGGTGTGCAATAGTTCTGTTTGCCCATATTGGATTCGCACGTGCCACGCCCCCATTTCATATCTATTTCTTTATATGATCTGAGAGTTCAAGTTACCAATGATAAGTAAAGGCATAATCACCACGCTTGTCAAACGTGGGACGGCGGTCACAAACCCGAGCAATCTTCAAAAATTCGAAACTCCTGTTGCCTGACCCCGATGCCTTACTCTGCAACACAAAGCTCGCATTTACGGATATGTCTGTCTCTTTCAGATACTTTAAGACATCGTTATGAGTGATAGGGATAGATGGATGTGAGTATACAGACATAGTGTTTCAGAGTAGGCCTCTAGGACCCGAGATCTTTGCGCGGTGCTCCACTACGGGACGTTACTACCGAACGATAAATAGATAGGTTTAACAATATTGCTCGAAAAGTAATTTCCGTTTCAACCCTACAGAACTCCCGTGTCGGTTACAGAAACGTTAGATCTTAATCTCAGAGAATGTAATAATTCAGTGTAACAAGCCCTTAAACTTCACTGTCGATGAGTTAATTACTTAGTCTGGCGAGAAGCCTGGGGCTTTGTCCTAGCTCAAATATAGCAGACAGATTTGCTTTTACCGCTCTTGTACCGAGCGCGGCTTGAATTACGGGTTCGTTTCGTTAAAGCTGTACGGTGCGGATAACGTTATTCTTAGATTATTTATTTATATAAGTTACGTTTAAACGTTACGTATTATTGTGTATTATCTGATCATACATTGGTATGTTTTACCGGTAGAATTCTTACTTATCGTTAAAATTTAAGCCTTTGCACAGTCTTTGATAACTGATCGCCTGTGTTACTATATTAAAAAAGCTTAAATAACAGTAAAAATAAAAAAATACTTGAAAAGTATTTTTTAAAATCAATATTTGTCTTGTCCAAAAAATTAAAGTGTAGTAGGAAAACGTTTCGTTCATAATTATAATGACAATTACTAAAAAAAAATGACAATGATATTTATGCGTTGTAGCAGTTATTTGAACCGTATTTTTTTGTTAAGTGATGTATCTCTATAACAAATGTGTTTCATATGTTTAACGCTATAATTATTACGACACTAGATAACACTACCGGACTTTACCGACATCGTAGTACCTTTATGAAAATCCCGTAACTATACCGAAAGCATAGAGTCCTAGCTTCAAGCTTAACAAGAAGCTGCCTACAGGCTCTGTCATAGCTTGAACTTAACAAACAAGCCAAAGCCCATTGTGCTTTATCAATGTAACCAACAAAAGATTATTATCATTGCCTTAGGTGAGCTTTGAATCCACTAGGTACCTTGTTATCGGGAATATAACTATTCCAACTGAGTTAAAAAATATAATTATATGTGTACTTTCGTTACTCTGAACCTACACTAATTAGTTCTACTTAATAGTAAAGAGTAAGTAGTAACTTATCGAATGAAAAAAAGAAAACCTAGAAAACTGTTTACCCTTTTCAGATTTCCTTTTAGATTGAACTGAGATAGAATTTAAGTTTTCGTCAGTTTTTAATTCAGATTAAAGTCTCTAAGCTAGTGTGTTATCTGGCGTTTACACGTAATCTTAGTATTAATAGTAATATATATAGTAATACGGATCATGTAATGAGAAGGTTATGAGCATAGGCAATAGGTAATACAAAATTTTGTTTGATTGGGAAGAGCAGCAAAGGTTTGATTGATTGATTGAGAGTTGTTTTTCTCTTTAGTTATACCTCTTAAATAATTTTAAATTTCAAATTCTTTTCTATATTTACAATTTAAAAAATGTAAATGACGAAATTTCCCTGTAAAGACATATCATTTATACTGTCAGCAATAATATATTTGTTACTGTAATGTGTAATATATTTTTAACTATATTTTCTTCTGGTTTTAACAAAGTTAAACATAATAAATAAAGATTCAACGTACACCAAATCTTTTTAATTTAAAAAATTTTAAAGTTACAACTACTTATCGTAAAATAAGATTAAAACTATAAAAACCGCTTCTTCAAGACGTAAAATTTTTATTATTAATACAGATATATTAAACTTTATTGCATTAAAAGGAAAGGGTCATAAGCCTTATGAATGAATCCTTAAGTTTTTGTAAATACACTAAGTTTGATTGGTTTGTTTAATCACTAACCCGCGTTTGGCAAGAGTGGTGAATACGCCTGTATACACCCATCATTGTTGTGATAACTTGTGAAATGATGTACACCTTTGCCTTGCTGTAGGATTATAAGCTATTTGGAATTTATTCATATAACATTAGCTGATTATAAATTTAAATTATTTTTTTAAATAAAGTACCTACAGTAACAAATGGTACATTGACGAAATTATTTTTTAACTTTATACAGTTTATTTCCTAACTACATTAAATTGCGTAATAAATTGCAATGTATTCAACTCACCTTCGACTTTTTTTAAATGCTTCTCTTTGGAAATATTTTACTAGCTGTACGCTTAATACAATTAAGTAGATAACTACCAATTTAAGTTTCAAATAAACTGCCATTGATTTCCTGAATTAATAAAAAAATTAGAGTTTAATAATTAGTGCATATTTAGACGATAAGTTTAGACATTTCTTCCTATCTACATGTACGAAACAGTACACGCGCACAAAGCCACGGGCAAATGTAATGTATGTTAAACATAGTAAAATTTTTACTCTTATTTAAATATCTACTTTATTAACAAACCCATTTTGGATATTGCAACCTCAATAGGTTATTTGCTTAACACAGAACTTAGGTAAGTACTAGTTCTTTTTATTTGTACTCAGTTAAGTGGAAATTTAATCAAAGCGAGGAAAACTCTTTTGATTCTGTAATATTCACAATCTTTTTATAGATACTTGTGTTAGGTATTGCTGTCTGCGAGTGTTTTTTTTTCTTCAACATTATGTTATTTCCTTAGGATTTTGGCGCTATTTTTGGGGAAGGCCTATGTCCAGCAGTGAGCGTCGTTTTGCTGGGATGATGATGGCGCGATTATTCATATACGTTTACTCATCCGGTACGTTTTCGATTCGTAAATTCCCACCTCTAGTCTTGATAGACCAATTAAAATATAGTCAATTTGGCCGCAGTTAACTATATCAACCAAATTTGGTAGTACCTACACAATTGTCTCGAATACGAACCAAGTACGGAAACGTGAATTTTCAGTCCGCTTGTTTCACTTATAAAACACGAATCGGATACCATACGTATAAATGCGCAAAAGCTTTATTATGACTGAACAAACGTCCCTACATTTATTAGGATGGTGAAACCGTATCAGCACCGACCATGAATGCGAAACATCTGTGCTTGAAGACAGTTCTAACTTTAAGTTGCCAACCTACAAAAATACAAAATTAGCATCCACCTGTACCTAAAAGGTTATAATTCTTTTTCAAAAAATAACTACCAATTTTCTACAGAATTATTTGAGCGAGTAACATTATTCCTGATGTTTTAAAAACGCTGACAGTAAAATAAACACGAATTTCCTATGTAAAGTTGTTCATCGCTAAAAGTAATTTTTAAATTATTTCTAAATTTACTTTCAATGGTCCTACAAAACAAACAGTTGAAGGAATCGGTATCTCAAAATCTGATTTGGCGGGCGATTTTCTTTTATTGAAGAGTTGACGTTATTTAATGGAACCCACAGGACGAACTTGCCAGATTAAACGGTCGCTGAAAGTTGTTAGTTTTCTTAGGCTGTTTAATTAAATTAAGGCTTATTGAGTGGATTAATACGAATATTTTTAGTGGGTTCTAAAAATGATTTTAATACAGGGCTTTAAAATAGCATTAATCCCTCAACCCCCAGGAGGCACTCGGGTGCCACGATAACAATTGATTTCAATTGTGTCTGGAATAACTCACGATCGAGGGACAAAATTACTTAAAAAAGTTGGTGAAAATTGTATTGTGTTCTAGAGAAAAACCTAATTTTAATAGCTAAAAAAGGCAGACGAAAAGTATGAAGCAGTTTCGCTAAAAGCTTCAATGACTCCTAATTTAGAAACAAGAATGTTTGAACTTACTGCGTTCTTTAAACTGTTTTCTTCAATCTCGAATCTTTAAATAATCTTAAATACATTTTCATGAAGGTTTGCAAAATATTTTTGTTGCATTGTTACACATAAAACCTAACTCTTAACTCAAGCAAGGGATAATATACTGATATTATAAGGGATTCCAGTCTACCCGCTTCCATGATTCGTGCAATTAAATCGAAACGTGAAGGTAAAATAATATTTACAGTGTGTTAAACCTTGGTTTTAAATATAATTCTTTCAAACTACGAACGATAGTAGTAGTATCCATATACTTCTGTCTTTATGACCTACTAAACTCACACACTCTAACAGCTCTGGAATGGAGAGCACCAAAAAATTAGAAAATATATTACTTCAAAAAAAATGATTGAAGAGGGCTTCGCCTTGTATTAGCGAAAATAGAAAGCATTTCTTAAAATGTATTTTATAAGGAATAGCTTCCTCTTCTCGGTCTCATGGATGATAGTGACAGGAATTCAGTGTACAACCCTAATAGTATGTGTGTTTATGTATTTTCTCATTCTAATCAAATTTTATATTGTCTAAAGTAATTTAAGTTCCCATTTTTTGCTTACTTAAGCTATCTTTCTGTCTTTACATCGCCCGTTAGCCATGACCATAACCATTATCATTATCGTCACACAGCCAAGCGACGCCCACAGCTGGACATAGTCTTTCCCAAAGAATCTCCACAACGATCGGTCCAGGCCACCCTCATACAGCGGATTCCCGCGACCTTCGCCCGTGACGTGTTCGTTCTGCTGTGACTTTAATTAAAAATCAATCAACCCCGTTAACCCCCTGCATGGCACATGGAAATAAAGATACACGTTAAATGGAGAACCTCGACCTCTTTTGTTTCTGATACCTGTTTATAAGCGAGGGAATTTTTTATTAACGTACTATTGCTTAAAAAAAACTGTCGTTGGTGAGACAATATCCCACATCCTCCTTTTTTTTCATCGATAGAAATGAAATTGGTTGTTATTTTAAATAATAACTGCAGTCAAAGAAACTATAAATCTTTAAGTATGTACATAAAACAAATCTCAAAGTTTTATATAGAACGCTTTAGGTACCTCACCCTAACCCTGTGCCATTATCTATTATACCGTTCAAACCGTGAAAACGAGTAATAAATTATGTAGGCACACACACAATTTTGCTTTAAACATTTTCCAGTGCTTTCTCCCAATTAGTAGTAATACAAACCGCATCCAATTTGTGTTGTCGAACACTCACCCTCGCTCAATGTATCCCCAGCGACGGAGGGTTAGCGGGGAAACAGGGACACAGGACCCAGGAGCGGCCAGTCGGTTCTGAAGCGCGATCGAGGTACTCCACCGTACGGGAGTTGGGGAGAATAAACGCGGGAACTCGCGGCGCGCTAAAAGTTCTAAATTTGAATTTTGATTAGTTGTTTATTCTTTTTCTTTTGGAAGGTGACGGTCGTGAGTAAAATATACCATGTAGTTTATGTTATTTTTTTTTAATAGCAGCATAGGTGCAACAGTGAAATTAATTGAGATCTATAATACTTTACAGAAATAATATATAGAAATTTATTTATATGCAAAACTTACTAAACTAACGGAAACAATATAAAAACAAACATTCACACAACTTCTACGTCAAGAATAAATTACTCTTACTTATTTATGGTACATTTTATTATCAATATCTTATTTTTTTTTGTTTTATCACAATATGATTGTGATGACAGAGTTTATTTGAATTTGATTTTTCTTTTTAGCACGATTCATGAGACGCATAAACTAATACAGAAGTTAATTAATATTCAACAGGAATAACCATAAATTGCCTCCATAAAAACTACCTACTCCTTGCACTTGAGATACTGAAGTTGCCTATTTAATTATGAGTATCTTCTTCAGTTATTATAATTTAACCGTAAAAGTAACGAATAGTTTTTTTTTTTCAATATCGAGTATCAGCGACTGATCACTGTGAGCCGTGGCGGCAACACTCTTCATAAAACGAAGAGTGTTACAAATACAACAAAGAATTTCATCGAATTGAGAAGGAAATTCCTCTTTTTTTTAAAGTTGTTTATAAAATATGAGTGAAATAAGTTATACGAAATTGTAACAGAAGGAATCGAAATTCAAAATTTGATTAGAAAACTCTGCAACCAGATTTATTTGCGTCCATCGCGTTGCTGAAAAAAAGTCTTGGCAATGTTGCCTGGAATTTGTTTAGAAAAGCACTCCTTCTGACGCGCTTCAACGCTCACCTTCATTACCTGAACCTCAGAGAAATCTAGTTAAGATAATAGAAATAAAAAAAAGACGTGTGGCACTCGGAGACTGCCGCGGTAAAGCTATTGCATAGCATTTTTTACCAACTTATGCAATTATAAAACTAAAAAGTATCACCGCTGTGCCGGTCGGAGTGGGGGGTGTTAGGTTATTTGCGTTACGGAATTTCTGGATTCGGTCTCCACGCTCAAGGCTCACGATAGAAGCTATGCAATAGCTTAATATTATAATTTTATGTAGGTTTTTTCTAATTTTGACTTTTGTAATAAAAAATTTCTGTTATTTTGGCAGATATGGTTACCATAGGCAACCATGCTGTCAAAATCCTTATTTTCTTCTAAATTCTTTTAAATTTCGGAAATTCAAAATTGTTCGATCGTGCCTCGCCCAGAGTGTGTGGGTGTTAGATTATATTCGTTACGGAATTTCTGGATTCGGTCTCAACGCTCAAGGTCTGCGATAGAAGCTATGCAATAGCTTAATAAAACGAGAATTTTGAATTAAAAACTGTAATATTCAACTTTAATAATGATAATGCACGTCGGTTGCGTGCGTAATTTGACATAGATCAGTTCTTTTTAAATAAAAACACTTAGAACAGCCCTTTTTGTCAAAGGAGGCGACTAACAGAATACAGCCTGGAGAAGACGGTGAAAAGGGTCTTCTAAAACTATTGACTAAACGATTGCTAAAACCGCTTTCCAGAGCCTTACAGTATTGCCATACGAATAAAACATAAAGGTAATTAAAATTTAAACAATGTGAAAATTGAAACAAGATTACATAATTGTTCAGCATTACCCTAATAAGTAACCCTTTGTTCTAATTATATGTGTTTTAATTAAAACAATGGACGCTCGCTCGCTAAAGCGCTCAGTGTACGAAGCAACAGGCCTGTTGATCCTCTCGTTTTATGTACGACCCTAAACCGAAATACATAAAGTTCAGATTTGCGTGTAACGGTTTATTGGTGATGTTGCCCGCACATTATTAGTTTTATTACTACGCTTATCCGCGCTCTACACGAATCTGAGTGACTGGGCAAGTGGGCCGCTAAAATTGCTAGGGATGTGTTGTCTTACACGTGAAAACCTTTTGGCAAATATACTGCACTGCCAATTTTAAATACCGAAATATTGCTGCTCACTGAATTTTGCTACTTTTAGTTGTTATTGGAGTAGATATAATTAAGCAATTGCATACCAAAATATTTCCTTCTTTCTTCACTTTAAAATATTTTAAAAATGTCCTCCCTTTTTTTTGTAAGTTAGTACAAATATATTGTGTCTTTGTGAGCTTCAGTAGAAATTTAATTCTTAAACGTTTTATTCTTATAAGTATACTAAATTTAGTAGCTTTCGCAGGAAGTGTAATAATATTTAAACCAACTTTTGGACTTGATTTCCACATATTTTACTAGTTTTACAAATGCGAATTTTGGATAAAAAATTCGTTACTTTATCACGCCAGAACGCCTGAACGGATCCGAAACTTTGCCCCAGAGGTAAAGTATAGCGTGGGATATATGTTTCTTTTTATCTCAGCAAAAGTACGTTTCCCAAAGAATATTGGGGAAGAAACCCTGAGAACGACGAGATAGAGATACCTAGTAATATCTCGGAAACAAGTAGTGCTTGCAGCGATACTGAAATCAAATTTGTATTTCCCGGTATGGGATCTACTCCAGTACCGAGAAATATCAAAGAATTCGTTTCCTTCGGTTCTAGAGAGAAAAAGTTTTTAATGCTTGAATTATGCAAGGTAAAACGTTTGGGAGTAGTTTCAAAGATGTTTAGTTGCAATTTTTTATGTATTTGCTGAATTCAATTGGTTTAGATTACGACAATTACCTATGTTAATCAGTCATCATGTGTGATTAATTTTCTTTGCAGTTTCTATTGTGCGATCAAAAAGAACTGATTAATTCTTATTTTGTAAATGTTTTTAGGTAATCTAATCTACTATTCGGGGTGAATCCAACTAATCATAGATCACCAAAACTGTCCAGCCAATACTGAGAGTCACGGACGTATACAAGGGGGGGGTTTTGGGGGTCCGGACCCCCCCCATTCATATCCATTTTACTTGTCCAACAGAAAAAATCATTTGTTATTTTTTAATAAATACTAATGTATTTTAAAAAAAATAACAAATGATTTTTTAAATTAAAAGTTATATTATTATGTAATCATAATAATATAACTTTTAATTTAATGGCACCTACCTAAGGTATAATATAGTATTATAGATTACCCACGACTATACTTGTGTGTTACAGTCGCAGGCATTGTTTTATTTGTAAATGGTATACTCAATTGGAGTTAGAGCTCTGTTTTTTTACTTTGGGGACCCCCCCCTTGTCAAAGCTATAGCTACGTCCGTGCTGAGAGTAATAAATGGTATAACTAACTTAATTTTTTATTTGTCTAAGATAGACACTAAAGCTACTGTTTGTCATAATATAAATAAATATATAAATATTATCTCAGTTCATATAACTTAAAATTGGGGTTGGATTAGTTTGAACAAGTTAGGTACAAGGCTACAAGCAATTTGTCATAGCACTCTAAAAATGTGTTTTAAAACCGACTTAAAAATCTGGAGGTGCTGTATTCAATACCTTTTTAAAATATAATAATATGTATACCAATTACTCGTCATATATTACGGAACCCTGTACATTTAATTTAATTGTAAAGCAAAAAAGCTGAGTGACGTACTGTATTATTCACCAATTTAATGTTATTACCAATCGATATAAATCGGACTTTTACGACTGGCTAGCTGGGTACAGCATTAAAACCGCGCACCGTATGACTGCGGAGATTACATGAGATTACAGTAAAATATAAATATAAACTTGTTAATCTACTTAATACATCAAATTATGATTTGTGAAATATTCGAATAATTGTAATGTTTCTTGTTCCGTGTGCTACGAAGAATGCTAAATTCATACACTTTTCTAATACTCTATAGATTAAGTAGATTAACAGAACTATATACACGCAGAACATTAACAGATATGATCTCCACAAAGAAGATAATATGTAGGTAGAGCATGTATGTCGCACATAGAGCGGTAGTGAATTTCCCTTAAGCCTCATAACTCAACAAACACGTTTGTTGGTATTTGATAATCAACTATAAGCTTGAGGTTGTAGCAGTGGTTCCAAACTAATGATCTGGAATCAACTGATGGTCTGCGTATGTCAAAATAATGGTCCGTGAACGATTTTAAGTTTTGAAGGCGATACACCGCTGACACTCGCCTGATATACCTACAAAAAATTGTAAAATTCCTAGGCTAAGATACCTATCATCTGCATTGTTATAAGTTTTCTTGTATTTATTAAACTAACACACGTCATTAATACATTACGAGGCGCCCATCGTTACATTCATTACCTAATTTTCCTAATCACTGGCGTTGTTACAAGAACTTTATTATTTTTAAGCTTGTACTCTTAATCCTTGCCAATAACAAAAGACATAGCGGTCCCTGATCTAGAAAAGATTGCGAACCACTGCTCTAGACTGTTCATTGGCTTTCCATCCGCAACAAGTTCCGTTTGAATCTGTCTACAGGTGTTTGTGGGGGGTGTGTATATCTCTGTAGCATATTGTGACAAAAAGCGACTAAAATTACTACCTGTTGATCGCGACTTCGAGCGTAAAATTTCAAATATTGGAAAAATAGCCCACGGGAGCCGTACAAGATAAAAAGTTGCCTATGTGCTATTGCATCCCATAATAATCTATCTGTGGTCCAAATTGGATCCAGGGTTATGCGTGATTGAGTGACAAACATTGATCCAAACATTCGCATTTATAATTGTTCGATAGGTGTTCATTGACAGTCGACTACTATAATAGGATCAGCAGCTCTTTCATAAAGGCTTATCAGTGTATAAGTAGTGATGTAAACGAAAAGCAAGTCATTTCGATATGCTTTGAAAAGGCGGTAATTATGTTAGAAATAATACAATAATAATCTTTGATGGTGAAAAACATTATTGGTTAATTAATAATGTTAAACTTAATTGGTATCCGCGACCCAGTCGGGCAGTGGTTTAGTGGTTCATCTACACAAAAGCACGGGATCGATTTCGGTCATAATTTAAGAAAGGTCTTTTTTCTAGATTGGCTAGGGATCTTTAGAGGTAGTTATGTGTCTTTTCTGTAGCAAGACGGAGATTACACTTGAAGGATAATCCTACGACAAGAAATAGAATGTATGTTTATCTGTTTCTAGTTTCTGTAATATAAAACCTTCCTATATTGGAACAAGAAAGTAGTTTTTAAAGCATTTTCTATTTTACGCGGCTCTGTGTCCGCACGTGAACTACACGAACTTAACTATATCGCGCCGACGTAAACCTACTCGTATGTTTAACAAAACAAACGCATGTTTTTTTTACAAGTCTAATCTATCTAACAAATTTCACTAAATTTGGTTCAGTAGTTTGTGAGTGAAAGTGTAACCCATACACAGACAGTTTCTTTCGCTTTTATAATATTGGTGAGGATTCTTCTCATCTGCTTTGTCCAATGCCGCACTGGATTTATGCTTCAGCCTTAGCCCGCCCCCAAAAGCCAAAATACTTTTGCATGATATCACTTGGATTATCCCTCTATAGAGAGCGCACTCCGTTTTGATGACCAAAAGCTTTGATGCGAACTTTTTTGGCCAAAATATTACACGCTACCGTTTTTTATTTTAGATTTATTTATCTTCCGTGTCTTTTCTAGTTTAATACATTATTTTAATTTCATTTTCATTTACTCTTCCATTGATTATTTAAATTTGCAATATTGCTGATGAGTTTTATGTTATAGAAAATTATCTGGTTTTACATGAAACTGCCATTTGTGCAATTAATCAGTTATTCCGTTTCAAAATGTTCGTTTAATTTTAATAATTTGAAATCCTAAATTGATATTTGCCTCCCCAAATTAATTTTTTGATATAATAATATGGAGTTTATTACCATGAATGTACTCACATTTATTGTGGCGTATGATGTAGTTTTATTGAGCTTTTTTTGTTTTTAATCGTGTACCGTGGGTACGCTTTTGTCCGTGAAGTGGCCTAATACTAAAACATTATAGAGTGACAATCTAAAATTTTGCGTAAAAGTCGCTTAAAACAAAATTGCAACAGGTCAACTGCATGCTTCTTAGTGTTTGGTTATGGTGGTCATTGGTTATATTGGCCCGAAGAAAAGAAACCAAAGTGACTGACACACACTTTCGCATTTATAATTTTATTAGTAAGTACCTATGGATTTACAAAACTCAAATAACAGTTAGTAAATGAGGTACAAAATGCTTTAGGAGGAAACACTACGGGCGAGAGAATTGAAAAATAGGTATTTGTAAAATCTATTGCTGTCGCGCAGTGCCAAACGCATTCACCGCAGAGTGTGATAGAGACAACTGCTTCTTGGACCGAAAATACCTACTAAAACACACCTAATCAACGTTTCGTAGTCCCCCGATTACTTATCTAAAACTAGACCGATTTAAATACTTTTTTCATTAAAAATTTAAAAAAGACTTTGGCTGTGTTCGTATGTTTTCCTTTTTTTCTAAAATATATCCAAATTTGTTTTCTGGATTTTTGAACACAGCGGAAAATCTGGCGAATTTTTTAAGTTTTTGAGGGCTCATATCTTTTTTATTAATTAATTTATGAACAAACAGAAAATATAGAAACATGCAAAAAGTGGCCATAGATTTTTAAAATAAAAATTATTGCTCTACTGGCATTATCCAGGGAGGAAACAGGGGACTACGTTTGTATGGAAAAACTGCCGTGGTGTTTCCTCTTTTAATAAAAATTTTACATACAAAATAATAAAAACTGTTTTGGACAAAACCCAGTGTGATGGCTTATTTGTAACAGTGAAAAATCACTTCATATTACTTTTTAACTTTAAATTACGGTTAACTGTTTCCCAACTTCTGCATCAAATATCTCGGCAACGCAATTTCATTCCTTGATAGTTTGCAAAACGTTCGATAGTTGTTTTAAAATTAATCTGCCAAGTATCAAAAAGTTACTATGCAGTTTCCAACGGCGAATGCATAGTAAAAAGTATCGTAGCCACTCTAACACAAGGTGGAAACTTGCGTATGTCGAAGGGAATCAATTTAACTGCCGCCACTTTGACAGTGGGGACAGTGTTTTTGATAAGGCAACAACAAACAGCGATCGTTCGAACAAAAAACCGTTTAATAAAACTCGGACTCTGTCGGTTGCTGGGCCACATTTTAATTGAAAAAAGTGGGGCGCTTCCTACCTTTGAGTCAGCCCACTTTAGTCCGTTTTAAGGCTATACTCCAAAAGAAGAATCTCGCCATCATTGCCACAATCGGTAAGCAGCTTTGCGATGGCATTCTTCTGTCAGTACTCCTTTGACGCCTCTCACGACATAAACTTTTTTAGGGATTTTAAAAGTAGCAGGAAAAGTTTGTACCATGCAACCGATTTTTTTTTCATACACAATTCGTACCAATGTGTTGTGTATACATACGGTGCAATTTTTAGGTCTGAAGCTTTTATTAACTTCACATTTGCTTTGAATGGTGCTCGGATATTTTTTTAAGGTTGCTGCCTACAATAGCATTGGATCAAAATGGAAAATGTTTGGACTGGAATGTTGTTTGTTGTTTTTGTTTTAATAAAATCCAACAGCCATTTTATTTTGTTTTTGTTGTGAACTGGATATTGAGATAGAACATTCTCCAACTTTAATTATGCTTGTTCGAAGAGATTATTTAATATATATTTCACATTAATGTCAAATTTACAAATTACCTAATAAATAATTGTTTTTTGTCTCGGGATGGTGATTAAAATTTCGTCCTGAATTATGACTATCAAAATAACACACGCTTAGCTATCTGATTCTAATGATAAAGATGTGAAAAAAAAACTTTACTATCATACTCTACCTAAAAGATTTTGTTAATACAAGAGCGCGTTTATTATTATATAAAAATAAAAATGAACAGTACGCAGACTTAATGCCTTGTTTAGCTGGTCTTTGTTCCGACGGTTTGCACAACGCACTTTACTCTAGCAAATTAAAATACCGTTTATTCTTGTCTAATAAAGCTAACAAAAGCCGTTAGGTAACATAAAAATATATATTTCAACTAGTACATTTAAGTAGACTTTCTTCTTGATGAAAAGGATTTGAATAAGACATTTTTATTGTTTAATAGCTTTTTCCCGCGACTATAATAAGCGTGAAATTGAAAATTTTAAAATATGCTTCGGTAACCGTAGTTTGTCTTGGAATAAGAAGTATTCTATGTGATATTTCTGCTTACAATCTATCTAATCTAATCCAGCCTCGGAATACCACTGCTGGGCAAAGGAATCCCTTTCCCCCTCTCCACGTGGTCCTGCTCAAAACTTGCCTTAACCAAACCCTCGATAAGGAGTTCAACTCATCTCACTACTTGCGTTTTTTATTAATTTAAATAAATAAAATAAAATAAACCAAAGTTCATTCTCATATAACCTTAGTTATGTGCGAGTGAAAGGCTCGAAAAAATCAGTTCAGCCGTTTCAGAGATCAGCCAGACTAAACTATCATAAGAATTTGCAAAAGCAATGACAAACAGACAAATTTTTTTTTGTATGTTGTATTTGTAGTAAGTCAAAACAGCGCTGATCAATTTCCAAAACACGCACAGTTTGTCAGCTAATTTACCTCTCTGAAGTACTCGTACTTAAACAAAATAACATCTAGCCTGACAACAAAAGTTATTACAAGTGATTTTGCGACAACCTGTAACAAATAAGCAGCAATATTACTTGTAAAACTTTCCGCTTTATTAATGAGTTTGTTCCCTGACAATATCAGTTGTCTTTTACTCTCGTTGCCAAGCTACTAATTAATTCTGATGGCTTGATTTTATTTTAAATAACGTTTGGACATTATGGGATATTATAATTTATAAAACATGATGTATTTTTTTGAACTTTTTTCTAGACAATCAAAATATTTGTTATAATATTCCAAATGAAAGCGAATCAATTAATTCGTAGTTTTCAGGAGCTACTTTTTCAAGGACATTTCTGATTAATTTAATGTTTTTTAAAAGTTAAAATTACCTCGTAATTGCCATGAAGTACAAAACTCGAAATGGTAAAGTCCTGTTCAAACATGTAAACTGTCCTGGACACAAAGAGACGCGTTTTCACCAAGTTACAGGAATCCTCGTTATTTTCACGCATGAACTCGCGCGTGAAACGGTTAACGTTTTCATGGCCGTTGCAATTTAAATTCCGCAATATCAAAGTTACGTCGATTTTGAGTGTACGAAATATTTGTATTATTCAATAAAAGGAATTAAAATGAAACTGTCATCCTTGGAGATAAGTCTTTACATTTTTATTATAGGTGATCCATAGATTGCGATTTGGCCATCGAAACTGCCAATATTAAATTCAACCTTATGAACTTGATAATAGGTAATCCTAAACTTCTGTACCGATTTTAATCAATATTTGCACACTGTTTGCTTGCAGTTTGATCCAACTTGAAAGATAGGACAGTTTATAACTCAATTTATAGTAGTTTTATTTTTTGATTGCAAATTATTTGTGTAACGCCATAATGATAAGAATGATATTAATTTTAAAAAGTTAATATAAAATTATTACTATTCGGAGACGATACGATATTCGCGGAGTAAGCTAGTACGTTCACTCTGTATAAAAAAAACAAGTGACATCGGCAAAATTGGTATGAAATTATCTATGAATTCCATGAGCTAGTTTAATGTTTATATCCACATGTACAAATATAAAACTAGTTTCTCAAACAGCAACACGAATCGGGACGTCCCATAATGCCAAAGCACACTACAACCCTACTTTGAAGTCACTTTGAATTGCAGTCAATTCAAAGCTTCACTTGCATGCAGGTAATAGGTAAAGTTGGACCGCAAAACTCACAGAACTACATTTGCACACTGAATTGAATATGTATGAGATACGCAGCAATAGTCAAAGTATTCAGTTGAGGCTGTGCTTGAGGTAATACTCCTTTTGAATGTTATTTTCGAAAGTCCTCCTCAGCTTCTTGTAAACGTGAAAACCGGATGTTATTAGGTACTTGCTTTAATAGAAGATTAATTTTCAAAGATATTCTAGCCTCGAAGAAAATCTTTTACAAGGAAAATATACCCTTGTGAAACAATAGCATTCATTAGAGTTATTTTATTAAAACCACTGACTTTTATATTACTAGAAAACATTTTTCAAGACTTGAATTATAAATGCTTACATCGTAATTAGAAGTGGAAAACATTAAGAATGTTAATTAGATTCTACATGTACAGAACAAGGCATTAAATTTATTAATTTACAAAGCTCACACCAGGGATACTTAATTGTATTTTACGTATGTGCTGAACTTAAAAAGCAGCCTTTAATATAATCATCCGGCTGTAAAGATCATTGAATTCAAGTTACCACAGCTGCAGTGATAGGTACAGGCATAATCACCACGCATACCAAATGCGGGCGTGCCGAAGGCAAATAATTCAAGATTCAATTTACATTGGTCCAGTCGGTTCAGTATTTTTTTTGTAATGTCTCAGTTCTAAGTAGTTATTATTTAAAACTTCCGTCGATATTCGTTGTTGCTTGCTTTTAACGTTTATCAATTACAACGGGATCAGAATAATTAGTTGGAATTTATCCCATACCTAATTGGAATAAATTACGTAAATACCATAAATGTAATAACATAACCGAGTTTCACTAATGAAGTGCCAGCAAGCACGCAATTAATGTTTTTTAAAATTGAAATGCTCAATTAGTTAGCATACAAATATACAGACGCAGAGGGCGACTGTCTTTTGTCTATATGTAAAGATTTTTTAACTTTTCGTAATAAGATAACCAGGCAGTGTACATGAAGGTTGTTCTTTTAGTAAGTAACGATTTCATCACTTTGGCAAGCAGTATAAGCAAGCATAATATAACAGTCGTAACAATAAAACTTTTATTGCGTCTGGGATACTAGTCCACCAATGTGTTAAGAAAGTAAATTAATAAATATATACAAAACAGTCTTGTTATTTACACAACTATAAGTCAAGAATGGCTTGAGCGATTTTTGTGGTCTAGGTTTTGTTGGATTTATGTCCGCCCCGAATAGCAGAATATCTATTAACACATCTGAAAAACGGACGACAAAAAAATTGTATACCTATGTAGTTTTGTTATCCACCAGTCGTCAACTGATCTACACAGTTTTTGTGAGATTTTGAGCGTTACGAAAAATACATACCTACGTACAGTGGTCTGCACATCTGGCTATACATTTTCTTTGCAAACTCGCACCTTTATCAACAACGTTATTATGCCTCGATGTGCCGTCGTCTGTATAAATTTTGTTTTTATTCTGCTGTACCATAGCTGTACATACGTTTGATGAATCCGTAGGATCGTGGCGCGTTGTCACATCACTTTAGAACTTCATACATCATGTGCGAACGACCAGTTGACGTCACATGCCAATATACTTAAATTTAAAAAAACTTTTACCATACATTTGGATTAGTTTCACACTGGCTTATCACATCTTCTGTCTCTGTCAACGTAATATAAACTGAAAGATAAAAAATGTTTTTTGTGGATTTTACATCGGTAAGCTTAGGATTTAATTTGCTAGTCCTGAGACATGAGAGCGAGTATTTAAATAATATTTATATTTTTACCAATTACACAAGATTAAAACATACATAATACATATTACTGTATGCTAAGTTATATTAAATGATTAAGAATGTAGATGAAAAATTAACAGTCTTAGAATTTTCTTACGGTAATATTTAAACATGAATTTAAGATGAAGTGTTTCCGACATCTACTTTATCTTTAAAGAGTCTTATGAGTAAATCACAAATTAGAAAATCCAGAAGTATGTACATAAAGTGAGTTACGATAAAAAATGTAAATATGAATATCATTTACCCTCTAAGGGTCATTTACCCAGACAAAATTAACAAAACACAGATCTTTAATTGGAAATAATAAAAAAGGGGTAGTTACGGATTTAACTGGCTTTTGTTAATCCTTGACGATACATCGGGCGAGGAGTGGTTTACTGGACCAAGATCCCGATGGTCCTGTATTCGATCCCCGGGTCAGGCAACCAGAATTTCGAATTTGCCAATGTTCTGGTTTGGAATCTTCAACCCGCAGACCTTTGCTCTACAATGGGATGATTATAGGCTGTAACTCTTATGTTTTGGTTTATCCTGGTATTTCGCATATTTCACAGCATTCGTGGTCACCCCTTTAAATATTTTTAAAGGAGTTAGTTAACTTTACTGCTTTATTAAAAATACGTGTAATGTGTATGTTAATTATGTACATGTAAAGAAAAAAGAAAAGTAAAGTAACAGCCTTTAATCATCCCACTGCAGGGAAAAGGCCTCCATCATTGAATTACAGTTACCACAGCAATGATGGGTGTACTGGCATAATCACCACGCTTGCCAAATGCGGGTTCGAAAACCCGAGCAACGTTCGAAAATTCGAAACTTTTTGTTGCCCGACCCAGGATTTGAACCTGGGACCCCAAGATCTTGGCCCGGTATTTAAACCACTAGACCAACGGGGCGTTATATAGAAATAAGTAACTGAAGCTGTGCTAATTGGAGCGCACCACTGGCTCAAATTACCTGTTCAAAACTCATCGATTTCCGATAACTCGCCAAGCGTTAGAATGCCTGCTTATTTGCTCTTCTACGATCGGCGTTTAAACCACAAATAATGGGAATACAGCCACACCTTTTGGCCGACGGTATCAACCATCGTTAAATAATAAGAAATATACAACATGTTCCTTTTGATATCCCATACATAACTCTAGGGTATTAAACAGACCATGGTAAAGAATCAAAATAATGAATTATTTTTGAATTATTAATTTTATTTATTTAATTTTTTCATACAAAACAATTCTAAAAAGTCACGACTGTTTATGTAAAACACCCTTACCTTGTTATGAATGAACTTTTGAATGAAAACGATTTACTCGTACCTATTTATCAGTGAAACTTCCACACACGTCAATGTTTTTTACAAGTTACGCTCTCCCGCTACTTTACTACTACACTAGTATAAGTTTGCCAACGTCTCGCAAATCTAAGGATTCGCCATACTGGTTACATTTTTTTAACAAATTTAACTAAAATTTATGTTATATTCGAAACTATTAATTTTTGAACCACATGTTCTAGGGCGTTTTATATTATTTTTACCTGTAGAACATAACCTTAGAGTTATAGGATATCAAAAGGAACACGTTGTATACACAAATGTCACCTAAAACTAATATAAATTGAGCGATTGACATTAAATTTATGAAGGAATCAAGTATATACCCGGCCAAATTATGTCGACATGCAATAGTATTTGATAATGTGGGACGCTACCTGTGCCGACACAATGCCTCCCATCTGCCCGAAACGAGCCAAAGTGCAGGTGCGGCGGCGATCAAAGCCGAAAACATCAAGATAACCAAATATAGCCAAATAGGCACCCAGCACTGTTTCGTACCTTTTGGTGTCGAAACCCTAGGTCCGTAGGGTCCTAACGCACTCTCTTTATTTAAAGAGATACCATACGTTTATCTGACGTCAGCAGTGACCCAAGCTACCTCGCCCAGCGACTGAGCATCGCAATCCTGCAAGGTAATGCTGCCAGAATCTTGGGCACTTTACCGCGAGGACCATTTTTATTGTTTTTTTTTATCTATAGGTATTTGTTTCTTTTTTCACATTATTTGATAATTATGTCATATATTGTATCTATTCGCTGGATATTGGTTATAAGAAGACATGTTAAAATTTCTTCAATTGTATTTATTTTGAGTCAGATTTCTGATTCATAAAGGATATAATAATCGGTCTACACATAATGTTAACTTCCATTATTTAGGTTGCTCAATGTTATTACAAACTTATTGAATATTTAAGCCCCATTGAAATCTCACAAACAAAAGTTCATATTGAATCTATTGTCAAAACAATAATTTTATAAAAGGATCCATCCTTATATAAAATTTTTGTTTTATAGTTGACGTATTCCGTGTGGTCGACCGCTGCACGAAGTTTTTTTCCGAAGTCCCGGAATCGACCCCGCACTTATGGGTCAATGTTGAAGCCAATGCTCATACTGTCTCGAATCTGGGTGGCTATGGTACCTTTGCAAACTCCATAAAATCTAGCGTTTTTAACTCAGTACTTAGTTCGAACAGTGTATGTAATGTTTCTCATTTTAAATTTTTGCTGAATTTTTGCCGACCTCCGTGTCGGAGTGGCGTACACAGTGGTTTTCAAGGTGTCGCCTGCTCCGAGGTCCCGGGTTCGATTCCCGGACGGGTCAATGTAGAAAAAAAGTGTTTTTCTACTTTGTCTACATTTTCACGGGTCTGGGTGTTTGTGGTACCTTCGTTGTTTCTGGTTTCCAGTGCTTTAAATAGTTATTCGCTTTTTTTACACTTTTACTTTACCTTTTTACTTTTACTTTAATTATAGCTTTTAAGGAGCCTAACAAGTTTGGCCTGGCTCTTCTCTTTGTGGTGTCGGTTAATTCACTGTAATTGAGCTGCGAACGGTTATGCGCTACCCGTGGCGATAAACGGTGTGTTGCACATGACGTGACATAGCCATTTACATTATACTTGTATTGTGGTTAGAATCCGACAATGTTTTTGTTGAGTCATTATAAATGTTACACTTAAGTTTGTATCATCACAGTTCAGTCAATAGAAATACAAAATATATTTTGAATTGTTAATAACCTTCATAACCTTACAATTTTCCGTAAATATCCCTTCTTGACAATGTATCATCATCTTAGCCAACCGACGCCCACGGCTGGATATAGGCCTCCCCCAAGATCAGTGAAAAATCATCAGTTAACTCGGGTCATGTTAGTAACCTTCCTTTAACTATTTGACGCATAAGCATTCTTCTTTGCTCGGAATTACAATATTAATTTGTTAGCGTAAGCATTAATACATAAAATCTTGGAAATCAGTTTTATTTCTGAAAACAGGCCCCAGGAGGCGCTTTTACACGTCCCAATAATTAAACCTACCACTGCTTCGGGACAAGTCTGGGCTAGTGCCGAGAAGAAGCAGCGCAAGAAACTTGGTCACTATTGTCATGCTCTTTTTACATAAATGTTTACCAAAGGTTTAAGCAAGTACGAGCTAAGACAATTTAATGACATGCCAAGGATCTGCACAACGATCGGTCCCCCGCCACCCGCATCCAACGGCTTCCCGCGATCTTCACAAGATCGTCGGTCCACCTGGTAGCATGACCTTATTTATTAATATTATATAGTAAAATTACAATAGCATTTACGCGCATTAGGAATGCATAACCCGTGTCACAAGTCCCGGGAGCTACTCGGAGTTTCTCTTTCTGCCACACGATGGACCCGGCACCCGCACGGTGAATCCATGGAACGCTAAGGAGTTTGTCTCTTCTGGTTACTTGGTAGCGTTAAACCAAATATATACATGTTCTTCTAAGAGTAGAAATATTTTTAATAATAAGAACTTTGACGGAAATATTGTACCATTCCTGGTAGACTGTGCACAAAGTTACGAAGCAAGTAAGCAACAGAACCTATTGTAGTTAACGAAACCTCTACATGTAACAGAACATTATAATAGCAAAACTATCTTTAGTTAGAAGTTATGAATAGCATCATGTTAGCATGAACTACAACGCTTTTGAATATTTAGCCAACTTCTAACAAGATGGGCATGATTCAAACATGAAGATTGAATACTTCTAACTTGTTTCAAAATATGCTAAATCAATAACATCTTTGAAGAATTAAATATTTTTATAAAAGTACATATTTTAACGGTTCCAATTTTTTTCTGAGGTACGAAACCCTCAAAATATGATATTTTAGAGTACCAAAAACACCAGAAGGAATCGTCATAGGATCTCTGTGTTTTTCTTCCGTCCATTTGTCTGTAAAGACTTTGGACTCAACTCGGGAATCAAAATTTATATTTTCCGTTGACCTATGACTTATGAAATTTGGCAAGTAAGTAGGTAATATCGTTTTGTACTACATATAGATCATATATCATAGTGTGCAATATAGTGTTTATTTTTAGTAGTAGTACGTAATCAATCGTCGAGGTTGAGCAATATACCTATGTCACTGTGAAATTGTATGATCTGTCAGTTTACAAAACAACGCGTGAGATTATAAACTAACGGTGAGTTAGGTTAGGGCTCTTACACACGTAAAGCAGTTTGCTGTCGACGTATGTAACTGCAGCCGACGTTAGAAGTCGGCGGCTAGCTGTCAACATGCCGTCGACGTGCTGTCGACGCGTTGACGGCTGCCGCCGGCTGATGTCGACAGCTAGCCGCATCCGCCATTTTGACAGTCGAATGCAGTTAGCCCAGGAGCGAGGACTTGCACATATTTTGACAGTCGAATGCAGTTAGCCCAGGAGCGAGGACTTGCACATAATGAGCCTAATAAAAAAAAAATTCTGAATTGCTTAATAGTGCTGTCAAAAATAAATTAAATAATTTGGAACTCGAACCTAGAAGATTACCACAACAAAATAATGAAAAATAGAGCATGGGCTGTAAAAATTGCATATAAATGAGTTTTTTCTTTTGCGTCGACGACGACGGAGTAAAAGCAACAACAGTGTTTCTTTCTTCAACGAAATCCATTTTCAACTGGCTCTTGTACAAAGATAGTCGACTACATCGGCGTCGTCGGCAAGCTGTCGACGAGTCGACTGCTTGCTGCAGGCAAGTCGAAAGCCAGCCGCCGACAGGTGACGGCGACTGCAGTCACCTCTGCCATCGTCAACGTGCTGCTCGTGTGTTAGAGTCCTTAAGTTTGATTGTAATCCATCGACGTTCAATTATGAACTGAGGAAGTTTACAATTTTACGGTGAAATAATATACCTACAACTTTGTACGGAACCCTCTCGATGGGCGAGTCCTATACGCACTTGTCCGGTTTTTTGCTGATACCGATGATTTCAATGGAACAAAAACAAGAAACTAAGGATGAATGCTTTTAGCACTGAAACAAATGAAATTGTGCCGTATTGTACAATATTTTTTTTTGTTCCACAAATTAACCTTTGTAAGGCCAATTTGCTACCTATTCCAATCATCTTCGGTCCTGTGCGAAGAGACCCTTGTTACGGAATATTTTCCTTGATTACCTATATTGCATTCACTCAGCAAATTTAATTTGTGTCTCATTTAGAAAAAAACAATAAGTAGGAATAAACTCTTCTAAAAAAGATGAAATTGTTTTTGTTCGTTTTAACCTGATAAACTATGCAAGTACCCATTTAGAGACTAAACTTACCAAATTTTGCCTAAAATTTTGACTGCAATTATGTGTAGCCTGTCGGAGAAAAACCAAATATATTTTGACAAAATAGACATAAAATATAAATTTCAGAATTCTCTTTTATCTGCTAAAGGTATCTAAAATAAGAGTATTAACAAAGCACTAAAACAGAATAAATTATTATGCTTTCATAGTACTAACATTTGTTACTGAAGTATTATTTTTTCTGGCTCGCAAAGAGATGGAAAGACTTTTTTGTAAGTAAATCTTTAAACCGCTCCTTTAGAACTCCACCGTCTCGGGGCTTAATATAAGCTTTATTACATATCTACTAGCTTTTATGTTGCTCGAATTAGCTACATGTGTAGTAGAAAAAAAAATCGGTCTGTAAAGTCGGTTTACTGACAATAGTTGAACATGACAACGTCATATGTGGAAGATTTAACATTTGTGTTTTAATTTTTTTAAATTATAGCTACGCTCGATAATTGTTTCTATCGAATAGTAAAGCCATTGACTTTTTACCTATCGTGAAATAGTTCTGTTAACTTATTGTTATAGTTTTGTCAATTATAGCATAACTTATAATCGCTGCACTAGCGGACCGATGCTATTTATTTTAATGATGAAAGCACGAATATTCGACAATATATCACTGAACATATATTTAATATCGAATGAATCATCACCTTTGTCGCCGCAATTATCGTTGCTATAAACCACCACATTCACTTTTCACTGCACTTCATACTTGACGAAAACATGTATGTGTATTACTATATAGCAGCTGTCTACGCGCACGCATCGCTCACTCAAGTAGGAGAGAGACAGATGTCGAACGCTGCCGAACGCGGAGGCCGATTGCACTTCAAGCCTTAAATGGAACGCCTCAGAGCAAGGTAACGCCGCAAGAGTCATGTTTTTTCGTGCGTGCAGCCGGCTTCATGAAATTATAAGACGTTGTCACGTCAAAAGTTCATATAATCAATCTTGAGATTTCAGTTCTTCCCTGTATCAAAATATTACAGCAATGACCTCCGACTACGAAAGGTTAAGGTATGCCTATATCCCGCAGTAGACGTTGCTTGTCTGAAACGACGATGATGATGGGTGTAGATGTTTGTGAGACCTTTATTGTTTTTCTTTCTCCACTAAACAAGCCGCTATAAAGCTTAATTTCAGCTCAGAGCAATGTACAGTTCTTGTATATGCGTATAGGTAATGAATTAATCAATCGTCTCAATTAAAAGTTCGTTTTATCGGTTCATATTTTACTGTTAGTTAATGTATGATATAATTTGGTTAAAATTAAATCAAAATTCCTTAACAGAATGATTTAGTAGACTTTATTACCAGCTTTCATCCAAACAATTATGAGAGAATCTATCAAAGTTACAAATTCTGTCTTGTTTCCTCTTAGCATCCTGTTGTTTTCCTAAATTAATTGGGGCATTGTTTAAATACCGTTAGAACTGGCCACAAAGCGGCGAACCAAACTAAGACTTTAAACCGATGTTTTAACAAGCGACAATGAAAAAATATCTATACCTAGGAATAATATTATACTCGACAGCACATAAAGTTAAACAGTTGAACTGCGATAACAGCTTTTATTATGTAGGGCATAAAGGCGGTCTCAAGGTCAACATGTATAGTCTGATGTGCCGCCGTGTGTACTATACTTTTATTAAAACTTGAAAGGTTACAAAAGGAATCAATAAAATAAAATGAAAAGTGTAATCATATTTATTATAACACTACTAGCGGTACAAGCGACTTCGTTCGCGTAAAAATCCTCTTATGAAAAAATAATAATTCTATTACACTGGAACCGTTTTTAAGGCTGAAAAGTGGACCATTTTATTTTCTGTTTATACAGGGTGTTCGTAAAAACGTTGAACATACGAAAATGGGGGGCAGGTGGGATGTCTGTTAGCTAACTAGCCCAAGAGAATCTTTAAACGCAGGTGTAAATTATATTTTTTCTTTCTGATATTTTTCCTTTTGTACCTTCAGACCCATCAAACTTTTTTTTTATGACCAGTTATTTTTCTTTCTTCTTTAGAAACTTAATGGTTGTTAGAGGCTTTTAAAAATTAAAAGTACCTAGCACATTGCACATTGCTAAAAACAAAGTTTAAACAAAAACAAAAATAATATCTGGTCTTGAAAAAAAATTGACGGGTTTAAAGGTACAAAAGCGAAAAATTCCTGAAATTTTAATGAAAATAATTTCAAAAATCTTGAGACCTATGTAAAATCTTTTGGGCTAGTTAGTTAACAGACCACTTCACCTGCCTCCTATTTTCGTATGTTCAACGTTCTACCGAACACCCTAATTCCATAGATTTTATCGTTTAAATATCTATTATATTTCATTATATGTAGCATCCCTTTCTCATAAAAAAAATATAAAAAGCTGTCAAAGTTTATAGAGTACAGTTAATTCAGAAATAGACTGTAGTAAGTTATTAATAAATGCGAATGCAGTTTCATATGAACGAATTTCCAACTTTGCGCAGTCAATAATTGTGATCATGAGATTATGTTTAAGACTCATACCCTACTTACTACACTTTAATAGGTATAGACACAACAATTCCCAGGCACTAAAATTTTGCAAGATCTATCTAAAGAAATCTGCAAAAACGGGTAAAGTATTTATTCTGATGAAATACGGTTTTAGACATCGAAAATTGAAAGACTCGATCGTAACCGTATCAATTTATGAAACGAAATTAAATTGATTCGAGTTTGGAGCTCACTGGAGGTTCAAATAGAATTCAGAGAGAGAAATTATCTATCTTTAAAAGATAGCATCTTCCCCGTAGCTGAAGTAAAGGGGACGGTGTTTCGAAGAACTGTTTCGTGATGCGCTGTGAGTTAAGACGTACCTACTTTGATAAACAGTGTTGTCTGTGTTTCCTGAATTATTTACCATTTATATGTTCTTATTATCCTCATTCACTAGCAAATGTCTTTTTTCGAAAATAATTAATCCTGTAAACCTGTATCATGTATTTACCGTGGTATAACAGTTAATAAAATTTATTCTAGGTTTATACCATTGACCTTGGTTTTATTAATTTCCGATATTTACTGTTGCAAGCGCGATAATAATATGTAAGTACTTATTCGTAATTATAGCATTCGTTTTCATTTGTAGTATGAGTTAATTATATGATATCATGGAATCACATTACTTATTCATTCCACTTTCTCGGTGGGCGAGGGAAAATATCACGAGGAAAACTGCACACTCAGGTCACAATAGTTTGCCTACCTATATAAGATTTACTGAAATTCTTCTTTTTTTAAAGAAAACAAAATAAATCACTATATAAACTTGAAAAATTTTGTCTCAGGCGGGAAAAAAAAAATTTTTCAAGTTTATATACTGATATATTAAGTGCAATTAAGTTGCTAAAATATCAAATAAAGTAAAATAAATCACCTCTCTCAGTCCCTTTTTTTGTAAACATGTTTAAGTAAACATGTTTACAAAAAATTTACCTATTAGACGGATCAGGCAGTCACAAGAAAATAGGCTAGGTATGGTTGTACAAAAGACATCTTTGTTGAAGAAAGTGATAAATTTCATAGCATACAAGTTTTTCTTTAGACCTGCGCGCCTGTCATCAATTTTGCGACAGATGCAGGACTTTGAGAAAGTAGACTTTTATATTTTTCATTAAATGTGTAGAACAGCAACATAAATACGTATGTGGAATTTCCTAACAGTTTTCTCGACACTGTTAGAGTCTAATGTCGTAAAAAATATTTCTTTCAATATCTATAATTTCAGTTATTTAATATATTTCCAGAAATTGTTGAGTGAATTTGTCTTTTATTTTGCTCGGTTTAAGCAGCTAAAAGGAGTTCTAGTTTTAATATCAAACCCATGTAAGTTTTAAATAGCACTTAAAAGGAAATTAGGGATTACTTATTTACCTTTTACAATAATACAAGTAGGTATCTATCTCTCTCTCTATGCCTCTACTACGTTTGGTAACGGTACGAAGTAGCAAAAGATTTAAGGTAGCAAACCAATACATTTGAGAGGGTCTCATGACAATGGCCCTAAAAGTGATTTCTATCTGGTCGCATCTCGGACGATTTGAATAATGGGGTCTGACAAAAACATAAACTAAGATAATGTGCACTGAAAAAGTAATCACTACGCTATAAATATTTCGTGTTGCAAAAAACAAGTCAGATTAAAATTATTATATTTTTTGCTTCCAAGACAGAGTTTTTATAACTTCTACATCAATTTGCAGTAGAAAATACGTTTCACTGCTCTAATATAAAAAATATTTTTTTAGGAAACTACATTTAGTTGACTAAACATTATGTTATACTAGCGGCCCGCCCTGGCTTTGCACGGCTAGATTTAAAAAAAACTTTACATTTGCATATTTTAACATGAAAAAGTAGTCATTGTAAAAACTTAATAGTAAGACGTGGTATGGTATCCCAGACTTTTTTGTAAATTGATTTTCTTCATAAACTGTAGTACCTACTTCAATTTGCTCTAATATATAGTATACAACGTGTTCCTTTTGAAATCCCATAACTCTAAGGTTATGTTCTATATGATAGGTAAAAATAATATAAAACATGATTCTCCCATGATCATAGCGCTTGCAACAGTGCCGAAATATCGGAAACTCATAATAAATAAGGTAGGTACATGGTATAAACCCCGAATTAAATAACTCTAGTGATAGTCTTCTTCTTCTTCTTCGAGTCGAAAGCAAATTCAAATTTTATTGGACCAAAACTCAGCCACTTTTACTGCCCTTTCATTGGCCTGAAGGAGATCCCCGTACGAGCAGCTTTCGGGGCACGCAGGGCAGGATAATAGGTGGTCCATTGTTTGTATGGGATAACCACACTCGCACCGATCGTCCAGAACACCAGAGAACCCCCACCTGCGCAGATTATCCTTACTCCGGCCGACCTGAGTTCTGAGTCGGTTCAATGACTTCCAGGTCGGCCATGGTAAATCATGCCCAGGAGGAAGAGACTCGCTGATCGGGACGAACCCTGAAAGTTGGCATTTTTCCCGCCAAAGGGTACAGCGTGCCTCTGACGCCGTAGATCGTATTGGAGAAACGCATCTTAAAAAGTTGTTTCGGCTCTTGAGCCTTTGCGGCACAGTGGAATACTGGTGCATAGGATGGCGCGCATCGTCATCCAATTTGGCTCTCTCGATGGAGCTAGCCACTTCTCGCCGGATATCTGGGGGCGCAATTCCTGCCAGGGGATATAGCTTTTGTACCGGTGTCGGCTTAAGGCAGCCTGTAATTAACCGGCACGTTTCATTTAGAGCTATATCCACCTGTTTCGCGTGGAAAGAGCGAGTCCACACGGGGCATGCGTATTCACCAACGGAGAAGGCGAGAGCTAGACCACTGGTCCGCAAGACTTGCGGCGAGGCCCCCCATTTAGATGATGTTAGTCGCAATAGAAGATTATTACGAGCACTGACCTTTTTCCTGAGGGATTCGCAGTTACGCTTATAGGTCAGTGATCGATCTAAGGTAACACCTAGATATTTAGGGTGGTCACTATGCTTTATTGCAACTCCTTGCCAAGTGACATTGAGGGCACGACCCGCTTGCCGATTACGGAGATGGAAGGCGCAAGACTGTGTTTTGCTTGGATTTGGCTTTAAAGCGTTTTCACTGTAATAGCGGCTTAGGTCTGTAAGAGCAGACGACAGATTTTCTTCGATTTCCTCAAAGGTATTGGCCTGGGAAGCAAGGGCTAGGTCGTCCGCATACAAGAAGCGAGCTGTATCTGGGCTTGACGGTTGGTCGTTCGTGTAAATATTGAAGAGAAGTGGGGAGAGGACGCTGCCTTGCGGGAGGCCATTTTTTTGCAAACGCCATCTGCTTTTGTCTGAGGATAAGAAGACCTGAAAACGGCGGTTGTGTAACATTTCGCTGAGCAAAAGGACAAAGCGCTGATCCCCCGTTATATCATTCACCTTAAATAGTAGCCTTTTCAAATTAACCGTGTCGTATGCCGCTGAAAGGTCTACGAACACTACGCCGGTTACTTTGCCTAATTCGTAACCATCCTCTATAAACTGGGTCAGGTTCAGGATCTGATTACAGCAGGACTTGACCGGTCTGAATCCCGCCTGTTCCCGGATTAGTTTCGGGTCGACGAGACCTACTAAACGGTTCAGCAGCATTTTTTCTAGAAGCTTGAACGCATGGCACAGCAAAGCAATAGGGCGAAAACTTTTCGGGTCGTCTCCTGGTTTACCAGGCTTAATGAGGGCAGTTATTTTCGCCTTTCTCCAGAGGCGGGGAATCTTCGCTGTGGCCATGCAAGCATTGTACAGCTCAAGCAACCACAACACAGCCACCGGACCAAGATGTTGAATCTGCTCAACTGAAATGTCGTCAATTCCACTGGCTTTTCCGCATTTCAGCGTCTTGATAGCAGTAATAATATCAGTGAGCGTGAATGGCTTGCTAACAATGGTGCACGTGCTACCAGAGATACTGTATTTTGGAAGTTTATTTAGTCGGTGTGGCGGTTTACCGTTTAGAAGCAGTTGGTGGGCAACTTGGTTGGCTGTAACTTGCGCCGGGGGAGTAGGTGGTGGACACTCACAGGTAAGTTTTCGTATTGTGGTCCATGCTTTCTTACTATTATGCGTCAAATCAATATTTGTCACTGTATCTATCCACTTTTTACGTCGGCTATCGCTTATATTGGCTAACAGAAGTTCCCCTGCTTCAATAGTTTCTTCAGCAAAGTGATAGTGACCATGAAAGTTTAAATCAGAATATAAAACACCCTAGAACATGTGGTTCAAAAATTAATAGTTTCGCATATAACATCAATTTTAGTTAAATTTGCTAAAAAATTGTAACCAGTATGGCGAATCCTTAGTTTTGCGAGACGTTGGCAAATTACACTAAAGTGTAGTAGTAATGTAGCGGGAGAGCGTAACTTGTAAAAAACATTGACGTGTGTAGGTGTTTCATTGGTAAGTAGGTAGGTACGAGTAAATCGTTTTCATTCAAAAGTTCATTCTTAATAAGGTAAGGATGTTTTACATAAACAGTCGTGACTTTTTAAAATTATTTTGTATGGATAAATTTAACAAAAAAAATTAATAATTGAAAAATAATTCATACCTATGCAATTTGATTATTTAACATGGTTTGTTTAATACCCTAGAGTTATGGGATAACAAAAGGAACACGTTGTATACGTGATATACGGGTTTTTTTTTGGTATGTTCTCCACACCTTGGGTTACACTATGAAAGTTTTTATACTGATCTCTATCTTTTTTTTAAATATTCTATTACCTATATTCACTCGGGATAATGTAAGATCCTAACAGTAAAAAAATCTTCTAGTAGTTTTAGAGGCTTTCTTTTTATTATAGTAGTTTTATATATTCAGATTCCTATGAGTTGGATCCTCTATTCTCTGTCTGATCTGTTAAATTATCAAGTACTCAGCATAATATAAGTATTTTTGATAAAGAACGTTTTGTCTGAACAGACAATGTTAACCTTGACAAGAAAGGGGAAGTGTTTAAAAAGTCAAGCTCAATTTTTATTTTTTTCTTATTCCATCTTCATAAATTTACGTTTCACTGTGACTATCAATTATGTTAATTGCTTACTTACAAAAGCTACATGGTATGGTAGGGTTTTATAGTAGGTTTTCTTTTGTTATCTCGTAAACAGGATGTCTTTGATCAGAATCTTATTTTTCATCATCTGCTTAAATATTCAACGTTAATTCGGGTAAGTAAAACGGTATATTAAGTTACGAAGTGCTCAATTGAACAATACTCAACTTGCATTATTTAGTACTTACCTGATTATTACTGTTTCCACTTGTATAAATATTTTCATCCACTCAGTGCTAAGTACTTACCATTAGCATCTGTTGCAGATAAATGTGCTAAAACAGGGATTTTGTGAAAGGGTATGAAATCCACAATATCATCAAATGTCGAAAATTCACAATTATTATCTTCTGGTACTTTAAAAGGTACCTACTCAAGAAAAAACTGATGACGACCACTTTATAACCGATACATTTTTTTTAAAGTAATGTTTTGAAGACAGAAAAGCTACATAAGCTATTATGAAACCCATATGAAACCAGTATGACAGTTATTTAAAACACATTTGAAAGAAGATGTAAAAATAAAGAAAATCTTTAAATGTCAATACTTCACAATATCGGTTTTTCCCTAATGTCTAAAGGTTTTAGACTTATTTTATTTTATTATTTTAAAATATAATAATATAAAGGACTGCAAAAAAAAAATTAAAAACTGCAATAGCAACGTAATGACCACTGAAACAAAGTATCGTGAGACATAATAAGAGTGTTAGGTAAATGGTAGTATACACCGAAACAATAAAAAACTATATCAGCATTAAAAAAACTCCACAGTAATTTAAGTTTCAAAATGATGATACCGATTTAACTTTTATTTGGCCATAGTCGACTTGTAAGGACTTTTAAGAAATTTAAAAGTATGTATATTTGTTAAGTGCATCAACCGAATATTTACACGAAAAAATAATTCTCAGTCTGTGTTTGTAATGTGCACAATACACCCAATACTTCCCGTAACTCAATCGGATTTACCAATATACAGGGTGCCAAAAAAATAGACCTAGTTTTAAGGAATTTATAATTTTATAAACGAATAATTATTTGGATATGGTTCTAACACATGTGGTCTGTGGGTTCTAAGCACCTAGGTTATATTTACACATTACACAAAAGAATAAATGGAATTTAAGATAATTAATTTTCACAAACCCACACTCGTCATTAGTTACGTTTGAATGGTAGGTATATTCATAAGCAACCCAATTTGTACTTTATTGCACTTGCACCGATAATTATTAAGTAAAGGGATTTGCAGAATTTTTCTTCTGTACGTATAATGCCATAAATTTAGTCTTGTTCCTCAAATATCCCGTAAAAATCTAGTCGAATCTTGGCTCATAAACTAATACTTTGATGGATCCATTTGGCTGTCTCATAGCATCCGCTCGAGTTAATTCATCGACAAAATTAATCACAATTGAGAAAGTTCTGAGACAGTAGAGATAAACATATCAATGACTAAAATCTTTGATAAAAATTACAATTTTATTTGCTACAAAAAAAACAGTATGACAAACTATATATTTCCTGTCACTCTGTATATATATACAAATAGCGCCCAGCGGGGCGCCGGATCGGAAGAATTATCCCAACTGTTTGCGACACCGACATGACAGCCGGACAGATGTGCGTGTGCGTTTGTATTTTCGTTACTAGACCTAGTACGGATAGAGTTGTCACGTGAGTGTCAGAGTGTTTCTTCGGAGGGTAAAGATGTACATAGTTCCGATTAAGTTGGTCATAGGAGCTTACTTTCATTGTGATTGCTTACTCATTGAAGTTACTCAAGATTTCGTAGATAAGACTTTCTGAAATATGTCTGTTTTGTAATCAATCCTCAGATCACCGGCTATGTCCTAACTACGAATGTTCTTCCTTTCACCAGTTTTACAAAACTAGCATGGGTTTTGTTCTTATTGAATTTTTTTTGTAATAAACTTTAGAACATACTAAATTGCTCCGTTAGTTTCACCTATTTTGTCGGACAGCAAAACATTTGAAAAACGGCGGATTTTTTTCAACTTTTTCCTAATATCTTCAATTTATTGATATTAAAACCAGCTAGATACAAATACATAGGCTGCACTAAAAGTATCGGGAATGCGGGAATGGAATATTTCCACTGTTCCTGACATATTAAAATATTTTTAATTGCAAACTCCTTGGCTTATTAAATTATTTAAAATTATTTATTTATTTAAATTTATTTATTTAAAAAAAGACTCTCGGTCTTATCACAAGGTCTTGTCAAACTTGTTTAGTCGTTAAGAAAATGGAATTGACTCAATGATATTTAAAAACTTTTTAAATATCATTGAATTGACTCGAGAAAATTCAAGAGCGATGATTTATTATGACTTTCGGAGTGGTTTAACACAAAAACAGTGTCTTGACCGGATGATTTCTGCATTTGGTAATGAAGCCACATCCAAAACCACAATTTATCGCTGGTTTGCTGAATTTCAACGTGGACGTGTCAAGCTCAGTGATGATCCCAGTCAAGGTCGTCCAAAAACTGCAGTCACCCAAGAAAACGTTGATGCTGTTCGTAAGCTGATTGAGGACGATCGACATGTGACATACCGCGAAATTCAGGCAACTTTAGACATTGGTATGAGTCAAATACAAATAATCTTGCATGAACGATTAGGTGTAAAAAAGTTGTTTTCCCGATGGATACCGCATTCGCTCTGTGAAGAGCAAAAAGCGGCTCGCGTTACTTGGTGCGTCAGAACTCTCGAAAGATTCCATGCAGATCCTCAAATGCTGTATACAACATCGTATCAGGTGACGAATCCTGGATATACGCGTACGAACCCGAAACAAAAAACCAGTCACGAGTTTGGGTGTTCGGAATTGAGTTAAAGCCAACAAAAATTGTTCGCTCACGGAGTGTTGCAAAAAGAATGGTGGCCATGTTTGTCTCCAAAACCGGCCATGTTGCGACTATTCCTCTTGAGGGACAAAGAACGGTTAATGCAGAATGGTATGCTAGCATTTGTTTGCCACAGGTCGTTTCTGAACTCCGTAAAGAGAACTGCAACCGCCGCATCATCCTCCATCACGACAATGCGAGTTCTCACACCGCGCACAGAACAAAAGAGTTTTTAGATCAAGAAAACATAGAATTATTAATTATTATTAGACCATCCGCCGTGCAGCCCCGACCTAAGCCCTAATGATTTCTATACTTTCCCTAAAATAAAGAATAAATTGCGTGGTCAGAGATTTTCATCACCTGAAGAAGCTGTGGACGCCTACCAAACGGCCATTTTGGAGAACCCAAACTTCCGAATGAAAGGTTGCTTCAATGATTGGTTCCGTCGTATGGAAAAATGTGTCAAATTTTGCGGAGAATACTTTGAAAAGCAATAAATATATTTTTAAATAGTAATGTTGTGTCACTTCCTTGATTCCCAAAATTTTCAGTGCCACCCTCGTATTACAAATTTATAAGAGAGATTTTTTTAAAATTTTCTACGTAAAATAAAGTAAAACAATACATAATACGGCAACATTTTGTTTATTTAACTACCAATACCAAGAACGTTATCATTACCAGAGATTTATAATACCTAATAATTTATATCATGTAATCTGGAAACCCGATTTCAGAATGAGCTGAAAACATAATATCTAGTATTGATTGAGCTTCACAGTATTTAGGTCAGCACTTACTTTAATGTTTTGTTTACTGACGCTATTTTCCTGAAATCAATATTTTGTGGTCATGACAGATAAATTTGTTGACTTAACGTTACTTTGTTGTTACAACCACCTTAATGGATCTATCAACTGTCTTTATTTAATCCCGATGGTTTGCAACCTTTTCATGCTTGTTAATTCGATCAAATAATTGTGGGTGGTGGGATCTACCTCCTAGTGGTCCACCCTGGGCAACGGCATCTTTGGTTTTCTAACCAATGATGACGGCTAACAAATCCCCCTGCGGTGGTAGGCTTCGTGAGAGGCCGCCTGGATGCTACCACCCTCCTGCCGGAGTCCAGCGCCAAACAGTTTTTCTGTTTTCCGCTGGTATGTGAGAGAACGCAGTACCTCTGGGTAAGCTCGCTCTATCTTAGGCTTCTTCTTAACCTTATAGTATAGTATGTAGTAAAGAGCAAACAATAAAAAAAATATATTTTAGCGATGTGTTAATGAGGTAGTGATTTGTACTTAATTCTGTTAGATATTCTGAATTTTCTTTTAGATAATCTATTTTCGGTATAAGTCATAATCTCGACTGCTCTTATTGAGCATATTCTGTAGAAACATTTGCAAAGACTTTCCCCATCTTTAAAATTGCCCTTTGATTTTTCTTTCCAATGCTTAGTTTTCTAGTAGAGAAATGAAAGAACAAATTTAACGTTTAATTTTTAAATAAAGCAAGTTTAAAACTTTCATAACTATCTGTAGTTCTTTAATACGTTAGTTGTTAGGTCAAATTCATAATTCTCAAGAACACTGCCATAAAACTCCTAGATAATAAAGTATTTGACATTGGACTGAGCAAAATAATATTTACAGCACGTTGATTTCTATAAGTCAACCAGAACTTTTGATAATAGGGTTAAATCGAGTCTGCTATCTACAAAATACAGTTTTCGAAAGCAGACTATTTGTTGGAGATAACCCGATTAATTTTATCAAGTCAAACTCTAGTCAGACTTTAAACTTTTCGGTAGATAGATGAAAAATCTATTTTCCTAATTTTATATTCCATCTGCATAATTAGTTGCTTATATGTTTAAAAGTCCCTAGGAACACCAAAAGCGTACTCTGTTCAATTGCTTTGTTCTCATGGCCATTACTGTTGCAAATACAAACTTAAATTAATGTTAATCCAGTATGTATTATTTTCTTTATAACCTAACTAGCTGACCCGGCGAACTTCGTACCGCCTAACAGTCAATGAATGTCGTGTTACTTTTTAGCTGAACTAATTTAGGCTTTGATGAACGTAAAACAATGATACAAAATAATATATTTATATAGATATAAAAAGACATTCACACTTTTGTTAACCTGTATATTTTTTTTCCTTAATCTTATAACCTTAACCAACTGATTTTTTATTCCCTAAATTCCGTTCCTTTCCGATGATTTTATATTTTTACTGTAGAATAAATCTTAGGTATTATTTTCGGGAATTAACAATTAAATAATTAATAAATAATTTTCGAAAATTAATGTCTAAAACAAACAAATATAACAGTACCTGAACTTTGTAAACATTTTACAAAAAATAAATTTCTGAACGCACACATGTCTTCAGAAAAAAATAAAGTTGTGGCTTAAAGGTCTCAACAACCAGGCCATAAGCTCCAAAAAAAAAAAGACGTGTGGCACTCGGAGACTGCCGCGGTAAAGCTATTGCATCAAACAGCACCCACCTCGTTAAACAGCACCCCGCTCGTCGAACAGCACCTACCTCGTTAAACAGCACCCCACCCGTCAAACAGCACCCCACCCGTCAAACAGCATCCCATCTGTCAAACAGCACCCACCTCGTAAAACAGCACCCGCTCGTCAAACAGCACCCACCTCGTTACAGCACCCCACCCGTCAAACAGCACCCACCTCGTTAAACAGCACCCCACCCGTCAAACGGCATCCACCTCGTCGAACGGCACCCAACTTGTCGAACGGCACCTGCCTCGTCGAACGGCACCCACTTAGTTAAACGGCACCCACTTAGTCAAACGGCACCCACCTCGTTAAACAGCACCCCACTCGTTAAACAGCACCCACCTCGGTAAACAGCACCTCGCTCGTCGAACAGCACCCACCTCGTGAAACAGCACCTCATCCGTCAAACAGCACCCACCTCGTAAAACAGCACCCGCTCGTCAAACAGCGCCCACCTCGTTAAACAGCACCCCACCTCGTTAAACAGCACCCCACCCGTCAAACGGCATCCACCTCGTCGAACGGCACCCACCTCATCAAACGGCACCTGCCTCGCCGAACGGCACCCACTTCGTCGAACGGCACCCACTTAGTTAAGCGGCACCCACTTCGTCGAATGGCAAACGCCTCGTCAAACCGCACGCACCTCGTTGAACAGCCGTATCACCGCTGTGCCGGTCGGTGAATTTCTGGATTCGGTCCCCGCGCTCAAGGCCCGCGATAGAAGCTATGCAATAGCTTAAAAAAAATAGTTGTTACACTATTTGACAGGATTGGACAACAAATGTTTGACATGTAATAAACAAATCAGCATCTATTGAAATGATTAAGTATTCATTACACATATCGAGTTTTCATTGTTTTTAAGATGTATTCTGCTATTCGGGACGGAAACAAATCCAACAAATCAAAAACCATGGCAATCGGTCCAGCCGTTCTCGAGTTATAAGTGTTGTAACAAACACGACTTTCTTTTATATATATAGAAGATTGTAAAGCTTTAATAATTTTTTTTGTATAAAATTGAATAATATAGAAATTCCGTAAAAATCTTACCTAGACAAAGTGATACTCAGTAATGTGATAAGTTGTGTATCCCTTGCTGTATCCCTTGCTTAAAGCTGCAGTATTGCTAAATGTATCACTTTTCACCGTAAAAATATCAATACCGCTTCAAGGTGTACGGTAATGTTTTTCTGAGACAAACTCAATTCAGGAAAGTGCGGGAGGTTGCTTTGATATAAATTCGTTTGAAGACCTTCGTGCTTCAAACACTCGTTTTATCTGCAGCACTTAGTCTTAAACTTATAAAGTGAATATTAAAGTTGAATATAATATTAGATTGGCAGATTATATAATAGGGGTTAAAGTATGAAATTGCCGATTATTTTCCCACTTTTTATTTTGTTTATAGCTCTTAAGTATAGTCATATTATTGCGTAATTCTTTTTGTATTGTATCAAAAACTAAATAAAGTAACTTTTGACTAAAAAAAAAATGCAATACTAGTGCCTATTACTTCAAAGGAAGTCGTTGAAAAGACCCCTTACAATGTGTCAGCTGTCCTTCTTGCTTCAATAAGTATATTTGTATTATATACTTTGATTTTCAGAAATTTAAATACTATAATGCGTAGCTTTATAACCATCTAACTTTCACCTTTAATTGTATTAAAAACGGTTCAGGCGTTTTTAAAAAAACTAAAAAATTGTTAGTATGGAAAAATGACTTTTTTCGATTTCGTCCTTACAAAACGGCAATTTCATACTTTAACCCCTAATAATAGACCTACCATACAAAATCACCGACGCTAAAAAGACGTTAATAAATCTTTTCGTCGTTCGGCTATGACCAGTTTTATAATGTTTTTATTTTTAAACTAATTTTTAATAGGCTTGTATCTAGTAATGGTCTGCTGTAAGTTATATGACGATGCTGGTTTTACAAACTGAACATAAACATGCAATAGGTAACTTATTTGAAGAGGAGACATGTTTTGTTATTGATAGTTAATTATAAAGTTTTTCTTAAATATATTTTATGTAGCCTGTCTTGCCATCCCTACTTTTTAAGATTTAGACGTTTGTACTCTTATATCCAAATGAATAACAATAAAATGAATGAAAGTCATAAACCCATTTTATACGTACAACATTCAACAAATATGCGTATATAAAGAGATAGATTTTTATAAGTTCTTTTATATATTCCCGTTCCAAGGTGTATTTGTGGCAACCCCATTCAACTCCTTTACTAAAAATAGCTTAGCAGTGAAGCGAGAGCGGATCAAATACACGTAAGCTTATGCTTATGCACCGCTCAATTTAGACCAGACCTTAAGAGGAAACACAAGGCTCGTTTTTCCATGCAAACGTAGTCCCCTGTTTCCTCCCTGGATAATGCCAGTAGAGCAATAATTTTTATCACAAAAATCTATGGCCACCATTGGCATGTTTATATATTTTTCATTTTTTCTTAAATAAATTAATAAAATAAATATGAGCCTACAAAAATCACAAATATTCGCCAGATTTTCCGCTGTGTTCAAACATGCAGAAAACAAATTTGGCTAAAATTGGGAAAAAAAGCAAAATATACGAACACGGCCAATGCCTTTCTTTAATTTTTAATTTAAAAAAAAATTAAATCGGTCTAGTTTTGGAAAAGGAATCGGGGGACTACGAAACGTTGATTTTGTATGGTTTTAGTAGGTATTTTCGGTCCAAGTTGCAGTTGTCTCTATCGCGCTCTGCGGGAGAGGCGTTTGGGGCTGTGCGTCAGCAATATATTTACAAATACCTATTTTCAATTCTCTCGCCCTTAGTGTTTCCTCTTAAAGGCCGTGTATAAAAATTAATAAAATTTTGGCGATTTATTCGGGAAGTTACGAAAAGGGCATACAGCCCGAAACCAGTCTAATCGTTCGGCAAAACTGTTAATTAATACAATAGAACTCCTCCCTCTTTATTGCTGTGCCCTGCAGTGCCCGTAATGATCTTCCAGCTATAAGCGGTATTAACCCAAATGGAATAATTTAGATGCAATAAATCTAGACATGAATGTTAGTCTTAGACAAATTAATACTTTAAAAAGCTCAGTTTTTATACATAGCCGACACTTTCCCCGATTTACTACTTTTGTTAATTCGCTACTTTCCCTGATTCGACACTTTATTTCATTCGCCACTTCCCCTAACTCGACACTTTATTTGATTCGGCACATGTTTCATTGGATACCTCCCTATTTTTACCACTTTGGTACAGTCAGAGATAAAAAAAAGGATTTTTAATTTTATTTTTATCTGCATTAATTTGTGTTACAAAGTGAAGTTGATTAAATATTTCACAACCACGTGACATATCCTGGAATAAATGTTGTTATGTTTATACTGTCTCTTTTAGATACACAGACATTGGTATGAGTGAGAGAGGCAGATGGAGTTGAAGGACATTGAATAGCGGAGTTAAGTCCTAGAATCAGGAGAACTCGATTGCCATGCTTTAACCGTTTATCCCCAAATTGGATTAATTGTCCGATTGTAACACGACCCCATTGTTGGGGCCAAATGGCCCTTGTTTTCGTTTTATTGTCGCCATTGTTGTGAAGCACTTTAAAAAAAGATACAAGCTGAGAGTTTTGTTTATATGTGGTAACTACAAGTCATACGTCTTTGCGGTGTGTAATTTTCCGATCAATATCTGATGGTGTTACTTTTTAGTCAGATAAAGTTTTTGAGCTGACTTGATCTGCGAAACCGATTTTGAAAATGCATTTAATAAAAGAATGCTACGCTATTTGTAAGTGTTATCTATAGGTACTAATAGGTATTATAAATGCGAAAGTAACTCAGTCTGTCTTACGTTCTGTTACGCTTGGTGTAATTATATCTTCTATCACACTACTGGGCACTAAATGTCAATATTTTGTATAATGTTACATGTATACTAATATTATAAAGCTAAAGAGTTAGTTTGTTTGTTTGTTTAAACGCGCTAATCACAGGAAGTACTGGTTCGAATTGAAAAAATATTTTTGTGTTGGATAGTCCATTTATCAAGGAAGGCTTTAGGCTTCGTAAAATCACCCTGCGACCAATAGGAGCAAAGCATAATTGAAAAATGTTTTAAAAACGGGAAAAATTATTCATATTCGAATGCTTCCATTGCGTGCGCTGCGTAAGCGGTTCAAGCTACCAAAAAAATAAATACCCAAGTAATAACAGGAATTGATGCGGATGAAGTTGCGGGCAACAGCTAGTACTTTATAAATAAGCTGTTTGTTTTCTGAATAAATAAAAATAAAAAAATAAGTAAAAAAAAATACAACGTTTGGCAGGCGGGTTAACGATCGAAGTTTGGCCAATATTAGAGAGAACGTTGCCACCGAATACATCCTATCGTATTAAGCGAATGGTTAAAATTCTGTATATTCTACTATTAGGTATACACCGTGCATTTTTGACCACTTGACGAATGAAGCCCACGTGTGCCCACGTTATGTAACCACTATGTACCTATATCTTTGCAGTGTTATTTTTTTAATGAATTAATATAATTATTAGAAAAATGTAAAAAAATAAGACTATTCATTTTGAATCATACTGTGACGCGCACGGACATTATTTTCCCCAAACCGATACGAAGTGTGGTGGTTCTCGCGGACAAAGTTGCGGGCGAAGAGGTAGTATTGTATAATTATCTCAAATCAATACAACTTATTATTATTTAAAAGAATAGCTGTCCTTAAGCGAGAAATATGTAGGTATGAGTAATTATCAGCTTTTTAATCAGATTTATGTATACACATTATTATTATACGCATAGATTGTATTTCATTCATCACTTTTCCCAAGAATTGTTAACTATTAAAACTAACCTAAAAGATCAAGTTACAAACATAACACTATAAATGGTTTGGGCAACTTTATAAAACAATAGATAATATTGAATTGAGCCAACTCAAAACTCTGAGTGTGAACAGTGGCCAGCACATCAAAATCCATAAATGTCAAATTTTCTCAAACAATTTTCAACTTTGAATACAATAGTAAAAGGTCAGTTTCCTCCTGCTCCTCCTGCCGTGTGTACTTAATCTTTGACTATTTGATGGATAAATCAATTTTGTGAGTGAACGTTTATTTTGCGTGTTTACACAGGATCTTCAACCCGAGTTCCGTAACCAATGTTATTTGCACAAGTAGTTTTCCATTCAAATTAGTAACACGGTACGGTACGGTTTTCACGGTATTTTGGCTAAACCTACCTCAGTAGAGGCCAAAATGCTGTATACTTTATATATTAGGAAATAAGTTGCATATATAATTAATAAGTTACGATGGGATTGTCATCGTCACATATGTGTACAAAAATCCCTATTAAAACCTTTTGATTAAAAAAAAAAATATTATTAACCGCGTGATGTGCCTCGTGTATCTTCGTCGTAATCTTATGTTTGACTGAACGAAATTATTTATCGTGATTCATGGATTTTTTTTATATAGGTCAGCGCTTGATTACTTATTACTAATAAATAACGCCCTATTCCACAAATAATACAACTAAAACGGTAGTTTCGAAACGCAAAACTTTGTCTTAATGAAAAATTCGGGTCAACTTGTTACAGCCTTTTACTAGATACAAAAAACATCTAAATTAATAAAAATATTTAGTACTTGTATGACGCCATCCACAAATAATTTAATAATTTTTCCTTTGAAGTTACATTTATACCTAAATAAATCATTTACATAATATGTAAATGATACATATTATGTAAACATGATGTATACTTAATTATAATTATGTTAAATATATACATACATATACATATTAACACAAATTAAATCATAAAACGCATAAATGCTCTCGTGCAAAAAGTATACACGTGTAAAGATTTCTAATTAAATGATCCGTCGTCAATAGAGCTGTAATTAATGGGTTTACTTGGCTTCGAAGCAAAGGTTATTGGATACTAAATTGATTTACCGACATTGCTTCGTGAAAGGTAAATAAATGCTTCATACTCCGATAACTCCTGACATTTAATACTTATTAGGGCACGGTACGCATACGACTTTTTGCATACGTTGCAAAAAGTTTACCTTTTAGACTTGGTGATTATAACTATTAAAATGAAATGCAGCCCAAATAGAACTTAAGAAGATCCGCCCCTGAAAGCCCAAGCTACAACAACCCCTAAACTTTCGTTCGGCGGATCCTTTCTCATCCACTCGTACGGCTAATAAATATTATAACATTATTATCACATTTTATTTCATATTTTAGCAATTAAATTGCAAATATAATATCAGTTTATAAACTTGAAAAATCATGTCTCAGGCGGGACGTATATACTGATATTATTATCACAATTTGGAAATGACGCGGCGGACATGCTAGCAAACAGGGATCCGCAACGAAATTGATAGGACCGGAACCAATCGTTCCAATACCGTTACGAGATAGGACAGAACAACTTCACAGAGAGCAGTGGGCGGAGCTAAAGGATTGTAGGCAAAGCAAACTAGCTCTAAAAACCATAAATAAAAACCTGTCTCGCGAAATTCTACACCAGGATAGAAAAAGCCTGAGTATAATTACAGGTATGATAACCGGTCATTGTGCTCTAAATAAGCACCTCTTCAACATAGGCATAACAGATAGTCCTCTTTGTAGGAGATGTCTGGTTGAGGAGGAAACACCAGAGCAAGTGATAGCACAGTGTAAAAGCGTAAGTACTCGTACACAACGGACAGAAATCCTTAAGGAATCTCAGTCCATACAAGAGGCACTCAAAGATATACGAGGCCTAGTGAATTTCTGGACTGACCTAAAATTTTTATTTTATTCACGTACAAGGGCCCAACTGAAGAGGCAAAGTGCGGAAAATTTAAGTCCAACTAACTAACTATTATTATCACAAACGAATAACCAATTTTCTCGCATGATTAATACTTAAGGTCTCATAGTTGAATAAACTTGTAAGTACTTCAGCAGTTAATCATGATTAATTAATTACAATCCACACTGATAAATAACATAAACGTGAAAGTACATACACAAACAACATAAAGAACCTTGCATTGAAATGAAACATAAAGAACGATAGCCAAATGGTACCTGAACGTGGGCATTAATACCTTGTAATTTAAAAAATAAGTTATTTTTGAATTATTTATGCATTATATATATTTTATGAATAATTTACACATTGAAAGAACTTGTGGTTTTTGAGAAGTAAATAATTTTCCGAAATGTTTTTTTAGGTTGGGATAACATTATTGTAGCTTTTGAACGTGTCCGACAAATGCTCTTGTCATCTATAATAAGTTTCGTTTTGCGTTCTTAAATAATTACTAGCACAATATAATTTAACTTAAAAAATATTACTTATGATGTTATCACAATGTTGTTTTGAAAATAGCTTTAGTATAACTACTTTTAAAGCTTTCACATTTGAAAGCGAGTAAAGTAACGTCAGTTTTTAAAATGACAGATGTCTTTACCGGTGTCCGGTTTGTCTTGCAGTCGATTTTTGCGTTTGCTTTGATACGTACTGTGCAATATTTTGTTCTGTGTTTATTTCTTTTGACCCGCATTTTGTTCAACAGACTCTGATATCTGCTGCTTCTTGCCTTAGTTTCCATATACATTTCACTATCAAACACATTTCTCCCCATAATTTAACTTAAAACCTTAGGCATTATGTTTTAAAAATTACTAAATGTTATCCTAACCTAAAAAGGTAAAAATGATTATATTTCCAATTAGTGAAGTTTTGATGAAATATTTTGCTACTTTCATATTTACAATGATGTTTTCTAACAAAATCATACAAAATTAAAAGTGACCATCTATAATAAGTGTCAGGTCCAACTTCTATGAAATTTAACCCATGTTATTTAAGTATTTAACTCTCGTTTAGTAGGGTTTTATTATACTTTGATTTATCCTGAAGTTTCGCAAAACTTTACATGTTAATAATTGAAGCCTGACTGATATAAAGCCTAAAACTGAGCTTGTTTGCTATATAATTACTTTATGACTGATAGAAATGTGATAAAAGCTCTACCATCTCTTTATGGTTTATTCAAATAGGTATATAAATTATTTTCCAAAGATTTCCGTGTTCACAACAATGTTTGTCTGTGAAATGTTGCTAAACGATTTACTACTTTTTTAGCCCATAAATTTTATTTACTTTGCTATAGTTACGACAGACTAGAGGAAACCTTATAAAACCAAACAATTAAGATAAAAAATCACATCGAAAAACAACAACCAAGGCAATTTGTCGGTAATAACTGAAGTTTAAAAGTTGCGATCACAATATTATCATGCTAGGAGGTAATTTCAAAGTCTTCGCTTGTTTAAAGGCCATTGGTTTTATCGAAAACAATTCTATTAGATAGGGAAAGTGAAGCCAACTTACATCTGTGTTAGCGAATTTAATCCCTAATCACTCAGTAGCGAGCCACTACACATAGCTTTGTGTTAGTGTGTGTGACATAGATAGAAACAGAATGATGTCTTAATCCAGCAGTTAACTAATCTAGAGAAGGTAAGCCCTAAAAGATTTGGGGACATGGTAGTAACATTTAATTTCAGTAAAGTTAATTTGCATTGATGTACTATCACTCAGAACTCGATTATTTTGTTTAGGGCGAGTTCAAGATGATGTGCGCCGTCGTGGTATGGTTAGGTTAGATGAGAAAACAAATCCCTACTTTGTTATTCACTTTCTTGGAATTATACGTACATTTTCCATGCCAAATTGCAGCTTTGCCTCTCGAGTGCTTAGAGTTTCTGAGAGGGTTTCTTTTTGTCTACGGAACACTAAAAAGTGTGTCACTAGTTGTCCACATATTTCATTTTTTATTGGTTTATCTATATTTTTAACAAATTTAACTATCTCTCCATATCTACCGCATCAGCGTCTGTTATGGTATTCGCGTAAAATATACGATCACGGCACAAAGATTAAGCTCGGGTCAAGCTTTTTTTCTTAAGATTATTCTGTTAGTCCAAGTCCTTCGTCAAAATGGTTCTTGCTTTATACTATGTATTTTAGTTTACTTTTATAAGTCGTATCATACTAAACATTAAAAAATACAGGCAATCTTTAAAAACCGTCCATGTGTTGGATCACGCGTTAAGAAAAAAATATGCATACAAACTTTTGAATAGTCGGCTATTTAAGAAAAGCTAACTTAAAATAAGTTTTTCTGTTGATAGATATTATTTTTATAAAATATCTTTCTACAAGTAATATTTAACCTAAAGTGTAAAATATCATTCGATTCGAATTTATTTCTACACTAGCTGTTGCCCGCGACTTCGTTCGCGTCAATTCCTGTTATTGTGATCGCGTCGTTTTTTGCAACATTTTTCACTCATGCTTCGCTCCTATTGATCGCAGCGTGATGTTATATAGCCTAAAGCCTTCCTCGGTAATAGGACTATCCAACACAAAAATAATTTTTCAATTCGGACCAGTACTTCCTGAGATTAGCGCGTTCAAACAAACAAACAAACAAACAAACTCTTCAGCTTTATATATTAGTATAGATACTCAAATATTTTACTCTTTTACTTTTGTATTATTTTATATACTTATTTGTAATTTTTAATATCAGTTTTTTTTAAAGAATATTTTAGATTATACATAATTATTCTTTTATTGTCTAGCATTTTTAAGAGAGTAAATTAATACCTACCTTATTCAAAATTAATTTAAAAGCTGTTTTTGTAAAATTTTGTTATCTTAGGCAAGAATGCCTTCTTTTACTTCTGATGAAGAGAAATGACAAATGATCTGAAAATTAAGTTTACAGAGTAGCAACAGTGAATCGAACTTATTAGCGGCACAATCCTGGGGACAGGAGGCGATAAAATTAAGGGTTGCCAAATTTCGTCGTGAGTAAATTATTTGGTACTAGATATTATTAGTGTGGGAAACATTAAAAACCGGCCAACTGCGAGTCGGACTCGCGCACCGAGGGTTCCGTACAAACTGCAGGGTTTACAAAGTTCGTTCATAAATTTAAGGTTTTCGGAATTTTTCCTTTATGTGTGCTATAAAACGTTGCTTCATGCCAAATTTCAAGATTCTAGGTCGACTGGAAGTACCCTTTAGGTTTTGATTCCCTTGCGAGTACTTGCGAGTTTCAAAATATGCAGCTTAAATTGCTGTTTCTTTTGATTGCGTTGACATAGAAGTTTGATTTTGTTACAGCTTAAAGGTATTATAGACCTGAGTATTTGGTATGAATTTCAATTTAATACCTCTACGCGTTTATGAGGAAATGGGTAGTAAGTTTAAAATTATTAAAAAAAAATATATTATGTGATGTAACTAAAAATTTATGGTTTTCGTAATTTTTCCTTTATCTATGCTATAAGACGTTGCTTCGTACCAAATTTCAAGATTCTGAGTTCACGGGAAGCACCCTGTAGGTTTTGATTCCCTTGCAAGTGTCGAAAATTTGCGGCATAAACGGCTGTATCTTTTGATTGCGTTGGCTTAGAAGTTTGATTTTTTCACAGCTTCAAGGGACAGTAGACTTGAGTAATTGATATAAATTTCAGCTTCATACCTCCACGCGTTCCTGAGAAAAAGGGTCTTAACAGACGGACGGACGGACGGACAGACGGACAACAAAGTGATCCTATAAGGGTTCCGTTTTTTCCTTTTGAGGTACGGAACCCTAAAAATAAAAATGAAATCAAAGAAATATGTAGATATATACAAAAGCTGCGAGATTAAATTATTAAAATTTAAACAAAAAATCTATTATAAATAAAATAAAGCAAATGTCAAGATTACATAATAAAATACCAATAAATTCATTAATCTAATAGCAATTTTTCTATTTAATTACTTTGACATCATGTGATAAATCACAGTATCCGTTGCGGACTTGGGACAGCCCTACCTGGTAATGACGTCTCGTTCCGCTTATTACGTAGACGGCGCCCTTTTTGTACAAGCGCTGAATGGGAAAGACGGTTCGGAGCTGGCATCTGGAAGTTTCACTTTGGTGACAACGTAATTAGTTTTATCATTTAGGGAAAGCTGTATTTGTTAATCTTTACAACTTTAAATTAGAGTATGCATTTCTTGTAGGGTTGTTATGACTCATACGTGTTGTTGCAAAACATTTTTTCGTAAATGATAACTGTAAGAAACTTTTTCTTGTGAACAATATTTATAGTTTTTGAAGGCTTATTCATATATTTTTTTTAATTTAGTAAAAAAGCGTTGGTTTTTAACACAAGAAAATTTGTGACATAAAAACAAATAAGTAGGATGCTAGTTTGCTAAGTTGACACCGACTAAAATCTATCTAACGACAGTCTTCACTGTGAGGTAATATGTAAGAAAAACAATTCAACCAAATTTTACAGAAAGAGGGATGATAAGTAACTAGCCTAAAAAACATTTTTAGAACATTTCATTTGACGACTTTTGGGTCTCTCTCTGACACCGGTGACGGACCGACAGAAATGCAAACCGACAGACGAACATAGTATAACTATAAGGGTTCCTGTCTTGACCACAGATCCCTCCCGCCACTCACAACTCAGAAACAGCCATCAGACAAACAAACAGTAATAATTTAGTTAAATCTATACTCGAAAACGCCCCGTTGGTCTAGTGGTTTAAATACCGGGCCAAGATCTCGGATCCAGGTTCGAATTCCGGGTCGGGCAACAAAAAAATTCCAATTTTTGAACGTTGCTCGGGTTTGTGACCCGCATTTGGCAAGCGTGGTGATTATGCCAGTACACCTATCATTGCTTGGTAACTTGAATTCAATGATGGAGGCCTTTTCCCTGCAGTGGGATGGTTATAGGCTGTTATTATACACGAAAAAGGTAAGCGAGACATTTAATTTTAGCTTAGTAAATTTGTATTCACTAGCTCAGTAAGCTAAAAATTATTGCAAATTTGAAATAAATTGTCAATTTGTTTTAAAACATAATGCAGTGGTTTTCCGCTATTAATTTACTGAAGTATAATTTAATATTCTGAAAGTTTTTGACTGTCTCGATAAGAGTGACACTCCTTGTGTTAAGATACCAGTCAATTATTGATCAGGTGCGTCTTCTTCACCCAGATTGGAGCCAATCTATCAGTTTATAGATTGCCCCGACCCGGGAATAATCACGGCTTAGGATCGTTGATCCTTGTTTCTAACAAAAATAAAGATACTGTTAAACGAGCAGAGTAACTATATATCTCTACGTGATAGAGCCATGGATAGTGGCCTGCACATCAATACATTTTTGTTGCATTATCACGCCTATTTCAACTACATAAGATACCCCAGTGTGCTGTCGTTTGTACGTTACCATAGATTTAGGATGTACAATCCTGTTACAATTGAGTTGTCGGTTTTCCTTTGATACGGTATCTTGATATTTGAACCGAAACTTGGACATAATTAAGTTCACATAACAATGTTGACAAGAGTAGGGATGAACCTCGCTAATCCCTCAGTAGTTCGTAATGATGATGTTAAACAAACTAATTTACTAAGATTGTTAAGTAAATTATTTGAGTAAAACAGTCACAAATTATGGAAAAACAGTTTTTTTTTTGTTATTTCTGAATTGTGTTAATGATCCTTATTATTTGTTCATAAACGTTTTTTTTACCAGTTTTGAGATTCGTATAGAAGAAAGAATGATTACCTAATCATAAAATAAATAAATAAATACGTCACTGGGCAAACCTAAGAGAGTTGTTAGTACTCTTAAAACATTTTTTTTTTCTGAAATACCTACACTTTAAGTTTAAACTGAAACATAGAAATCATATTTTTGAAAAGAGTTTTTTTATTTATTTATCCGTAGTTTAGATTATTATACATTGTTTTCTCATCGTAGGTTTCTACCTACGAGACTTTAGTTTTATCTTATCTGTGCTACGAGTAAGTAAATAGTACTGTTCTGTAAGTCTATATATTTTTAAACATAATATCTTTCTAACGGTAAAGAAGTGAAGTTATTAATTAGGCATTGAAAGTAAACCAAATCACAGTGGTACGAGTAATATTCTAAAATATTATTTTGCTTTTCTCATGATAATAACGCAAACGCAAAATTCACATTACGTCCGAACTCTGCAATGCATATATCAAAGCATCATTATAACATACGCAAAACAAACAACTGACAACAATAGCCATGATAATAAAATCTCGTAGCGTAGGTACAGACAGCCCAAAAGAGTACAGAAAATGTCACTAAGTTTATTTTATCTGTAAATGTAAATAATTTTAAGCCTAAGCTAATTCGAAAATGCTTGGATAATATAAAAACTTAAATTCTTAAAGGGCGAATGGTAGGTACCAGTTTCTTAAATTAACGTTAACTATTTATCTCGCGTTCAAATTTCAAATTCGAACTTAAGTTTCGATAAACTCAAGTTCAATTTTCTAAAACATCTTTTTTGAATGGAACTTTTATGGAAATGGAACTAAATAATGGTAGGTACACCTCTCCTTCCCCTCTGTACCTATTTGTCGAAGGTTATTATATTTCCTAACAGCTTGTTTAAAGTTAGCTGCAGCACACTACAATGCATAGTTTTAACTACGTTAGTTCCGAGTTATTTCGCGACCCTGACACAAAATGTGTATTCAGAGTTTTTGCATATATACTCGATATGTGTTAGAGTGTACTTATACGGGATGAAATTTTATTCACCTTTCAAATTTTAATATAACAATCTACGAGTCAAAAAACAAATGAACGCATTTTTTATTTTGGTGTAATTATCCCTGTACAAAAATGTCAAGATATGACCTAGAAAATGTCCGCCGAATATCAAAAATTTTTGATTCGGCCTCCTTGCAACATTTTATAGCGATGCGCATCTCATTCATTCGTATCGAGAATATTTATAAGTTGTAGATTTTCCCTTCTGAAAAAGTCGTCCTGTATGTACATTAATATTATAAAGAGAATAGAATTCGAAAGAAAATAAATATGTTAACTTAGATTAAATATTTAAGAAATTCCAATATCGAATTCAATTCTGCCTCAAATCGAATACTCCAAGTACTTCCAAGTAATATTAGGTACCATCGACTTTTTACACGTGTAGACGAAAAGTTTATTTTTTCTTCAATACGAGAACTCCATTCGAGTGCCCAATTTTCTTCTTTCTTTATTTCCGATTTTCGCATTTCAATCCAATTCACATACTTTTATTAAAGTCGTATTGTTTACCTATTACGTGTTCTTTTATATCGGGCACTTTTCATTTAAGGGGATTAGGTGAGCTAAGTGCTGCCCCCAATTGATTTAATTTTATTACTTCTAAACAAAAGCTATTCTCAAAAAACTGGAATAATAGCAATTTAGCAGAATACCTCTAGTATTTATTGAATAACAGTAAACATTTTATTTAGTTGTTTATAAAGTCGAATTTGTCGCTAACAACGCCAAAAGCGGCCGTTTTTAACAATAATGTAAAATACGAAAGAATGCCAGAATGAAAAGCAGTTAACAGTGGTTCAATAAATACTAGAGGTAATTTGCTAAATTGCTTTTATTCCAGTTCTTTTGAGAATAGCTTTTGTTTTGAAGTAATAAAATTAAATCAATTGCGGGCAGCACTTAGCTCAAGTTATCCCCTTAAGGTGTAGGTAAAATTAGAATTGCCAACATCTCACATCACTGTCTTATGTGTTGGTAGTATATGGTTTTATTACGATGACATAGGAGAATAGTGCATTTAGACAATTAGGCAGCGACTATCTGGCAAATGGTGGTTTATTAATTAAATTTTGTACTTTGAAGTGTGCAAGTCTATTGCCTGAAAAGAAACTATACAATAGTCAAATAATATCTAGACACCTACTAAATAAATGTTGATACTGTAAGAAATTAAACTAATTACTCTATAGTAAAAAAATAGAACGTTAAAGTTTACCATAAGCATCCTGAGCCGACTGAAGGCTCCTTTGGATAGTTACTTGATACTACGACAACGGCTGGTCAACCTACCCAAAAAGTTAAAGGTCATTGAATTGATTTTCAACTTTAAGTCCAACTGATAAAGATCAATATCAATTGAGAAAATTTACGTTTTGTGGTAGGTTGACGTGCTGTTGTCTGTACAGTGATGTCCCTTAATTAGTTTTTTGAAGTGCATAAATACTTAACGTCTATACAAAGATTTATAGAAGTTAGTAAAATATGACTGGCCGTAAACACCAAATTTAAGAACAAAATAAAGTGTTAGCAGTGTTCGGAACTCAAAAAATTAAGAAATAAACATGTGGAATCCAAACTCAGCGGACAACAGGCAGATGGAAAAACGAGTGATAGTGGGGAGGGTTCGGCCGACGTGGGCAAGGAACCTCCCGGAGGCTCGGGAGGACGATGACAAGAACGATCAGGAGGGTGTCATGCCCCACAGCGAACCTCCGTCCCCTACAGAACCTTGGGAACAACAGGGCAAGCAAGAAGACAAATATGATGTTTTTGGCAAAGTAAGTACCTAGTGGTAGAGTTATAAAGCCTTTTTTCAACAGCTTGTCATAAATTTCAAATTTCGACTAATCAAAGTTTAACGTACAGTCTACAAAAAAGGTAGTTTGTTGATTTTTAATACATATACTTTGTCGGTATTACACCCGTGACCAAATTTTAGGGAGAGATAATTATTCCACTAATAAAATAAAATTTCAACGGGCCCTTCCATCACATCTCGCTTTAAATGTTCCGAGTTGGTTTCAAACCTTTTTATAATTCTACGAACTCCTGTTTGAATAATTAAGTTGTTTGAGTACATTCTCCGAATGTACTTGTAATTATTTATTTAGTCATTCCCCAACCTGTTAACTTCTAGGAAAACACAAAAACAAATATTTTATAAAGTAAATATTTCAGCATCAGTAAATAGTGAATGCGAGAGACGAGAACGTAGGTACTTCCATTGCAGGACACAGAGATGGATTCAAAATAAATTTTATTGTTATAACGTCGATAGACTAGTGTGTCCCGGACAGCAGGGCCCCAATTCCGCTAACTTACAAATGGCTTAATAGAATCGCAATTGCATCGCAATTGCATAGCAATCGTATTTTTTGACATTACTACCATAATAAATGTGTCAAAATATACAATTAAGATGCAATTGCGATTCTATTGAGCCATTTGTAAATTAGCGGAATTGGCGCTCAGCTTCCGTGGCGTGCAAGACGGTTTCTGTATTCTAATGCCGCGATGGTCTTGTGGTTTGAGTGTTGTTCCAATATCTTGGGGTCCTGGGCTTGGACCCCGGGGCTGGGTAACCAGGGTTTCGAATTTTCTTGCGTTTGTGATCACCAACCCGCATTTGATAAGCGTGATGGTATGACAGTACTCATCATAGTTGTCGGTGATGGAGGCCTTTGCCCTGCAGTTGGATGATAACCGATACTTTATTTTTTACATGTCCTCATATACATCAGGCGTTACACTAGTTGCAAAACTTCCAAATATTTCAACTGATTTCCAACTGTAATGCTTCACAAATAGAGTTCATTAACAATGGAGAAATATGTTTGTGGCTAGTTGAAGCTTGGCTCTAGCCCGCTCGGCATATTTCCGTTCCGCCTGTAATCCCGGACTGATTTCCAGGTGATGCTGCTGGGCGACAGCGGCGTCGGGAAGACCTGCATGCTGGTTCGCTTCCGTGACGGGACGTTCCTCGCCGGGAATTACGTATCTACCGTCGGAATAGACTTCCGGGTACAATGGAAAAATGCTTAGATTAATTTATTTTTTTCTGCTGGCAAACTTTTTGACTCGTACCTGCCTAAAATGTTTTCATTTTAGGTTCACGCATAATTATTATAACGACCTCATACGCAAATGTCAAAGAAAGCTTTACATTTTAATTAGATTTTTTATTGAGGATTATAATAAAAAACATAAACTTTTATTACCAACATATGAAAAAAATATTAAATACAAAATTTTTGAATCGAATAAATTTTCTTTCTTTAAATAATAGTAGCTGAATCTTACTCATTAAAAAAAACATTTGATATACTAAGATTAGTAAAGTCTTTAGGTATCATGAATTTGTCTATCAAAAAAATCGTTGCATGCCTAAAAGCTCATAAAATAAACGGCCTCGTTCTTGAACTTAGCTCGATCTAATGATAACTTTAGGATTATTCCTAAAGTTTAAAAAAAAAGATAATTTATCGATTCAACACATTAGTGACTGAAATATTTTTAGTTGAAATATCTACTGAAGGTATTGCATTTCAGTTTTAATATTTACTGGTCGAAACGAAATTTGTAAATGTTTTCAAAATAATAAAAGAAACTTAAGGGCCTGTTTCACAATCGCTGAGTAAAGTTCTGTGGTTCTGGGTAAGCTACTTCAACCCTATCTGCTCAGTAAACTATTTTTCACTTTTCACAATCCCTGAGTAGGGTTAATCACCACTTTATCTGCTCGTTAAGTTAATCACCGGATGCACTGCCAAGTAGCCTTTTACTTGACAAGTAAATTTAAAAAGATAACCTCAAATACGTCATTTCCAAATTTTCATCAACAAGTTATTTTAAAATTTAAATGGACAGTTTTGCAGTATTTGTAAAATAACACAATGTTCGTAATGGTAAATTCAATGCAAACAAAATCACCACACAAAAAGTACCAAAATCGGAAAATTTGTCATTTGTCATTTACTGACTAACTGACGTTGCCTCGACATAGACTTTTTGTTGAAACCTCGTTGCGTTCCATTCTTACAGAAACATTGATTTTAGAAAAGGTGAAATGACTCATTTACATTACAGTGTAAACATTTTTTGTACGAATTTATTGTTTTTATTACTTATAATCATAACAAAAAATACTTTTAATGATAATTCTGTGATTACTATACTTTATAGAAACACATAAATTATTCTTACCTTGAAACGAAACGTAACTTGTAAGTAAGTATTAATTATATAATCTTAACTTTAATTTACTGATTGGATGATTGTGAAATGCAAAGAAAGTTAACGGAAGGATTTAACCTCTATGTAATTAACTCGTTGAGTAACTACTTAGGCCTTTACTTAATGATTGTGAAACAGACCCTATATCGACCAATAAAATATATTTATGTGGGTACATTAAAGCGAAAGTAATAAATACCTAGCTGGACCCCAATTCCGCTTATTTACAAATGGCTCAATAGAATCGCAATTTCATCGCAATTGTATATTTTGACACATATATAATAAATGTGTCAATCGTATGTATACGATTGCGATGCAATTGCGATTCTATTGAGCCATTTGTAAATTAGCGGAATTGGAGCCCTGTACTTTACCTACCTACCATAAGTGCGCTAAAAGTGAAGTGAATGATATGTACTTACATGTTTGTATGAACCTGTTATTTATTTATCTATTTATTTTATAATTATCACAGTATCATATCATGTAGTAAACAGTGTTTAGCAAAACTGATGACACAGCGTGCCTGCAGGATATTTAAGTTTAACTTTGATGTAGGTACAAGCGGGCCTTAGATAAGATGTATGTTGAATTAAAACTCCGATTGTCATAACAAACAGTTATTACTATTAGAATATATACGTATGTATATATTCTAATAGTAATAACGGTTTTTAATTTGTCTTTTCTTTCTAGCAGTATTGCTAGAAAGAAAAGACAAATTAAAAACCGTCAAGGGTTCCAAGTTCAAACAGACCATTCACAAGTTAAGAGCGGTCCGGCCGCCGACACGCGATTGGTGTTTGAAGTTTGGCGCGCTTTTTCCGTTCCCGCCCCTTTCTGTGACAGCACTGATTGAATCGAATCGACTGCGCGCCTGAGTGATTTATTGTAGGAATCGTGTCCGAGTTTTTGTTTGCTAACTTTTTGCAATTTTGATTTATGGCGTTTGTCATTAGGCATCGAACGCCCGTTGATTTAAAACGTCGGCAAAATATTTTATGACCTTAACGTTCGTTGTTTTTAGTTAATTGGTGTTAATGCAGGGTGCCCCAAAGAAAAGAAAACTATGTGTTGCAACAATATTATAACATGATCATAATTATATTATATGAAAAATAGTTTAGACCAGAGAATGAACAAGAATTATTTTATAGACTGCAGAGTAGGTATTTTATACTATAAACTTTACTCAGTTATCTACTTTTAATGATACAGTTGTCAAAGAACCTTAACTTCTTAAATTTTCTAAGATTTTTGTTACATAGGTAGATACGTACATACAATCTACCTAACAATCATAATGTTTTTAAATATTACATGTTCACCGATACAACTAGCGCCATCTGTTTGCAGAATAAGGTGGTAACAGTCGACGGAATTAAGGTCAAGCTCCAGATTTGGGACACTGCCGGCCAAGAGCGTTTTCGAAGCGTAACACATGCTTATTACAGGGATGCTCATGGTAAGAACATTTTAAAACATATAATAATATAATAAAAATGAAAAAGTTTAAAGCATTAGGTAAGTAAGTACTGTGTTGCTCTTGCATTGACACTGGTAACGCCATCTAGTTGCACATGACGTTAACACTTCAAAAACTTAAAAACAATGCAATCAGTTTGAACTCATTAGTTCAAAAATATGTTTTAGGTAAAGTCATTACATTCACAATCGAAGAGACGACGAAAGGAAGGTAATGTATTAGTTGATTCGATATAAACTTGTTTGCGTTCATCCATGTAATTGATTTGGGTTTCATTCCACACTCGACGAGCGAATTGGCCTTTACCTGCTGTGTGAACGCAATCTAAACGTCAAACCGGATCACATGGGACGGGTACATGTTCCGCTAGCAAGTGCTGACAACTTATGGGGTACCATTTCACCAAAAAAAAACCCTTATCAGATTGTTGTCTGTTCTTCCGTCCGTCTATCTGTCAAGAAACAAGACCATTGATCATGGAAAGCGATGGAGGTGTAGAGTTGAAATTTAATTGATTAATTGTCGTTGACCCAGAACTATGAAAGGCTATCTCACCACCCAAAACAGAAAAATAAAATATGGTGAATCAATAATGTCTCAACTTGGAATAAAACCGCGGTTAAAAAAATTGTGAATCATATCCAAAAAGAACGATATACCTACCTAACTAACTGAATCCTACGAGAACGAAATCTTGGGAGCTCTGCTAGTCTCATCATCATCAGCCTGCGGCAGTCCACTGCTGGATATAGGCCTCTTCCAAGGCTCGCCACTTTACTCGATCATGAGCTTTGAGCATCCAGTTGCTACCAGTTACCTTGCGCAGATCGTCACTCCATCTAGCAGGGCAACGCTACGTTTGCCATGAGCGATCTCCACAGCAAAACTTGATTACTCCATCGTTCATCAGATGTAACTAGCCCACTGCCACTGCAGCTTGCTTATCCGTCGAGTAGCTATGTCGGTAACTTTGGTTCTCTGTCGAATTACTTCATTTCGGATTCTATCCCTTAGAGATACTCCAAGCATAGCTCTCTCCATAGCTCGCTGAGCAACTTTTGGCTTGCGGACCAGTCCCACCGTCAGTTTCCACATTTCGGCTCCGTGTGTTACGCTGCTAGTCTAATATAGGTAAATGCTCCAGGTAAAATACCAATTGTCTATTATTATGGCAGTGAAATTTTCATTTCATAATCCAGGCATTCCGAATTTCCGATCAATATTTTTATCAGTAGCGTCCATCCAGCCAACCCAAAGTGGATTCAATAGAGAAAAGTTCTAATACTCAGAACCAGGGGCATAGGAATGATACTAAGGATTAATAAATCAAGCATTGATAACTTATTTACTGACCCAACATACTGAAAATTTTCAATGTTAGTCCGACAAACAACCGCTTAGGTTTTTACGGAATTAACAAAATACGCCTCAACTATTATAGGTCTCACGCCTTACACTCTTTGCACACCCTTTCTGTAAGGTACTATACCTAGTACAGTTTTTCGTAACCGGTACGTAAGCTTTGTTTAATGTCTCTATCTATAGCCTTAAAACAAATTAAGGTTTCACTGGTTAGGGATAATGAAAATTCTTAGCTTGTCTGCAGGGTGCAAATTCTTTATTTCCACTCTAGAATACGTTTCCATTTACGGCAAAAATTGCTTTTACAAATTAAACGTCTTTCCTTTTGCAGCCTTTGTCATCTACTCAGAGTCGAGAAGCTTTCTAAGAACGACTTTGAGCCGTACAGAACCAATAAAAGTTAATCTTCGCTAAGTAATAGAAACAGCCGAGTCGCGGTTATTATTTCATTTTAAAATTTGACGCAAGCCATAATATGTGATTGAGGAATAAATTGAAATGAATAAGTATCATTTAGTGACTGTGTGGTATAATTTTAACACTACTTAATTAATAATAGAGAGTTCCACGCATGTTACATTATGTAGAAATAGGCCTTAAGTATAAATAAATATTTCGTGAGTTTCTCATTGTATTTTCAAGTGAACGACTGTACCTATATTTTGAAGTGAGCACTTTTTTAACTTCTAAAATTTCCAGATTTACCGGATACGGTAAATTTTACCGTATACTAAGTCAATTACTCTCTTAGATTTCGATGTTTATAAAAAAAAACATGTATTTGAGCAGTGCACAGACAGGTCATCCCAACGAAATTGCCTTGTTTTGAATGGTTTATAAAGTTCAAAGCCTTGTGATGACTAATCAATTCGCTGTCCTTTAAATTATATTTGATACAAAACTATTGATTTTCATTTTTTTTATTTATGGACAGTGAACCTGTTAAAAATACGAAAAATAATAAAATGTGCATTCTACAGCGTTACTCCTGCTCTACGATGTGACGAATAAGACGAGTTTCGACAACATCCGGGCATGGCTCGGAGAAATCCGTGAATACGCTCAAGACGACGTCGTCATCATGCTTTTAGGTAAAGTACAGTTTTCCTTTTTTAGGTATACCTATATGTTGGCTCTTGGCAGGTCTTTATAGCTTCACCAGACAGACAGAGAAGTGCGGAACGCACTACGCATAAAAAGCTATCAGCTAAAGAATAGGCTGCCTTGTGAATAGGAGTCTTAAGAACTGTATAGGGGATCGGACCTGCCCGAGTATTCCCTCATTAAAACAAAAAGTATTTATAATAATGAATATTCAGGGCATCCAAAATTACAAAGTAACTACTTCATATATCATTCGTAGTTTCTACTGGACTTAACGAATCATAAAGAATGGTCATCGTTCACACACCCTACCAGCACTTGGCGTTTGTCGACAGCCAGGCCTTTGTGCCTTTTAGTCTACTAGTTATTCATTGCTTCCAAGAACCACGGCGTTACGCCAGTCACTCTTTGTTTTCGGCTTCCCACGGCGTGATTACCAGCCGACGGATAAGGAAAGTATGGTACTTCACGGTATTTACGAGGTCACTCAAATGGAAAGTTTAGATTAGGCTCAGCAGTTTCTATAAGATTCGTGAAATAAGTATTACATAATATAAAATCAAAAATCAAAAACAAATCTTTTTTTGTTGATGTTGAAATTCATCCGACTTTGTAAAAAAGCGAACTTTTCTTACAGCATCGTCTTTCTTTTTTTTTCAACATAGCATGCTTTGATAATAAGCTACTAATTTCCTTTGAGTTGTATTTAATGCTATTTGATGTGATTTCACAATTGGTTAATTTTGCTTAAAGGTTAAATCCGGCACGAGTCTCAGAAGAGAATTAGTATCTCTCACGTGGTACATTTACCAAACATAGAATGGCCTTAACACCTTTCTACGTCACTGTATATTATTATAATTTAAGTAGGTATATGATCATGAGCAAGCTCAAAAGTCAGAAGTAGTGTTTACTTAAACGGTATAACATTATTTAATTATAATACAATTGGGTATTTTAAGCCATTTTCCTGTATATTTGAGACTGATGACTTCTAAGAAACTATCATCACGGTATCCATAAGACAAAATGTTCTCGCCGCAGGCTGATGAAATAACCCTAACATTCAACTACAAATGCGGTCTGATCATTCCAGGTAACAAATCGGACAGCGGTCTCGAGCGGGCGGTGCGGCGGGAGGAAGGGCAGCGTCTGGCGAGAGAGTACCAAGTGTCGTTTATGGAGACATCAGCAAAAACCGGACTGAACGTCGAGGCTGCATTTGCCCATGTGGCGCGCTCTTTAGTCGCGAAAGCGAACCCTGTCGACCCGTCTCGGCTGGCCGTGCGTGCGCATCATACGCCGGAACAGCGGTCGTCATGCCCGCAATGCTCGTAAATTACGCGCGAATTTAAAACGTCACATTTGAATTGCGAACGATTTGACGCGGACCAATGCCATTGTGTAGATCTTCAGTTCTGATCTGATACTTTGAATTGTTTTGTTTATGGGTTCAAAGTTGAAGTGACCTTGTGTAACCGAAGATTGCTACATCATAGAATAGAACTTTTAGCAGTGGTGCCAACATCAACACCAAACTAAACTAATCTAATTTAAGAAATGAAGAAAATGTAAGAAAACCCTATTTCCTGTTATTTCCATACATAAAGTTTATAATATGAATTTATGTGATCGATGAATGATGATTTGATAAAAGTACCTAGGTACTTATCAGTGTAGCTCTACAATATTATTCAAATTTGGAAAAAAAAATATTGTGTGTTAAATTTTACTCGTCAGTGGTGGTAAAATATGAAAATACCTCAAAGATTTTAAATACTTATAGGTACTAATGGTATCTAATCTACTTGGTCAGGTAGAAATTAAAGCTGCATCACACAATTTTATTTAAGATAGCCCAGAATAGCATTTTTTTCTCTTTCGTGCTATTGAGCAATTCATACTCAATCGCTTGAATAGCACAAATCAATGCTTAAATGTTTTTGGACCAAGACCCAAATTGGTAATTTGATACTGTTTCATACCCACATAACCCACAGCCACAGCAAGTCAAAAAGATACCCTTGAAGTGTTGAAGTCAATGAGATTTTCACATGAATCATAATTATTATCATTGGAAGCCTTTTAAGTGTTTCTATTTTCTAAAAGATATATCTAGTAGGTAACAAAGAATATAAAAAGTATACAAACTTGAAACATTTTGACGACCATTTGGATCAGCGGTAGTAAACACTGCTTCTGAGCCATGGGTCGCGGGTTCGATCCCCGCACAGTACAAATATTTGTGTGCATGAACATGTCTGTTTGTACTGGTCTGGGTGTTTTCTATGTATTATAAGTATTTATTTACAAAAAAAAAAGTATATAAGTAAGTTTATCGGTTGTCTAGTACCCCATACGACAGGGTACTTAATACTACCTTAATTTGGGACTAGATGGCTCTGTGTGGCCCAGTGTGGCATGTCTGAAATATTTATTATGTCTCAGCCGGGACTCGAACCTGCATCTCCTCGCATACCGGGCGCGGTATGGAAGAAGCGAGTTGGAGTCCCGCCTGAGACATAATTTTTCAAGTATAAACTTACAAAATACAGGTTGAAATTTTAACCACCTTCCAAATTTTGATATACTCGTAATAATATCTACGACACAAAAAACAAATGACGTATTTTTTCTTTTGGTATAGTCCAGTACAAAAATGTCAAGATAAAGCACTAAAGAAAATGTCCGCCAAAAATCTAAAATTTTTGATAAAACCGTCTAGCAACACTTTTTTACGCGATGCGCATTTCATTCATTCATTACGATACTAATCATAAGATTTTGATTTTCCCTTTATACCTTAACAGGCGTAGGACCGTAAAAATTGAAAACTACCTATATTGTGAAAAATATTTTAGGGTGAAAACTTGATTTTCATTTTCAACTTCTTAAATGGGCTCTAAATACGATACTGAACGAATACAAAAATTTTGGAAAGTGGTTAAAAATTCAGTTGCTAAAATATAAAATAAAGTAGATATAAAAAAGTGTAGATAATATAATGTACTACTTACATATTTTAAGAGGATAAGGAGGTACTAACTGACATTATAATCAATATTCGTAAAAAAAATTTTTTGGCCTATTTATTGTTTCCCACACTGAAGAAAATCATACATACTATTGTAACAGATAATTGGCTTATACAAATACATATAATGACAATATAATGAAATTACCTAAAATATCACTCAACGATTAAAATACTAAACATTTCTGATAGCAGACACCGAGGTCTCAATGAAAAATTATTCCCAAAAAAGCTATTGCAAAAAGCATGTGTTTTAGTTTTTGTATTTTTAAGCGCATCTTACAATATTTTCTACTGCTGTAAATGATAACTTCTATTTTTATTTTATTTGATCAATTAAAAGGGCGTTAATAGGTAAATCAGTATGTAACATAATATACAATGATTTAAGTAAATTTAGATTTTAGGAATTCATGGTATTTGAAACACCTAAGTACCATCTAACTAATTCTATTTCTTGCTAAATAAAATATAACTTAAGTCAACATCAATTTCATAGTTATGATGAATAATCTCAAACCATGCAATAAAAACATTTATTATTAGTAAGAAGTGGTACATTTCAATCTACTACAGGTCATGATGATTAACAAACTAATGAAATAATTAAGACGACCAAAAGTTCTTCAATTATGGGTATCTACATGAGAATAACACATTTTATTATTTCTTGATTTCTAATTGCACTTAGTAAGGACTATACAGTTTTTAAAAGGCCAGATTCAGTTACTACTACTACTTAAATATTATTAAGTTCGTATTCACTATGTCTACACTAGGGTTGGAATTGGAATCCTTATAGGTCTAGTATTAGCGATAAACACACATAATTTATATGTCGCAGGGAGATCAGGATATCAGGGATTTCATGAAATCCCTAGGGATATGATGAAATCCCGGTAGATGTCGAATATTCTTGTTTACTACGTCTTCTTACTAAACATATCTAGGGATATGACAAAATACCAATTTATCGTCAGTGAAAGTGATATGTCGTTCCACTAAACTAAATCTATTGAAATGTCGGTAAAGCGGATACTGCCGAAAAATCAAGCCATGCATTTCACTCGCTTGCTCTAGTACCCACAGGGGCACTAGTGGAAGCGAAATAATTGCGTCGCTGAGAAAATTACAACATAATTGTTGGGCTAGACAGTCTGGTAGTGGTTTATTGATCAAAGCTGTCGTAGCTCGTGTGATTTTAGTCGTTAAATTCTAAAGGTACAAGTCAGCGGTTGAGGTCAGCAGTCCATCTCGGACTTGTACCTTCATAATTTAACGACTAAAAATCATAAGAGCCGCGACAACTCGAGTGACGCATTTCTTTCGCTCCCACTAAGTGCCCCTATGGGTACCTACTAGAGCGAGCGAGAGAAATGCATCGTTTGATATTTATTTGGCAGTATCCGCTTTTCTGACATTTCACTAGATTTAGTTTAGTGAAACGACATATTATCACTGACGATAAATTGGTATTTTGTCATATCCCTAGATATTTTTAGTAAGAAGACGTAATAAACTAGAATATTCGACATCTACCGGGATTTCGTCATATCCGTAGGGATTTCATGAAATCCCTGATATCCTCATTTCCCTGCAACATATACATTTTAGAATCACAGTAGATAAGAGTCCTGATCCATCACGCGTCGTCCGCCGAAGCATAGCAAACAACTTATCGTAAGTGAATTCAAATAAGGGGACACCTAATTTGAATAGACTCTGAATAAATGATCTCCTTTAAACCATAACTTCTAAAACAAACATCAGTACCTACATGATAACATGACGTAAAAATGTTCCGAAACCATGAGACTTTTTTAATTTCTCTTTTCAACCCTAGTAACTGTCTAATTTAAGACTGTGATTTAATTAAAATAAGATAATAATAATATAATAGAATATAGGGTAAGCAAGTACACAGTCATAAACATCAATCCTAAAATGGTTCAAATTTTCGTGTAAGAACAATGTTTAAGTTTATCAATTACTAATCTATACTAATATTATAAAGCTGAAGAGTTTGTTTGTTTGATTGTTTGTTTGTTTGTTTGAACGCGCTAATCGCCGGAAGCACTGGTTCGATTAGAAAAATTCGTTTTGTGTTGGATAGTCCATTTATCAAGGAAGGCTTTAGGCTATATAACATCACGCTGCGACCAATAGGATCGAAGCATCAGTGAAGAATGATGTAAAAACGGGAAAAAATATTGATATTAATCGCGATTATAATAACAAAAATTGACGCGGATGAAGTCGCGGGCAACAGCTAGTTAATAATAAAATTAACGTTTTCTGATAGGACAAAATGAAATGTACCTATGAAATTGAAATCATTAATAAAAAAACATTCCGCACAACTATATAAGTTGGCAAAGTGCATTTATACACACATTCATTACCACACCATACACTGACAAAATATTTTTTGTCTCTGATCTCTGTGTATCTTCGTGTGCTTTGTTTTTTTATGACGGAGCTAGGCTCCCGTTTTGGAAAAAACATCTTTAAAAAGGACAGTGTTGGTTAAAAATTGTTTAAGTAAAAAACGGATCATATCACTGATACTTGCGCAAAACAATATTATCAATATAGTTATTTGATTCGGGATTTATACCATGTACTACTCTGTTTGGTAAGTAAACAGTGGTAACGGTATCGTGTGTAATAAAAGACTACGACGGAGGGTAGATCGATTTGTCTGCTCTTATTAGCTACCCACCCGCAAATACAACAGTTCTCCCGTGATCATGGCGCTTGCAACAGTGCCGAAATATCGGAAACTCATAATAAATAAGGTACATGGTATAAATCCCAAATCAAATAACTCTAGTGATAGTGACCATGAAAGTTTAAATCAGTATAATATTATCAAGTATATATAAGGGCTTCTGAAATATTGTTATAAAATATACCATTTACAGTGTTAAGTTTAGGACTTTATGTATAATATAAAATTTTAATGGATTGTGTATTTATTTGTGTATATGTTGTGTGCCATAAGTGTTGAATGTTGCTTGTGCAGAAAATATAATTAAAATACATTATTAAACAAAATATTAATGCCTTTGGATTTTTTTTTTGCTTACCGTTCTATCCTTTAGAAGTACCAAAGTATACCTGCATAAATAAATTGACCTAGGACATCACTTTCACGCCATATTTTTTACTCCCCTACTCTTAAGCTAAGAGTAAGACTATGAAGCGTTATATAAATAGGCCGTGCATACTTCTAGTAAGTTTTATAACTAAACACGTCTTGAAAGTAAGTAGGTACCTGGGCCTTGTTCATCTCAAGACCCACTCTTAAGAACGTACTTATAAGATCTCCGAGCGATGTGTTCAAGTAGGTATTCTAACTTCCAAGGCCTCAGCCATAACAATCATCGGAAAATATGTGTCAGGAACTTCTGAGTATTTCCCAATCCAGAAACTTGCAACTATATTCCAACGCAGCAATGAACAATTTAATATACTCCTGTCTCAAACATGATGGAGTCATATCATAGGTACCTTCTTTAAACCTTGGTCCATACAAGTAAAAGTAACGGCCTATAATCATCCCACTGCAGGGCAAAGGCAGCTCCCATCATTGAAATCAAGTTACCATAGCACTGATGGGTACAGACATAATTACCATGCTTGCCAAACCGAGCAATGTTCGAAAATTCGAAACTTTTTGCTGCCCAACCTGGGGATCGAACCCGGGACCCCGAGATCTTCGCCCAGTTATTGTATCACTAGACCAACGGGGCTTGATACATGTACTGTAAAGGTGGCGGTTCGTGCCGCGACAGAGACAAGCGAACGAGACAGGAGACCGAGACTGGAGACTAGAGATACATACTTGGCTCAGGTCGATAGTTCTTCAAAATGATAGACTTGTCACCCTTCTTGAAGAAATAGACTACCTCGCTTCTGATCCATGCCTCTATCATACATAATATGTGTAAGGACAGGCAGTAATTCTAAGGAGATCAAAACATTTTTTTTTGTTTTAGTTAATACCGACGTAATATCGGGATTTTTACATCAACAGACAAAAAAGTAATTCCATGACACAATATTAAAAATCAAACTAATTTTATTTGCCTTTGTACCTAGTAGGTATTGTATAATAGAGGTAGGTATTTATAAAACTGTAACGATAGTTTTACCTAATGCAATGACACCCGAGTTCAATTAATTTCAATTCAATTCAATTCAATTCATTTAATTATCAGATCATAATCCATTTCAATATAGGTACAAATTATATAGGTATAAAAACTTAAATATAAAATTAAACATACTAAAAATATATTTTATTGACAGTCAGTAAATGAACCATATTACAATGGTTCAAGTACTGACAGTCAAAACGTTCCGCGAATGCGTTAAGAATACTGTTGCCACTAGCCCTGACCCTGCGCACCAGGGATGCGTACCGCTTGCGCATAGTCGCATAGAAGCAATCTACACGCGCCTCGGCGAACATCCCTGATGCGCTACAAAAGCGGGGCAGCCCCAACAGTATTCTAAACGCATTGTTATATTGGATACGTAGTGCATTGTACTGTCCCTGCGTATAATTCACCCAAAGGCTGCTCGTGTAGAAAGACGTACAAAATGCCTTAAAAAGGGTAATTTTAACGTCTCTCGAACAGCGAGCAAACCTATGAGCTATCATATTAGCACGGACAGACATAGCTCTACGCTCCCTCTCTATGTCTGTATTGTCTTTCAAGTCCGAGGTAACAATATGTCCCAGGTATTTAACTCAACTCTATTATGAGGACATCCATAAAGTTTAATACTTGGCATACTGTCTAAACATCTTCCTCGGGCTTGAAAGACCATGCATTCACTTTTCTTTACATTATACAATAACCCATGTTCGCTAGCGTATTGTTCACTAATGCCAAGCAGCTTCGATATACCGCAAACCGAGGCGCTCAGCGACACCATGTCATCAGCGTAACTACAGCCTAACAACAGCGTGGCATCCAACATGGGTGTTGCTGAGCCTCTCGATCAACGCATTCATGTACAGGTTAAAGAGCTTAGGTGAGGTCAACCCCCCCTGTCTGACACCACACTCCAACCTGTACGGATTTGAATGAGTTCCCGACCATCGGACAACGTTGACTTGCTCCTGATACCAATATTTAAATATATTTATAATATTTTTTGGCATTTCAGTTTGATGTAGTTTTTGCCATAGGATGTCGTAATTTACCAAGTCAAACGCCTTCGATAGGTCGAGGTAACAAGCAAAAACAGGTGTTCTTCTATCAGTGTAGTACTTGACAGTTTGCTTTAAACACAATATTGCTGTTTCTGTAAAGAAAACACCTTTGAACCATCACGACCAACACCGCACGCTGACCGAGATGGCCCCAAAAGCGATTTTACCGTAAACTGTTTCCTAAAAGTCTCAGCTATGTCTGCTAGATCACTTATACCATTTACACTGACCGGTGAGCCAGGCTTACTATTAAGCTTATTAGTCGATTTCCAGAAACTACGAAAATCTTGTCTGGAGTGATGCGATGCTATAATATTCATTTTGATTTGGTCACAATTATTTTGACACCATTTTAATCGAGATTTGAAAACCTTGCGACTAGTCTGCATATCATTCCAGACCTGACCCTCCCGCGGCTTGCCGTACCACACCCACAATTTAAACTTCTCCTTGGCCTTACCATGAGCATCACTCACGAATCTATTCCAACCTACAATCGGTTTTTATGACTGAAAATATATTGTTCATAACTATTTGTAGCTGCTTGGCTCAATACACTAACAATGTCATTATACATTTGATCAATAATATTTCTGTGTTCTAATTTATTACAATCATCACTACAAAAACTAAATTCTAAAGGAAAATCAATCATTCTCAAATTATTGTTACAAAAAATATTATAAATATCAATTTGCTCAGGTTTTCTTTCACCCCATCGTATTTTATTACAATGCCGGTTTATACTACACAATTTAGGTTTAACATTATCAAACTTACATTCAACAACTAAAGGAAAGTGATCAGACCAGAGAACATCATACATAATATAAGAATTAAAAATGGTTTCCATAGTAGAATTTGTAACTACGCAATGATCGAGCCAACGACTCGAACCGTTTGCTTCACTAATAAATGTGTAGTTGTTAGTATTTAAGCCTAGCAGTTGGACATCAGCACATATCCATTAATGCACGCTGAAATGCCCAATTTGTAAGTTACGAATGAACTAGGTACCTGTACAGAACCATAGACTATGTCTATGCACAGAACAGATAAATCTACTTTGTCTGTTCTGTGGGTCCCTTATCCCTTAGTGGGTCCTGGGAAGCTCTGCTGGCTAAACGTCAAACGTTAACGTTAAGTTCCTCCTAGACTACAATTGAAAGAAAATACGTATACGTAATTTTTGATTTATTTCTTGTAGCTAATAGAATTCCTGGTGGTCATGTAAACTTTTTTAATTTTGAATGACATTACTTATTGCTTTGTTAATATTAGGTATTCTTTAAAAACAGCAAAACCCCAAACGCAACAGTACTGCAGCAGCTGCTGTAGTAGTCAGTATGTAATATTGGACCAACAACCAACCAACAACTTTTATATTTCCCGCTTAAATGAGACTCGTTGACATATCCTCCGACGTTTGAATTTGGCGCTTGATTTCAATTGAGGTTAGAAAGAGACAGCAGACATCTTTCAGGGTTCCCCAACAGTTTTTGTATAAACATTACTATAACAATAATATTTTGTCCTCCAAAAAAAAGTGTCAAACGATCATAGTTATTGCAATATTTGAACGCATCATTGTCCAATTGAGAACCATACTAGGTAGGTATGTAGTCAGAATAAAGATTTTATCAATGTTAAGGTTTTTATGCTACCAATAAAATGATGATATAAAAATTTAGAATATTATGTTTCAAATAATAAGTTACTTTGTTTAGTTATTTTTGATATCTTCAAATTTTCTCATTGTGAGTGTTAATGTTTTCTTATATTTTACAACGTTGAAATTATTCCACGTTAGCATCTTGCGATTATTTAAAAATCTTAAAAGAATTATCATCTACGATTCTCTTTTATTTTGAGTAATTATTTTGGCATAGATTTATTTTATTTATTCCCTCTAGATCATAACAAGCTTGAGTCATTTCAAAATTATCTCTTTTAAAATCCCATTTCTTTTTACCATCTATTTATTTATTTTTATTATTTTATATTTTGTAATTATATTTTTAAGTAATATCTTATCTTGTATTTTTACTTGACTTGTTTATTAACTTTTGAGATTTCAAAGAACTTTTGAGCCGGAAAGTGATGTGTGTATTTAGAAATCGTTTTGAAACCCTTACTTGCTGTCCATTTATATTGTTTATTGGTAATAAACAACATAAATTTTATTACCATTATTATTTGCACACGTGGTGTTTTTGATGGAATATTTTATTGGTATTTGGGTTGTGTCAAGTTAGCTTCGTACCACTCGCATATTTGAGAAAATGTTGAGAGTATGAGGATATAATTAAACATTACTCGAGTTATGTTATAACATGTTTAATTTTCATTTTTCACAGCAAGTATTATGCTGCGTAGATTTTTTTCTTATTCAGAAATCAGAAATAAGAAAATCAAACTAAATGTTTGGCTTCCCTGCGAATGTTCATTATTTGACATTATTATGTTGGCAATACTGACGCCATTCTACGCGCACATGCGCAGAACGACAGGTGGTCGGCGACTCGAGCCAGCCGTCCCGACCGAACCTATCGACTTCTCATGCTCATCATCAGCCGCTTTCGTGCTCAAGCAAGAACGATGTGCAGTGCTTTGTGTTGAAGTGATCGTGGTGACATGGCGTCTCTTTAAAAAGTGTTGTAGAAAGTGTAAAATAAGTTTGAAATTTTGTTTATTTACAATGAGTGTGAATTATGATCGTGTTTGTAGACTGTGCTTGTCATCTCGAGGCGAATTACTGCCGATTTTTCCTACCACCAGTTCGGGTGACACGGATCCTCCCGTCCTTGCTTCGAAAATCAAGGACTGTGTCTCTGTGCAGGTAAGGAATACCCTTAATATGAGCATAAATGGTGTTTTTAGTGAAAGTAGACCCTTGGTGTACGTGAGAACTCGTCATCCGCCCGGTTCGTGCAATGTCAGGCAGCGCTGCGTTTAGGTGGAGATGTCGTAAGCTCGTCCACCATTTTGTAATGTTCCACGGCTATCGCTCGATTCGTGGCCGCGTCGCGTCGCATTCCGTGCAGCCGGCGAGGAATGGTGCGTATCACGAGGGTTGAGTTTGGCATTATTCCCGGGGGTCAGGTTGGGAGGGGGTCTGCGTATTGTAGGCACGAGGCCCCGCGGTGGACATCGTGTGTATTGATTTATCGGACGAGACCAGGCCAGTGCAGCTCGTCTCTCGAACGGGTCGAGCGTCGGTGTCGGCGTGAGTGTGCTATAGTTGTGTGTGTTATATCGAGCGGTAACCCTCGAGGGGCTCGCTGGCTGCCACTCGACTCGCTTCTACTTATTCGGTCGAGGAGTCAGCCGCCCGTCTATACCTACGCCTACCTACTTAGTTTCTCCTCGCGTATCTATGTACTCATGAGGCGCGGTTTCGCCTCGCTCGTTCTGATGAAATACGCGCGACTTCGTTGCCATGTATAATGATTGCGTATGATTATTTTCCAGATAAGCGAGAATGACGACCTGCCAACGAATGTCTGCAGGAAATGTGTGGATAATGTCAATAACTGGCATATTTTCAAGTCAGTGTGTGTAAGGACACAAAACAAACTAGAGTTGCTGATAAAAAAGGATGGCAGCCAACTAGAAGAGGTATGTTCTAGACATGAATGCATGGAATTGTCACTTGTTAAAATTTAACTAATTTTAATAACATTGAAAATGTACTTTCAGATAAAAATTAAAAGTGAACCTTTGTCTGATGAGGCATATGATGATGGAGTGGCCATTGATGGGTCATACCTTGATAGTGAGGTAGGTGTTCCTTTGTTATTTCTGTACTAATTTTCATATGTTAAGTAAGGCTCTAAAGTCCAAGATAAAAAGTAGAACAGAATAAATATGAAGAAGTATGAAAAATAAAATCTTATGACATTGAATGTCACATTGAATACTAAATGACTTTCAATGTACCTACTTCCAGCATAGCATCTGTGCTAGCATTTTATGTCAAGGACATCACTGTTGTAACATTATTGCTATTGTAAGGAATTTTAGCAAAAATGTTTGTTCTGCGTTATTTAAGGACTCCAATTATATTTGTAACTGAATGGTGATAAGGCAGAATGATAAGGTTTATAATTTTTTCCTCGTAGACTAAACATGAAAAACTTGCGAATAGTATTGCTTGTATAAAATATGGACTTTCATATCTGTTTTTGGATAAATCCATAAAATTATATTTTTATGTGTATCTGAGGTTGTAGTCTGTCTCTCATACCTATGTGAATTAAATACTGTATATTAAAAATACACTAACTTAAACTTTTCAGTCATAATAACGTTATTTCAGCCAGTATGTACAATACCTTTTATTTTGAAGTTAACTTTCATAATGTAATTACTATTATTGTGCATTAGATTTCTTAATTTATAATTGTATTAATAAAATTTCAGAATGTTGCTGGATCCAGTAAGATGCAGCCTGAAGGACCACCTATCTTGGCGTCATTGGGACTCACTCCACGAAGTGATAAGGTAAAGATTACATGTCCATTGGCAGTCTTATCTTTAACTAAACAAACATTTTGAGTGAAACTATTGCATAGAACTGATACTACTCAACTCTTTTTATGACACTTCAGCTTTTTACTCTTCTGTCAATAAACAAAACTGAAAGTAACACATAATAATATATATTAACGTATATCTGTGTGAGAATAGTTCAATTGAATTAATTTCATCCACAGAAAAATGTAGACCCTCGTATGGACTGGCAACGAGTCCATGCAATATTGGACATGGTGCAAGACGATGATGTGATTGATTCACTTCAGTCCATCGAGGAGTGTGATGTTGTGCAGGAGTCCGATCACAACTCTGACTCAGAGGCGGAACTTCAAATTGATATAATTGATGAATATATTGACTGCAAGACTGGATATATGTGTAAAAACAGGACAATCCTTTCTAAAAATCCAAAGCTCTCAACTTCGGTGATAAATAAAAAAATCAAAGAAGCCTCAAGACTAAGGAAAATCAAACCAGGAACAACCAAACTATGTGTGCAACCTAAAAAGGCATGGCAATCACTATTTACAGATGACTTGTTGGACCTAATTGTAGCATCTACAAACGATAACATTCTGAAAACGGGAAATAATATCTCAACTTCAACAAATGTTGGGGAAATAAAAACACTCATCGGAATATTATATCTACATGGTATAATGAGACCAACGCATCAGAGTAGCTGTGACCTTTGGAATAAGGACTGTGGAATTCCATGTGTCAGAAGCGCAATGAAGTATGATCGGTTTAAATTTCTTATCCAAAACTTGAGTTTTGATAAAGATGATGATGACAGCATAGTACAGTTGGATATTATGAAAAGAATGCGTAAGGTATTCGAAATATTCGCAATGAACTGCAGAACTGCTTATGATGTGGATAACTTAGTAGTCATTGATGAGGTCATTGTCCCAGTTTATGGGCCTTGTCCATTTCGGTACAACATTGATAAGAAGCCTCTAAAACGTGGCTTGAAAATGGTGCTCTTGGTTGATTCGGCGAGTTTTTATATCAGTAATTTAGATGTAATTACTGATCATTATTTCGGTGCTGGAGAAATAGTTAGTAAGATGGTTCAACATTTAGCGGGATCGGGACGAACTATTATGATGGATAGTTGGTACACTTCATTGGATTTGATCGATAAACTCAAGAAGGAATATCAGTTGTTCACCATAGCGGCCGCGCAACCTAGCGACAATATAATACCACCTTTGTTTATTTCTCAATACAGAAAATGTAAGACTTTTCTGACTGGGTTTCTGGACAATGATATTGCAATGACGTCGTACATGAATTCCAAGAAAAAGTCGTTGAATGTCTTAACTAATGTACCTAAGTTTTATAAGAGAGGACATAAAAATCATAACACAGCTGCTGCTTTGTATAGGAAGAATCAATCTGCTGTGGAAGTTATTGATGTTTTGATGCACTACTACACTACTATGCAGCACACCAATGATTGGACACTTTCCTTGTTCTTCACTCTTCTTAATATTGCCACAATTAATGCTCAAGTGATATGGTCAACACAGAATTTGCATCAAGTTACAAAACGTCGCTCATTTATTAATGAACTCGCTATCAGCCTTATAGAATGTGATGAGTCCATTGATGTGTCCATGTCTGATGTTTCACTTTTGCGGGAGAAATTTAAGCCCTTAAAAGATATACCATACAAAAATAGAAGAAGGTGTAGAATTTGCGTGAAGACTACAAAAAGAGACAGGAGAACCAAACAGTTTTGTCTCAAATGTGGTCAGTTCATATGCAAAGAGCATACAGTCAATTTCTGTACTATGTGTTCAGCAGGATAGTTTAGTTTTAGTTTCTAATTTTTAAAGATACATTGTTGTTACTGTATCTGTTATTCTGTTACATAAAAAAAAAAAAACTACTGTTACTTTTATTGAGAAAAGTTGATAATCAACTGAAGTGTCATGTACTTTACATTAAATTTCAAAGAAATGATTAGAATGTTATTTAATTAGTAATACATATATAATTTTGTTAAAAATATGTAAGAATATATTTAAATTTATTTTTTTAGAAAAAAGTTGACTAAACATACGACCTCACTTTTAACTTGCCTATACATATTTAGAAAATGATGTAATGTCTAAATAATAATTTGTAAAATAACTAACTTCACCTCAGCGGTACTCTAATGCTGCTAAATTTTAATAATGTCTCTGAAAGTATAAATTAATTTATATGATATATTCTCACTGTTTATTATCATAACAGGTGTAAATTTAAATACAAAAGAGCAACTAATTGAGTACCTAGATAGCAAGTTTTGTGACACACATGTTTTTTTTTTATCTGACAGTATACTTTAACAATTAACAATATAATATCTCAATGCATATCAAGCGACAGCAACATAAAATTTAACTCAAATGTATGAAAATTTCAATCACCTTTAAATTGGTCTTGGTTAGTTTTTTTGTGTGACCTGTTTCTTCATACATTCCAAATGAATGTCATCTTTGGATACTCGGACTACTGAAAAATCACAAATATTTTGTGAAAGTGATAATATAATACGAAATACATTTTCGCAAAAATGCTACAATTTTTTATAAGCAAATATGAAAGTACTGTCTAGGGTTATTTAGTCGGTCAACAGTGTCATACAACCAATTTGCAATTTTTCCATATTTGAATTAGTACAGTTACAAGATACTTTCAATATCGTCTTTTTTCTATGTGTCACATAGACACAACCTTAGTGGTAGAATGTAATGAAAATTCTTATTGTGGATTTATTGTTTCTGATGATACTTTATTATACTATTGACTTGTTACGCTCATAATCTATTTTTATTAAAATTCTTATAATTTTCAATGAAAATTTGTATTATTAATTTACCTTTTCAACAAATAGTCGTGTTAGTTTCAAGGATATTTTGTGTTAATTCTTGTTTATTATTTGCGAATTTTCAGGGTATCGAAAGTGAGAAAGACGACGAAGATGAAGAAGACGAAGAAGAGATGACAGAACCAGTGAAAAAATACACTAAAGTGACTAACATGCCCGAAGTGTCCATCACTGTGATGCGCCCCACCGGGGAGACGTTGCATGCTCGACAAGGTATCCAACAACTCGCTTCCAAAGACTGTCTTGTGTGTAGCCGATCCTATAGGTACTCACACAATGCCAGGCGCCATGAGCTCACAGCTCACGGCTTCGATAGGTACACTAATAAAACTGTAAACAAAAAACCACCATCACACATGCAACCAAAATTTAGACCAAATCCATTTAATCCTAAAGCCAGGCTTATGCCGAACCCTGTTAGCCATAAAATGAAACTTCTTTCAAAATCAATGCCTACAAAAATGACACAACACAAACTTATCACTCCACCGAAGCCTATACTTATCAAAACGCCGAAAGGAGCTCAAAATAATTTACCATACCCTCTTCGAATAAAAGCACTGAAAGACTTACAGATAAAAAAAAAGGAACCGCAAATTTTAAAAACTCTTTTAACATCTAAGCCAGAAGTTCTTGTATCTGAACCTGAAATTATAAATTCGGGTCCCGAGAGTCCCGAAACTTTGATTTCTGAACCAGAAATTGCGTCTTTCCAAGTGGAAACTATATTGTCAGAACCAGATGGCTATGACCAGCAACCTGGTGACGAGGAACTAGAAGGTGATATGACAAACAATCAAAGTCAGAACTACGACACAGTCGACATGGAGTCTGACAACGAAATAGAGATTGCGCGTGAGCAAGAAAATGAAGGCGAAGAAGATCATAGAAACGATGAGGGAGAAGATAATATCCAAATTGATGAAGAGATGAATCATTACGATCCTCAAAGTGATACTGAAAAAGATCAAGTTGAGGGACATGACGTCGAAGATAACGATGAGCATATCGGAATTGATGAAAGTGACCTTAAAGCTGAAGAAGAAAATCGGGATAGAGAAGATGGTGTTGAAGATGGAGACAACGACGAACAAGAAATAATTAATCATGATGAAACTCGCGAGGAAGACGATGAAGAACTACCACCGATGGAAATAGCACCAGTAGTAGAAATAAACGAGGACATGCAAACAAACTCTTACAATAGCGAAATTAATGAAGAAGAAGAAGAGGATCTTGAAGAAACCACTGAAATTAACGATACGGCGGAAGAGGAGGGAGTCAAAGAACTTGACCCAGACAAATTATATGTTACGAAAACTCAAAGAGATTTCATTCAGAAATATCGTGATGTCATTGAACAAGTAAATACAAAACGGTGTTTATGCTGTGACCGCGAGCATCCTCGAAGAAAAGCAGTTATCCAGCATTTACAAAAGAATGGACATAAAGTTCCTAAACATACCTGCTACAACTGTGTAGTAACATTCGGACATATCGGCGCTCTTCTCAGTCATATGAGATCCAATAGCTGCACAGACTTATGGAAAATAATCTACAACGAAAACGGAATTACTGATGATTTAGTCTTAGCAGAGCCAAAGGATAATAAAGTTCAGTATAAAGACATCTTCAATGCAAGATCATATGCTTGCAAGTTGTGTCCTGCCAAATTCCAGCTGAAACAATTTATAATGAAACATGTTTTGGATGTTCATGAAGATGGCCAGTCCCGAGTACCACTCCATTGCGTGCATTGCCGAGCGCGATTTAAAGATAAGAGTCTTATCAAAAAGCATATTCGCAATGGCGAATGCACAGTGATCATTTCATGTGAACTGTGCTCTGAGAAGTTTGTAAACATTCAAGATTTTAACGATCACGCTATGGCTGTTCATGCCGGAAGCTTCGACCAGTCTGATAATCAAAACAAATGTGTCGATGGACGACCTACCGATTGTCCAATTTGTGGAAAGAAAAATAGTAGCTACCCGAATTTGGTAAAACATTTGAAGATTATACACAATGAGGAAAAACCTCATTACTGCCAGCATTGCGACTCCAAATACGAACAAGCTACAGATCTCAACAAACACATTTATGTGGAACATTCTGACCGAAGTTTGGGTATGCAAAGCAATGAACCTGATATGTCCTTGGTCAAGGAAGAAGCCGAAGAGTATCATTATTCCTGCACTGAATGTAATGCCATATTTGAAACCGTCGACGCTTGGACGGATCATCAGGTTGCCGAACATAATCAAGTCGCTCACCACTGTGATCAATGCGACAAGAAGTTCCTTCGTCCATCCGAGCTCGCCGAGCATAAGAACACCCATTTGCGTGTCAAATTTTATCCTTGCAGTGTTTGTACGAATTCGTATAGTACTCCACAAAAACTGTCGGAGCACGTTCAACAAGCACATCCTGGTGCTGGCTCTTTAACCGCAACCGAGTCCGAGTTCTATTGCGATATATGCATAAGATCTTTTAAAAGTCGTCAAGCATATTCTAATCATATGCGTATTCATTCCAAAGTACCCACAACTAACAGGAAACCTACAGAACAAAAAGGTTTTGCCCCGCAAATCATAGGCAAACCTATCAAACAATTTACTGCAGTGCAACCTGGTTTCGTGGCATTCAAACCAAATTGTAACGTTCCTAATGCTCCATACTGTTGTGATATATGTGGAAAAGGTTTCATGCATAAGAAAAATATTTGGAAACATAAGAAAGTACTACACGCTGATCTCATCAATGACAGGAATGACAGTGAAGACAACACAATGCAAGCATCTACAGAAGACGATGAATATAACGCTGATGAAAATGGAGCTATTCTGTCTACGCCGCAGTTCAATAGTTTTAATTTTACGAACTTCGCTAATAATATTCAACAGCCAACACCGCAGCCAGATCCGATGCCATTTTCATGTGAGCTCTGTTTTAAACGTTTTCCTCTTCGAACCAGTTTATGGAAACACAAGCGAGCCAAACATGGAATTTCTGGCTCGGATAACCAGCAGCCAAACGAAGCCGGTAACAGATCTAGTTGCACAATCTGTAAAATTACATTTTCAGACAAAAAGTCTTACTATCGACACAGGAAGAATGTCCACAAGTCGTCGTCCCAGATGTGCAAAATCTGTGGCAAGCCGTTAAATTCGACTTTAGAATTGTATGAACATCTTAAAGCTGCTCACGCTCGTGAACTGTTGGGCTACAATGCGAACCAAGGTAACACTAGCAAGGTGCAAGAAAACGAACAAGAGCTAGAAATAGAATATGAAAATGACCAAGACTTGGCAGATCCGAGTGTGGAATATCAAGCTAGATATCCATGTGATACATGCGGTAAACAGTTCGTTGGTTTGCTTGCATTACAAAACCATCAGTGTATTAATCAAATGTCATCACAACCACAAACCTTTGATTGCGAAATCTGTCATAAGAGTTACACATCAATTGCGGCACTTAAAAGCCACCGCGGCTGGCATCTCCGCTCTCCCGACGGCAAAGCGGCCGCCAATAACACTGGGCTATGGATGCCTCAGCACAAAGTAACTAGCAAGGTCAGTAAACATGAAGTTGTCGACCCCGTCCAACTCGCACGCGTGCAACATTCGACACCCGCCGCGACTGTAGTTAAAAGAAGATTACCACCCGAAGTCGAAGTGACAGTTGTTAACCCGAATAAAAAATTGCGATCGGACGATTCTGTTGAAATGGATCACAGCTCGACTGTAGAGGACAGATACTGTACGATATGTGACAAAGAGTTTACAAAACGAGCCGCCTACCTGCGACACATGGACGAGGTGCACCAGCCAAACTCGGTGTTCTGTCCGGTGTGCGATAAGAGTTTCACACGAAAATCGACCTTGTTAGTTCATATGAAGAAGCATTACGAGGGTGGCGAGGGGAGTTCATCAGGGCAGGCACAAGAGGAGGATGAAGAAGAGGACCACTCTTGCGACCTGTGCGGGGCGCAATACGACAGCGAGAAGGCGCTGAAGGCTCACCGGGCGAGGCACCATGGGGATGATGAGTCTGGGGAATCGGAGGATGACGGTAGCGTGGCGGTGTCGCAGCCGGGCGAGTTCACCTGCGGCCAGTGTGGTGACGGAGTGGCCACGCCGCGCGACCTCATCGCTCACCGCACGATGCACGCGACCCCTACCAAATTCTTCTGCAACATTTGCAAGGTGTACTTCGCCCGCGCCCTCGACCTGTCATCGCACACGCGTGCGAGACATTCCGACAACGAGAAGGTCTTCTTCCCATGTGCCATGTGTGACCGCTTCTATATGAACAAGAAGAGTTTGCAACGACACATTGAAATGGCTCATTGATCTAAGCTGTGAACTTTAACAAGATACACTGGGTAAACATTTTGATAGTAGATAAAGCAGAGCTTTGCTATTTTCACAATTTTACTTAACCGTGTATTGGTGTCGATATCTCGAGACACCAATAAAGTAATATTATGCATTGTAAATAGATCTTTCGATCTACGCACACCGTGTCTTGCAGACAGTGTGATAATGATATTGATATGCTATCGAGATGTCATTCCTTGGCTATTGTTTTTTCGTAAAATAAATTAATTATTATAGGGATTCTTATTTTTTCTTCTTATTGTTCTTGTCGTGTCAAGTCTTTGCTCACTCTTATTGTGTTATTTATTGTATTGTGAATACGAGGACTTCGGAACGTTAGTCGTTTGTGGAACATGCATTGAACTTTTTTTTATAATCGTATGTAAGTACTTATAATTAATTTCATAATTATGTTAAATGAATCGAAAATTCTTAGATGTTTTTTTACATATTGGAATCTTGGGCCAAAATTTTAAAAGGTAGTCATCAAAATCAGTCATAACCAGTGTGAATGTATTTAAGGATCGTTTTACATGTAATTTCCAAATTTTAAAATCTATTTTTGTCAAGATCTATTTGATCTTGGGGAATTATATTTGATTTTAAATAATAATACTTTTAGTTTTAATATGTAAATATTTTTTCTATACTGTTAATGTAATTTAGGGTACCTATAGATTAGAATACTGACTTGGATTGAAAAGGGAATGGTCGTTTAAGTTTCTAAAATGTACTGATTATTTTTAGTAATTACAAGTGTATATTTTTTTAGAAACTTAATAACCACTAGGGCATGTCTCCTCATCTATGGTAAGACGATGGTATATAATTATCTGTGTTGGATTTCAGGAACTCTCTTAAACTAAGATATCTTGTACTCTCCTGATGAATGAAAACCAAAACAGACTACTTTTTAAAACTAAGATTACACTCCATTATTTTGTTCCAAATGTTTTCCGTTATGTTTTTATCGTGAAATAAGTTGATGTTTTTTTCGAAAATCATAACTTTTCATTGCTTTCCTCGAGGAGATGACAGATACGTGTTAAGATAGTGACTATCCACTAACTAAACGCAGGAGTGTTATTTTTAATACATATAATTGACAAAGGCCTAAATATTCAAATATTTTATACGATTAGATTCATGTTATGATCCTGAATGTCCATATAGAATTAAATTTCCAGATAATTTCTATGTGACACACTTTATTCTGTTTGCCTGCTTACACCTACTGTACTGTTCGGACGGCTAGCATAGCGGAAGTGTATACTTGACATCATTAACATAGTCCCATTAAAAAATAAACTACACATAACTTAGTCATGCCTTTCGAACTAAACATGTAATTTAAGACTTGAAACCAAATTCATTTGAACTAGTTGTGAAATAAATATTTTATAATATTTAAAAAAAGGCTATGAAATCAATAGTTTGTAACTTGTGATTTCAGTTCACTATTTCCCTGCGAAATATATTGCAGAATTGTGTTTTGAAAAATCATACAAATTATGTTGATTGATTGTAGTGTTCACTACCCAATTTAAATGTTATCTGAATGACTTGTAAGCGTTACCAAATAACATCAAAAGTATCGTTATTTTACGGTATTTATCATAAAGGTATATTCAAAGAATTTGATTTTTTAGCTGATTTACGAAAAAATCAATTTTGCCGCGTTACAAGTGTCGATGACAAGAAAATGATAAGTGACTTCTACCCGGACATAATCAAATCGATTTGATTTAATCTGCTAAACAATTAGATTCATTGAATGTACCTACCTTAATGGTATGATTTGATAGCGTTATTTAGAAACTTTATTTAATAATTACGTTAACCATATCGGTAATAACTGTCGATACATAACGTTATTACATGCGATGTTTCCGTTTCATTGAATCTGTTTTGTTAAAAGCTAAAGAAATTAATATTATATTAAATATTTTTTGAAATAAACCATTTCGAGCTATCTGGGAGCGCGCAAAAGCTTTAATTTTAACGATAAAAATATAGTTAAAAGATATGTTACGTTATTTTATTTCACAATAACTGTACCAAAAAATGTCATTGATTTTAAGTTTTGATGTTATTCTATTTTACCGGTATTTCAAATCCCAATTAACTGTAAGCAGACGTTTAGAAAGCGCACCAAAGTCATACGCTTCTGCAAAGATATGCCTACGTGAACACGAGAAATATTTTTTGCAATCACATAATTACTATGTGTTGGTTCATAATGGAAATAAAGATAGCTTTTCCTTTGCATGTTTATATGGTTATAGTGTGTCACACGCACATTCAACTATATCCAACCATGACCGATCAGTGCCAAAATAACTTGTTATTTTGACTCCGTTAGTGTTGTAGAGTAAGTATAACAAGACGTATATGAAAATGTTCCTGTAAAAAGTAAATTGTTACGAGAATACGTGGTTGCTTTAAAATTATGATGCATTTAATATGTAATACTACTATTATACCTACTTCATGGATAAATATTGTTTATCTATTTTATTTTACATTCATAGTAAAAATCATTATTACTACAATAAATGTAGTCTTGATTATTGAGGTAATGTCTTTTATAAAATCAGAAATGTGGTCAATTCTTTAAGAAAATAATTACACAGTACATTTTGAAAAAAAAAGTTGTTTGAATTGTTGTAGCGATAATGTAAATTCTAGATAAAATAAAATAAAACATATTTATTTGTAATTTTATATTGGTTTCATGTTAAATATCGAACTGCAGCGGTCTATTATTAAAAGATGTCCATAGATGAGGTTTAATTTTGTCATCTTGTGGTTTGATAAATAAAGTGACTTAATAATTACATGTGCATTTTATTTGCTGTAATCTTTCCCTGTTACCATAATCTTTGCTTGATTATTTAGAGGTCTTCTTCATACAACTTGTGAGCCTAGGTGCAGTCTCAGGCTTAGAAATGCAACTCGTACATCCGCATATTATGTCTAATTATTGTTATTTTGTGTGATGTCGGCACAAATACAGTCTCATTGATTTCATAAGAGGCGACTGCAGCAATACCGCAAAAAAAAACGTATCAGCTTTTACTGCGTTGTCCAAACTGATCAAACGACTCACTTGCCAAGCGTGGCGATTACATAGTGGTAAAATCCTCATTTTCCAGAGGCCTTTGTACAGCTGTGGTCTAATATAGGCTGCTGATGGTGATGGCCTTTTTGTCTTGGGTTTTTATTTGTGGGGCGCTATAAAACTCAAGAATTGCGGCGGTAATAAATTGGGTACCTACCTTCCTACTGTTTTTTTTTATCATACGACTAAAATTTACGAAATAGTGCAAGATCAAAGTTTGAAGAGCCTAATTAGGTATAATATGACGTCATATTCTTCATTGCATACATTGCAACGTAAACGTTTTGTAATATTGCTAAAACAAACTTAGCTTATTTGAACATCAATATATTAGATCATGAATAATTCAAAAACTTCATATCTTTACACGTCATGTTACCTTTTTTACGAAATTGCCTGAAAATCCGGATTAAAAAGTATGACACTTGACTGAAATGTCAACTTAAGAGTTCAAATTCAAGGAATTTCATAGTTTGTTTGGTTACATTCACGATCATTGCATTCAAGTGATCACTTGTTTTTGTTCAGTGGTTACATTCTTGAAAATCAGTTCAATTATGTTGATGGATTTTAGTCCCCAGATGTCAAAAATTTCATAAATATTCATCTGCTTTGCTTTAGCATGATCATAAAAATACCTAAAAGATTTCTTATCATATGTTGCTGTTGTGATTTTCTGGCTTCTAGAAAACGTCTTTTGATTATTTATCTATCTTATAAATGTGCTTATTGATTATACGTGTTCCTTTTGATATCCCATAACTCTAGCTAGGGTATTAAACAGACCATGGTAAATAATCAAATTGCATATGAATTACTTTTCAATTATTATTTTTTTGTTTAATTTTTTCATACAAAATAATTCTAAAAAGTCACGACTGTTTATGTAAAACACCCTTACCTTGATAAGAATGAACTTTTATGAAAACGATTTACTCATCAATGAAACACCCACACACGTCAATGTTTTTTACAAGTTACGCTCTCCCGCTACTTAACTACTACACTTTAGTGTAAATTTGCTAACGTCTCGTAAAACTAAGGATTCGCCATACTGGTTACATTTTTTTTAGCAAATTTAACTAAAATTGATGTTATAGGGATTTTTTTTTTATTGTCGCCCTTTACAGGCTCAGCTCTGTCCCCTGATATGTTTGTTCAGGGAATTTTGCTATCTAGGGCTTTTTATTTTTTATTCTTTATTTATTTTTCCATCTTTCTTATTTCTAAATATGTTATAGGTATTCGAAACTATTGATTTTTGAACCACATATTCTAGGGCGTTTTATACTATTTTTACCTATAGAACATAACCTTAGAGTTAAGGGATATCAAAAGGAACACGTCGTATAGCCAAATATTTTTCATCAATAATGTTTTTATAGGTATTTTAATGTTCTCACTGGTTGATTCTTGTATTGGGATGATTTTAGTCGGCTTACTTTGTATTTCACATTGTTTTCTTAATATTAAGGGGCTGAGAAATAATTAAACAAATATTAGATTGCACAAAACATTTTAATATAAACTTAAAAAGTCGTACAACAATATGAAAAATTATTATTGACTAATTATATGCGGACATGGAGAGCCGCTTTTACTATATTATGCAAATATTATTATATTAATTCAACATTTCCATCGAATATATCTTACAAAAGAAAGAAAAATAAAAAGTATCTTTATAATAAAAAATCTCATTACACTAAGTTGTATTATTATTAAACTTACATTTATAGATTTTATCTACAAAATACTGTAGCTTTCTGGTCAGTTTTTCAATCGAGATATCTCAATATACACATTAGATAATAATTTAATAATTATAGGGTAACAATAAAGTACACGTTAAGGTATTCAAATCATACAACTAGACTTAATCTAAATCAAAATATAAAAATAGTAAAAAATATTTGCACATTTCAATACAGGTATACAACTTGTCAGCGTTGTGCACCGAATTGGGGAGTTTAGTAGGTACTTGCGGAACAACCAATGCCTAGACGCTACTCTACACAACTACCCGCGTTTACGCCTACGCTACAGCCCCATTGAAAAACTGAGCCAATCGCCAAGTGAAATATAAAAAAGATAAATAACACATAGTATTTTTTCCATGAATTTTGCATGCACCCGTTATTTATACGAATTGAGAAATATTTTTTTTTCTATCAATTATTCATTATTCATGTCTTTTATAACAATATTATATAAGTATACCATATAGACTAAGACCGGACACCGCGGTGCGGTCGACCAGTAATGTACACGAGGACTAATATCTTCTTAAAAAAATACTGTTAGATTGAAACGTAGCTAAATCTATTATATTATGTATATTGTAATAATTATTACAAGGGTACGAACGATCGTACGAGTGATGATTACGCTAGGTGAGATCTTCGACGCCTCGGGCGGGCCGCGCCGTCCGATCGCGTCCTCGGATATGCAAACATTTTTATTAGTACGATACATTCAGATAGTGTACACTATTAGTATGAATTATCAATTTCAATATTAAAAATACGTAATTTCTCTATTGGCTTTTTCGTATCCACGTGAAAAATTAGATAATTATCGCGTACGAATATATATATATATTATGTATACATATTTATATATCAGTATTTTCTTAGATCGGAGGACGTATGTATACAGGCTCGCTCTAGAAGGTACGTCGTCGTAAGCGCACGCGGCCACAAGGCCTTTCGCTCCCTTACACCCTACGAATATATCGATATTATCGAACGAAGACATCAAAAACTTGACTCGGCATTAAATATTACGAAAATAAATCGCCGGCGAGTCGCGCGGCCGATTATTGCTCCTATCGATAAATTTACACATCGACGTAACGAACGAGAATACAAAAAGTTATGGAAAATCGTACGGATATCACAAGCGGCGGGCGGCGCGGGACGCCCCCGCGGAAAATAAAAAAATAAATCGCGGCGCGCGTCTCTCTCGTAAAAAAGTAAAGACTCTATGAGCGGGTCGCGCGGGGCGGCTAGCGCGCGTGCGCTCAGTTGGCGAGCAGGAGGTGCGCGGGCGCAGGGGGGTAGGGGGGCGCCGAGGTGGGGGCGGGGTCGCGCCGCGCCACGAAGTACGCGGCGGGGTCGGCCGCCGGGGACAGCGCCCGCGCCGCCAGCTGTTGCTGGACCGCGCGCTGCTTGATGTAGTTGCTGAACTCGGTGGGGGACATGCGGTTGGCGCGCTTGCTGCTCGTTTTGAGCTTGGTGCTGCCGAACTTGGTCTGCGCGAAGGTGGCCGTGGTGAAGGTGAGCGGTTGGGCGCGGAAGGGCGGCGCGGGGGAGAACGTGGCTGGTGCTGGCGGTGACGGCGCCGCCGCAGGCTCCACGGGCCGGAAGCACTGGGCTTCTGGGTTGAAAGCACGCGTTACCTGGAAAACAAATTTAATTGTTAACATAAAATGAGTATCATTTAACTCTTGACTATTATGATTGAGTATCTAACATGGGTTTAGGACCGTTATTCAAGATTGATTTTCAGTGGCAGCTAAAAGCATTTGACAACAGCTTCCACACACGATTCTGTTACTGGAAATAGGTATATTTATTTCTTGAAATGAAAGATATACCTAGTACTTAAAATTTTAATTTGTATGGATTTAATTGACGATAATAATTGGGGGAGGAAGTTTTATGTTCTAAATTACCTTCTAAATACGAATAACAGTTATCGTGACGTAGCTTTGTAAAGTCTTTGAAACGTTGATAAAATCAAAATATGTATAATGTAAAATCCTTCATAATATGTTTTTCATTTCAATGCAAAGTGTTCACGTAAATTTAAGAAACCAGCATATAATTTCGGAGCTTTTGTAACCTTAGCTGTTTTGGTCAATGAAGGAAGTAGAGTCACAATATTTTATACCGTATGTCAGCTCTACCTACATCTAAACGCTTACAACGACATTACACATTGAGAGCCAGACTCATTTCTCATTGTCCATAAGTAGATTGCACTTGCCAAAATCATCTCCGAGAGTAATTAATCGGTCATTATTTGAGCTTGACTTAATTAATTATTGACAAAGAAAACAATTTACACATTATCATGCAGCTGCTGGCTCGATGCGATAGATAAATCTATTATAGAAGTCAATCCAGAAAATTATAACTTTGTCGACGAATGAATTCTCTATCTAATCTATCAATACTGGCTTAGTCAACCAATAATTCAAGATAGTAAAATCAGTAAATCATCAGTAAAATCAGTTTTATTTCTGCAAATAGGCCCCTGGAGGCGCTTTTACACGTCCCAATATTAAAACCTACCACTGCTTCGGGACAAATGTGGGCTAGTGCCGAGAAGAAGCAGCGCAAGAAACTCGGTCACTATTGTCAGCCTCTTTTCAAATAAATATGTTTACATAAGATATATATGCCAATGGGAGATGGGACAATTTAAAGCCACACGTTCCCATCATTTATATAATCATTAATAGTATAATAGCCCTTTTTCATTAAATTTACTTTGATACCTATATGATTTGAGTTTATGTACTGGGAGTTCAGCAATTGACAGTTATAATGAAAACCTTAACAAAATTATGTAGACATTACTATGATGGTTTATTACCTACAAAACATTACAAAATGTATTGGGTTTCTTGAATGTACGCGAACACTTAACACTGAAATGACAGATATACGAGGTATTATATAGAATTATGTCATTAATAACATGACAAAGGGGGAATGCTGCCAGTATCTTCGGATCCTTGCCTAAAGGGACTCCTTTTAGTAATATATTTTAGTTATTAGTTATATTATATTTTTTAATGTTTTTAGTTGTAGGTTTCTTATTATTTATATCAATATATTATGTATTATGTGATGTTTATTTAGTAGTACGTGTCAACGTATATGTGAATTCTACTATATTAGAATGTCATGTTATTAATGACATAAGAAATACGAGTATTTATCACTTCGCCTACCCGTGACCATGAACAGTAAAGTGTTTGAAACCGGGATATATCAAACATTTCGGCATTTTGGCAATTTTACTCATTAGACACTACAAATTTTAAAATTGATTGAAAGAATTCCAAATCATTTAAAATTATCAAATTTGGAATTTTGAAATTCTTGATTGTCACTATCAGAATTAAGTTTAACGTATATTGGTATGTAGTGTACCCGTGCAGATGACGATTCCTATACAAACAAAAACTTACTTCTCTATCAGTTCGCTCATCGGCAGCTCGTTCGTCGCTACTGAACAGCACCTTCACAGCTCCCTTCTCTCCGATGCGGTATGAAACTTCACCTGAAAAGAATACATATAAAATTAAAACAAAGATTTTTTTAATACATCCAACAACAATTCTGCATCGAACGCACAGATGAATCAGATGCTAAACTAGGTTATGGCTAAATTAAGCTCAACATTGTTTATGTGAGCGTTAATTTTCGATCACGTAAAACAAAACAAGACCCTCAGCTGCAGTGAAATCCGTACATTTCATTCAATAAAAAAAACCATTTATTGTATTGCCGTGTGGTTCCGGCCTAAAATAGAATAACACCACCTTAATATCTCGGCCTATAAATGTTCTCATGGGTATCGTAAGTGACTAAAGGAGTACTAACATTAGTGTTAGCGTTTTCTTTACATTAATTAGCCAAAGTAAGATCGCCAATCGATTATGGTTAAATTCCTTTTGCCGAGGCCTATGCAGCAGTGAATTGATGACGGGGACACATTTTTTTAACCCGAACGGAGTTAACATTAAAACATTTATTTTGTGAAAATTAAAGACAGAAGCTACCTACCACAAACACCCATAAAAATAGTGTAAAATCCAAAATCCATATGAATGACCCATGATCTGAGTCCTTTTTTTGAATAAATTAACGTAGGTTTCCTTATATTTTAGTTCTGTTTCATTAAAATAAACTTCCTCTTTCAGTGAAAATGATTTTTACGTCGTAGCAAGAGCACTTAGTGACATAACAAATACTGAATTGATCTAGTTTACTACACTAACAGATTGCAACCGGGCTAGTCGTGGGAGATGGTCTAGAACTTGGTTTCCCAAACTTTTTTTAACCGCATGAAATGTCTTCTGAAATGTGCATTTCGAGCAATTCATGATTTGTTTTACATAGTAGATGGTGTTCAGGCTGTTAGACGCAAATGCTTTCAAGTTAAATTCTAACTAAGCATCGTTACCTTATCTCGATTACCTAAAATAATAATAAATTATCTAACAGTTTAGCAAATACATATTTCTGACATAGGGACCTACATTCTGACACAACATCGTGCAGCGTTAGCTCACTAAGACAAAATTCATCAAGGAACCAGAATCCATAGGGTAAAAGCCGGATAGTTGTCCCACTTTTTGAAAAATCTCTATTACGAAAAAATGAGTTCTTAATAAGAATAATGCAACATGTATATAAAAACATAGGTCTTTGATCTATAGTATTAGCCTATTTTTATGAACATAATTAATAACGGTTTTAAGCAAATCCGGTTTTATCGAACCTCCCAAAAAAGGGATAGTTGCCTTCTCTAGCGGATAGTTGCCTAATGTAAAAAAATCATCGAAGGATATTTGCCTCGTGTGGGGATAGTTGCCTCGCAATGACTTTTTAATAATAAATACAAATTAATAGCAATTTACGTAATAATTCATTATTATTTACCGCAACCTTGTATTAAGTAATAATTGTCATTATTAAATTTTATGTTTAAAACTATATAAATAAAAAAAAGCTTTAAAATCATATGTTGGTTTATTCATCTTACAGTTAAAATTGTAGCATCAAGTATTATCATAAGAAGTAAGGGTTTTCATCTTTCCACATGCCATGCAATAGTTTTCAAATCATTGGCGGAATTTTCGATTCAACTACATACATATATTTTTTTTAAATTAGCAATTTTGAATTTTCATATCTTTTCAGGTCCCTTCAGATCTCTTGTCGGTTTGGTAGACTTCGTTTTTTTTAAGATATTCGCATTTTTTATGGATTTAATGGCATTATTAATTTTTCTAAATCTTGGAATTTGGAATATTTAGAATCTGCTGATTGCTTAGCTCTCTTAGATATGCTTAACAAAACTTTTGGCATAGGATATGATTAATTAAAAAAAATAGTTTGGTGTTCCTTTTTTAGTTATTAATTTAAAGATGGTAGTAATGAAAACAATAATTCAGTCCCATCCATACCATTTCAAGGACAGTTGCCTAGAGTAACTATCCGCTCAAGTAACTAGGGCAACTATCCTTTTCGCTAGGAATACTTGCCTTTTTTATTTGCAAAATAAATAAAAACTATCTAGCAATAAAATGAAATAAAATATGTAATTTAAGCTCTTATGTATGCAAATTAATGAATAGTAAAGTGATATCACAATCAGAAAGAAAATATTCAATATCAAAAACGTACCAATTTAATTTTAACCCCGGTCAAAGTCTTCATACTGCAGATTTTTGCTCATATAGACTAAACCCATGCGTCTGTCCTAACGGTTTACATGACTTTGAGGTCTGCAGGAAGGGTATTTACCATTCCTGTAAAGTGCTAACGCTACTAACGTACCTAACATAGTGTATTCAGAACCGAGGCAAGTATCCCACTGAGGCGACTATCCGGCTTTTACCCTACAAGAAACACTCAAGAAAATATGAGGCTTTACAATTTTCGAACTGACCTAAAATGGTTCGAACAGCCGAGTTCAATCGTACAAAAATAAAATTATTAGGTTGAAATGAATAAAAGTGCATAACCAAATAATTAACTAATTTACTTTCCAAGGTGGGGCACAACCATATTGTTGAGAATCAGTGGACACTGGACAGACGTACCTATAATTTGTTATTGTCCTTGTCTTGTTTGTCTGGCCTCGTCCATTTGCTACCAGACGTTAAAGTATCACTTACGTATCATGGCAAACTTGTTAACAACTGTATAACTTTTTAGTTAGGATGCTCATGAAAAATACTGATTTCGTATTGGTTCGTTTGTCTGTTACATAACTCAATTATGCTCAAACGACTTATTCTGTCCCATTACGTGTATTTAGCCACAAATTGTGCCTTTGTAGTCAGATTACATATCAATCATGGGTCATTATCTAAAGTACTCTTTCTGGCCACTTAGGGTGGGTATAGGAAGGGTAATTATGTATTTTTCTACTACAAGTACTACAGTAGACTCTGTTTCTTTTTAATATGACAATACTTAGGTTCTCATCTACAGCTGCATTGTATTCCATATCCTGAACAGAATCATTGTTTAATCATTATTTAGTCGCCATGGTCTAGTAAAAATACTTATTTCGTAGGTACTTATTGCATTATCTGTTAGATAACTCTAATGTTTAACATCTTATTTTGGTCCATTACGTAGGTTTGGGGTAAGATCATGTGCCATAATATATCTATTTTAAAGGTTGAAGCAAAACTGTTAAGTATCGAGTTTAAATACCTACCCATTTGGAGAGATGTACTTACTAATTAAATAGCATTTTGGTAACGTACATTAGTATGTATTAGTAATGCATAAAGAAAAATCTTACCTGGATCAACCCAGACGGCGAGATCCCTAGGAAGATGTTCGAGTACATCCCGAACTGGTACTCCTGACTCCCTCGCTGCCCTTTCTAGCACAGGGTCTAACGGACCCCCAGTCTTGAGGCATCGGAAGGCAGACCCCCGGCATGGCCGGTCCGGGTACCAATGACCTCTGAACTTGTCTTTTAAAGCTTTTTCCAACTCCTCGCCGAAGATGTTCACTCGCCGCCTCGGCAGCTTGTTGTATAGGTAGGATATGACGAAGTTGAGGGCGACTTGCACTTCAATATGCATTTTATTCTTCACTGTGAACAAAGAAAACATATTGTTAGCCATAAGGAGCTAAAAAGGATTCTTTAAGCTCGCTATTGTCTTTGCCTCGGAAAGATAACTGGCCAAAAAATCTTTTGTTCAGTAAGTATATTGGTTGACTGGTTAAGAATGCCACTTGACATTAAGGCTTTTGTACTAAATACAGTATAATATAATCCAATATCTTTAATAGTAAAAATAGTTCACGTGCTCGTTCTTAAAATAAAAATTGTGTCGGCTGTTGTATGCGCATCTGTCGCCAGATTTATTTCCAGGCGTAGGTAAATCGTAAACTTTCCGTTTCGAGAATATCCCAGGAAAATTTGTACGAACAGAGAAGACCGTGACATTGAATATTTCAGCCGCGATATTCCAAATAAAAAATGTAGAACGTACAAAGTATGCAATCGCGTTATTTGCCTTAAGAATCGGTTTCAAATCGATTTGTGCCGCGTGCCAAATCGGAGCTAATCGATGAAATTGAATCGATCCGCTTCTGTGAATAGGAACCAGCGGCTATTTGCAAATCCAATATTTAAAGAATACGCAAATAAAAGACGATACGCCGTAATTGACTCGATTCGAGTTAAAACTGAATTGTGTAGTTAGGTACTTTTTATTGATCGGAAATGAAGTTGTTTCAGTGACCTATTTAAGTAGACAGTAGGTACAAATCTAGCGCCTAGTTAGGTATATCAACATGTATACGAGCTAAGCTTCAACTACTTATAATCCATCGACTTTTAAAATAAATAGTAAATTTTAGTACATACCTATATAGGTTGGGTAGACAGACTACCCTAAATACGACATTTGTAACCATTTTCTTAACAGAAATAAGAAAATGTTTTAAGATATTATGAAAAAAAAAATGTATGTTTAGTTTTACAAAAAATCAAAGTAAGCAAAAATGCCTCATTAAAACCAGACTGTTTAGTTTATCTAAGAAATAAGAGGTTTTCCTCCATCCGGCGTTTGTGTTGTTGTTTATTCTTTACATAGGTAAGTTATTTATTTCGGCGGGAGGTCGTCACTCCCGCATCTAAAACAAACGTTGGCGAGAGTTGTTTCCGCACATAATTTAATTCGGCCTTCCTCTGGCTACGACTGACGGTCTATAGACTTGGGAATGTAAACATTTTGACAGTGCAATTTTGCGCTCTGCGTCCGCATTTTATTTTTAATTTACGATGTCTTGTCTAATTTTTGATAAACAATCACGTTAGAATCTATCGTGTTGTAGTTCAGTAGTTATAATGTTATAAGAGCTTATTTCTACTGCCAAACAGCTGTGATATGGGTAGGTATATCGGTTACGAAGGCAAGAGGCAGCAAAATCATAGGATAAGTTTTTCTGGAGAGGCCTAATTTATGTGTGGCTGATGTAGTCATGACATCGAGTATCGTGAAGACCAAAACTTGTTGTTTTGTGTATTCTGTATGTATAGTTACCTATTAACCGTCCCGATATCTATCAATAAAACATAACTTTCATTTTAAGCTAGGCGAGTTATTGGATTGCCAGCTTGCGTTCGTTGTTATTAGTTTGGTTATATGTCGCTACGCAAATAAATATATTTACATGTCTTGGCAGCTTCTATTTAAAGCAACACTTGTGAAATTACAAATTTTTTTTTTGGTTTATTATTAATAAATAGATTATTGTTGTTATTGGCCTTGTTATTAATAAATAAATAAACGTGCAAAGTACCCAACATAAATTAGCAGCTATTATTTCACGTTTATGTTATTGCCTCAGTTAAGATTTAAACTTAGAATAATGATTCTAAGGATTCAAACTAAGCCTATACAAGTTACTTACTATGGGGCTCGGTTTGTAATTTACTTAGCTCACAAACTGTAAAAAAATACTAACACGTGCGATCGACAAATCTCAATTTCAACTACATACGAGTCTTAAGTAAGTGGTTAGGTACCTACAACAGTTTTACGGCCATCGGCAGATTAGGAATGGCACAAACCGTAGTTTCGCCGTTTTTACGAGTTTAGTTGGAAATATATCATACTTAAAAATAAAAATAACGTAAGATAAATCCTAAAAAAATCGTACAAGTGCTAGTCTGACTCGGCCACTGAGAGTTGCGTAACTAGAATCAAAGCATGATTAAAATTAAAGGCCAAAAGACAAATACCAATTAACCTGAAATGCGAGCTTATTTTCTATTAAGGCGGTTTATTGATAAAGGTACATCCGTTTGAATCAAATAGCGGACTATTCTTTTGTATTATTAGGAGACAAAGATTCCCGTCCATTCTATTCTATTCCATTCATGCGTCCCACGAATAGGGTGGCCAAATTCACAAATCAGAAATATTTTATTATCACATTTTCAGAAATTATTATATGTTATATGATACAGCAATTAATTATAATGACTTCAGTTTAGTGTATTAAAAGTCAGAGCTAAAAACTCTAATTTAGATGTGTAACAATAATGATGAATAATAAACCCTAATAAAGAATTAATATTTCATAATAAATCTTTATTAGGGTCTTAGAAGCATCACATTACTCAAATCTTTGCAGTCTACTGTAGTTGAACTATATTACTGGCGCAGTAACATAGTTGGAAAAAAAGGAAATATTTTTAACGAAGGAAGTATTTATCTCGAAAACAAGGATCCAAAAGAAAGATCTTTTACAAAACCGTCACGCTTGCCAACCTCAATCGCACAACCTCATAGGATGGCAATCGCGGTTTAGCTAAAGGTTGAGAAAAGATGCCGTAGTCTTCTCCTGAAAGAAGAGAAGTATACAATTTTATCGTTTTACCAACTTTATGAAGGTTAGTAAAATTTCATACTTACTACACTGTAGATATTTAGTGTCAACATTAATCAAGAGTATGTATATGCCACTGTAAAATTGTGAGATCTGTCAGTTAATAAAACAATGCGTGGGTTAGGTTAGGTTAGATTGTAGGTAATCTATCGACTTTAAGTTATGAACTGACGAAGTTTAAAATTTTACCGTGACTACTTTTTTATTCACCTCTTAAGACACTCATTCGTCTATGGGACTAGGGTGGTGCCATTCTAATTTAGGCCCGCGAAACGTGGCAATGTTATGGACCATGTCCCGCTACATCCAGATGTTTGGCAGCCCTAGCTTGGCTCGCAGTCATTATTGCGTGATCCGGTCACGTGCGTCGGCGTCCGTGACTGTGCCCGTGGTTTTTTCCTTCGCAAACGAATCGCTTTCGTATACAGTTTGGTTCACACACATGTTTGACATAATCAAGATTTTAGTCCTTAAATCTTTTACGCCTTTTTATCCAGAGATCTAGTTCGTACGATGTCGATGCTGTATATGTAATATTTTATCGGTTAATTTTTGCTATAGTGATTATTCATATCGGACAATGTACTTTGAAACTCAGTTTTTATAAAGTTCATAACACTAGAAAGTTTTGTATTATTGGTCATCAATAAATAATATGCGATTTACACTACCCTAACACCATTATGAAAAAAAAAAAGATCGCAAATCGCTCATGATACGGTATTAACATTTGATTGAATTTAAGATGTACATTAAACAAAAAAAAAAAAACGGTTAAATACGATAAAATCTTAATCTATACTAATATTATAAAGCTAAAGAATTTGTTTGTTTGTTTGAACGCGCTAAACGCAGGAAGTACTGGTTCGAATTGAAAAATTCTTTTTGTGTTGGATAGTCCACTTATCGAGGAAGGCTTAAGGCTATAAAACATCACGCTGCGACTTATAGGAGCGAAGCATTAGTGAAAAATGTTGCAAAAATAATCGCGATCATAATAACATAAATTGACGCGGACGAAGTCGCGGGCAACAGCTATTTCATAATAAAAAAAGACTTTTAGCATCGGTAAATGTACAAGAATATAAAATTTATTCAGTAACCAAATGTCACCTGCTTGATAAGCTTACATTATTACCACACGTCGCGCTACAAATTCCAAACTTTGTCACAACTATACTCCGCATAGTTTCTCCTCGGGGATGAAATACTTTTATTTACGCTTTAAACTGTCAGCTATTGTATTCACCGGGATAGTTCTGAAGAAGTATTTCCACCGTACTGTGTAGCTTTGAGTTATATTCCACGGACGTGATCGTTGTCCTGAGCTGGTGTGGATGATCACATGATGTTCTCAAACTTTTATTGTTAAGCCCTTCATCTGCCACGGGTAATTTAAAATTTTACAAACTATTAAATTACACAAATTTTCATTTGTTTAGATATTCATACTTTAACTATTTATATATCAATGTATAAACTGCCACCAGTTAACCAGATATTTGAAGGATTGGGGGTTCTTGTTTATAGTTTGAGAACCATCGGTTGGTGATTTAGCTGTGTGATCTTTGAGAAAGGGTATATTTCAAGCTCTCCTAGATTTACCGAGGCAATTTCAAGGTTTGTAATGTTTGTAATAGTTCTTTACCGCTGCGTATTATCGCATGTAACGTTAGCTATCTATTATATATTTATCTATTATGCATAACTTGTCTAAAAAATATGAGAGATTTTTTTTTAGTTTCTAACTGTGCTTAATAGTAATATAATAAGAAGAAGGCATGCTCTGACAAATACGAGTATAATTCATAATAAGCGATCTTCGTCTACTTTACGAAAAAAATGAATCATCGTTATGTATGTACGCGCATCCTTCACGATAATTATTTTCTTGTATGTATGTTTGTTTGTTTTGAACGCCCCGTTGGTCTAGTAGTTTAAATATCAGGCCAAGATTTAGGGGTCCCCGGTGCGAACCCAGGGTCAGGCAAAAATAAGTTTTGAAGTATATAAACTTGAAAAATTTTGTCTCAGGCGGGACTCGAACCCGCATCTCCTCGCATGCCGGGCGGGCGCCATACCATTAGGCCACCGAGACACTGCGACACGGCGCGAATTTTTCAAGCATATTCTTACGCTGTGAGCCAGCGTTGCTTCATCAAATGTTAGGAGCTTGCACCCCCAACACCCGAAAGAAACATCTTTGCAGATGTTTGACAGTCAGTTAAGATGAAACAGCCATTTATATACTTTATTTGATATTTTAGCAACTTAATTGCACTTATAATATCAGTATATAAACTTGAAAAATTTTGTCTCAGGCGGGACTCGAACCCGCATCTCCTCGCATGCCGGGCGGGCGCCATACCATTAGGCCACCGAGACACTGCGGTTGGGGGTGCAAGCTCCTAACATTTGATGAAGCAACGCTGGCTCACAGCGTAAGAATATGCTTGAAAAATTCGCGCCGTGTCGCAGTGTCTCGGTGGCCTAATGGTATGGCGCCCGCCCGGCATGCGAGGAGATGCGGGTTCGAGTCCCGCCTGAGACAAAATTTTTCAAGTTTATATACTGATATTATAAGTGCAATTAAGTTGCTAAAATATCAAATAAAGTATATAAATGGCTGTTTCATCTTAACTGACTGTCAAACATCTGCAAAGATGTTTCTTTCGGGTGTTGGGGGTGCAAGCTCCTAACATTTGATGAAGCAACGCTGGCTCACAGCGTAAGAATATGCTTGAAAAATTCGCGCCGTGTCGCAGTGTCTCGGTGGCCTAATGGTATGGCGCCCGCCCGGCATGCGAGGAGATGCGGGTTCGAGTCCCGCCTGAGACAAAATTTTTCAAGTTTATATACTGATATTATAAGTGCAATTAAGTTGCTAAAATATCAAATAAAGTAAATAAGTTTTGAATTTTCGAACATTGCTCAGGTTTGTGATCAGTGATCACCAACCCGCATTTGGCAAGCGGTGTTTATGCTTGTATCCTTATTGCCATGGTAAATTGAATTCAATGATGGAAAAATCGCCTTTGCTCTGTAGTGGGTAGATTATAGCCAGTTAGTCGTTACTTTATGTGTTTGTAATGGTCAAGAGTAGGTTGGTATGGAAGAGTGTTTAATAATTGAATGGATGAAACTGTCTAGAATAATCTAAATGATAAGTGTAAAAGGGGTAAGCATGGCCAGAAACGGACCATTTGCTTGCGTTATCGTCATAAGTCAACCCGTGCAAAGGCGACACGGAAAACTATTATTTAAAAGTACATAATATTGATATTTATAGTAGGAATTAAGGCTTGAGTATTCTAAAGACAGAACAGAAGCGAAGCGGGTTAGAAGCTGCGCAGGAGTTGGCCACAAAACCCAGCGGTTAATTCAAAATCGTTACAACTTTTAAAGGCCCGTTATAGTTAAGCATCGATTGGTGTAATTTTAATAAAAGTTAGTTCACTTGTTAAACAAATATCAGGTTTATTTTAAGTTAAATAAGATTTATCTTAATAATTTACTAAAAAGCAATTTAGACAGCCAATTTCATAACGTATAATAAGTTTGAGATTTATTTTATAGCTACTTTCGTCTTTACTTTTTCACCATTTCAGTAGCAAGAAACTTTTATTAGATTGCGAGGCTGTCCGGAGGAAAAATAAAAATATTCGGATACTGAAAATACGGCCTCTAAAAATGTAATGTTATTGGGGAGATATTGATATTGGTGGTGATGTATGATAACACAAATATTTTTCTAACCAGTGGATAAATATCATAACAGATCTAAGGTAGAGCCATCTTTAATTAAATATAATATGATGTGGTATATTTACTGGTCTAGTTTGTGCCCACCTAAAGTGTCGTATAGTGCTGGAGTAAGAGGTGGTAACCTCTTCACGTCCTATTGGAGTTGAAAGAGTTGACTAATGTAAATTAATAAATAAATGTGAACATCACACATTTTGTTCTGTTCATTCCTATTTTGGAAATCAGAAAAAACGAAGGTACCACAAACACCCAGACCCGAGAAAATGTAGAAAAACCACTTTTTTTCTACAATAACCCGTCAAGGAATCGAACCCGGGACCTCGGAGCAGGCGACACCTTGAAAACCGGTGTGTACGCCACTCCGACACGGAGGTCGTCAAAATGTATGTATGTAATGTGGTATTGCCAGAAGAAGATGAGCATCAACGTCTACTCTTCACCATTGGCCAAACGTCTTCTAAACGGAGCGATGATTTTTCTTCTCTTGGAGAGGTCTAGGTTCAGCAGTGGTTGCTATAGGCTGATATTATGATGAATTAAAGAAGGCACTTGCAAGGTCGTCGAGTGAGAGGACAACTTGACAAGGCTTGAGAAAACTTATTATTACAAGAATACAATTTGTCTAGTAAGAAAACGTTTACATATGATTGTCCTTCATGTGGTGGTTATCATTTTATTTATTTTAATGTACAGACAACAGCACGTCAACCTACCACAAAACGTTAAATTTTCTCAATTCATATTGATCTCTACATGTTGGACTTAAAGTTGAAAATCAATTCAATGACCTTTAACTTTTTGGGTAGGTTGACCTGCCGTCTGTACAAAGTAAAGTAACGGCCGATAGTCATCCCACTGCAGGGAAAAGGCCTCCATCATTGAATTTATATTACTACACCTATTAAGGGTACAGGCATATTCACCACGCTTGTCAAATGCGGTTCGAAAATTCGAAATTCTTATTTCCCGACCCGGGAATCGAAGCCAGGACCCCGAGATCTGTGTTTAAACACTACACTAACGGGGTTTATTTAATATGTTGTTCATTCAAGAAATAGGTACCTTAGAAATTTGCCATTATTGCTATGGTTGGTAGAGTTGGCGGTTGCAGTTTGGCCAATGGCTTTTAAAAGACGCTGCTGCACGTACAGGTAGTACTCTTTTGTCGCCTATTCTCCGGAACTACACGTCATGGCTCTTTTTGTACTTTAATACAAATAATAATTACGTACTTTGTATAAGCTTTGCAATATTTCGTTAATAAGCTCCACATCTGTATCCTTTATTATGCTTTTGCTCTGCAGTGAGATGATTATAAACCATTACTTTACATTACTTTAGAGTCTAAATTGCAACACGTAAAATAGGCCTTCAAGTACCTACATGTCTACGCTTCAGGCTCCCACATAATTTCGTTGAGATGAATGGCTTTTGTCGAAGTTTCTGGAGCGGTTCCACCTAGTTTAGGAAGTCGTTAAAAGTATCTATGTAGGCCTAGGCTTACACTGTGTAACTTTATGCTGTATCCGATATTTTATGATTGTCGAAGAAAAATAAACGAGTTTGTTGCAGGCGGGATTGGTACGGCCGTAAAAAGAGAGATAAAATAAAAATAAAGCTTTTTTTACATTTATTTGGTATGAAATATTAAGCGATCTATTTTTTTGGTGTACGTATTATTATGCTTAACCATTCTATCTATATTCTACTGTCAAAAAAGGGATATTCTCAAATCTACAAACAAAAATACACAATATATTTTATTGTGTGTGTACCATGCATACTTTTTTCCAGTCAAGTTCACGTTTGATAACACCTTAAAGTAGGAGTATAAAATTTCGTTCGAATCATAGCATTGCGTAATTGTAATTAACAAAACTTAATTACGTAACTGAATTCGTTGCATCGTAAAACCGGCCATTTCACAAACGAATGAAAATTGATTGCCAACTTTAACAATCGTAGGCAACATTACTAGGGATGGTCGTTAAAACAAATGGGAGTATCACGGCAAAATAACATAACGTTATGATGAGTAAATAACGTTATTATAACGCAGCTACCATCCGGCATTTTCCAGGTAAATAGCTCCCACCATTATATCACGAACAAAGCCACCCTTGTCATTAGGAAGGTCATGATGAGAAATGGCAGCCGGTGGCGATGGCTGAAGGCATAAGCGAGTGCAAAATTTAACAATCACTGTTTAACCTTCTTAAATCTAGGAAGAAAATAAAAGAAAAGTGTCATTTTGGCGAATGTTGCGCGCAATCACTATTAGAATTAGCAAAACAAGTTCAATGCCTACACACAATAACAACTTGACTCTAAACACTAAAAATCGTAATCAATATTTTTTAAATAATTGAAAACAGTATTTAAGACACGAATAGTGTTCTTGTATCAATTACGGAACCTTGAAAAAAAATATGGTTTCTACTTTTTTACATCAACCAGGGTTATCAATTCTCACTTTTTTATTTACCCAATCGATAAATACAATAGAACATACGGTTTCCTCTAATTTCAATACAATAGAATTTTACAGCGATGAGAAGATAAATAGAATTCGGCAGATAGACACATAAGCTAAAAGTTATTTGGGAGCTGATTAATTATTATTTCTGAAGCAGTCTACAATTAAGTCGAGTTAATTAACTTATTGATTCATTTTGTCAAACTAAGTTGATTCTATTTCACGTTTGGAATGCTTTAATCTGTATAAAATTTAATTCTGTTTAATAGATAGTTTAGAATAATGAAAATCGCTCTCGCCTATCACTCGAGCGGTAGGCCCGCAAAACATTTTCCCAGGCCTTCGCGGTTTGCCAAAGCATGTGAGCCGTGAAGTATCAAGGTCGGTAAATTCATTTACTTTAAGATTAATAACGTTAGTCGGTATTTACTTCAGCAACGCCGATAAAAGCTTTCCGTAACAACACATTATTGGTTTAAAAGCGACAAACGAAAATTAGGTTTAGGTTTTTGCTCTTTGAAGATATTTATTTCATCCAGGAGGTAACTTTGTTTGCACCTTGAATTAGTATTAAACAGGCTTTGAGTAATATGAAGTTTAGCGCCATGCTTTGATAGAGTAGTAGTGTAGTAATTTAAAAAAAAAATTGGCACACACGACTTCGCATCAGTCTTAATAATCTGGGGCATCTTATTTTGTTGAAATTAGTGCGATTTTGCATCAAAAAGTATAGTCTGTTATGCTTCTTGAAAAGCAAGTTATTTAGATGAATTCTATTAACATACTTATGCTTTGAGGTCCGAAATACCTTTCATTTTATCTAATACTAGAAAAGAAATCATTAAAAACACAATCACAAACGCCTTTTATACTAAGTGGCGCAATTGGCAGGTTGGCGATCGTAGTCTGGACAACGTGGGTGCCCGTTTTCTTCTGGCGGTACACCTTTACATAGGAAGAGAAGAAGTAGAGACGCTCGTAAATATTCAAACTAGAGGTGCAAAATGTATTAAACATATTAAAATAAATAACATTGAACAACTCAACGAAGGTGAAGTCAAGGTTAACAAAAATTTGCACGCCTGTAACTATGTAAATAATGGCAAATATATTAGCATATGATTTTCATTCTTTAGCCAGACGAAGCTATTTTTCGTGAATATCTATTCAAAAATCGTACTGAAGCGTCAATTATATAGAATTGGTTACTTGTATTATCATTTTTGTCAGTTTAAAATAAGTCAGTTAGTCGTAAGAGGCGACTAAAAAACTGCCAATGAAGCCGGACAGTACCTTTTCTCATCACTATTGGCCAAAACGCGATCGCCAACCCACCAAGCGTGGCGATTGTGGGAAAATCCTTCTTTTGGTGAGTCCTGTGGCCAAAGGTGAAATAGAGGCTGGTAATGATGAGAATAATGAAGTATAAAATAAATGATTCTGAAGACAATGTGCTTTCAATGTCGTATTGAAAAATGTTTTATACCGTGATTTCTATAAACTTGCTATGGAAATAACTTTTCTAAGCAAGCTACATTGACTTTTCCTGAAAGCTTTATGTTCCAGTTAATTACGTAGGTATTGTAAAAGCACGATGCTTTCATTAGCCTTCAAATAAAATTTATTTAAAACAACACTCATGTATTATTTAAAAAAATTAATAAATGGGAACAACATCACATACACTGTTCTAATACTAAAGTGATTAACTATTAAAAAAAGAAGGTACCACAAACACCTAGATCCGAGAAAATGTAGGAAAACACTGTTTTTTACATCGACCCGTCCGAGGATCGATCTCGAAGAAATAGATCGAAAATCCTGTTTATGCTAGTTCCACTAATGTAAATTTCTCTAAATGTGCAGAATAAATATTTTGAAATAAAATTAAAAGTATCTACTAGTATATTATAGGTAGCTTGACTATGCCTACATGAAAAGTAATTTACCAGAAACACGTTACCAAGTCGATAAACACAAACGTTGCGTGACACATTACCGTGACGTTAACAATTTGATAGATGGACATGTTTGTCAACCTAAAAATACCTATACTCTATCGAAGAACCGTGTAAGGTATACAATACAAGGCTTCAGTGATTTAGTAATTACTTTCAGCCGATAAGAAACGACCTTGAATATAATTGGAAACACAATGAATAGTTAAATAACTTTTACTTTCGACACACCGGACGCATATACAGAAGGCTTAGTTAGTGTAGCGGGATCCCATGCGACATTTGTAGTAGCATTTACGGAAATTCCGTGAGAAATATTTTTGAATAATGGTGATAACAGGAAGGTATTAACATGGGCACAGATAGTTGGACTGTTCTTCATATTTAAGGTCGTTTAGCCAACATCGTCGTAAGAGTACTCTGAATTCAAGAAAGGATGGAATTCCCTGCAAGCCGCCATTTCCGATTTACCTATTGGGTTTAATCCTTCCTTCAGGATTCCTTACTATCAGGAAAACAAATAAATAGAAAATCTGTAAGTACAACATTTATAGATATAAACGGAGATACATATCAACACAATGTAGATTGTAAGAGACTGCTGCCTGTAAAATTCGAAGGCCTGTCACAGTAGGTATACAAGTACTTTCCATCCATGACGTGTCCAATTGTACATGAATGTGTTATGTTAACGCCCCGTTGGTCTAGTGGTTTAAATACCGGAACAAGATCTCAGGGTCCCAGGTTCGATCACCGGGTCGGGCAACAAAAAGTTTCGAATTTTCAAAAGTTGCTCGGGTTTGTTGATTATGCCAGCACCCATCATTACTGTGGTAACTTGAATTCAATGATGGAGGCCTTTTCCCTGCAGTGGGATGATTATAGGCTGTTACTTTTTTTTTTGTTATGTTAACGTTATAAAAGTTAATTAAAGCTATCACTACCATGAGAGGAGCCAATATTTTAAACCTGTTTAACAGTTCAGTCAGAATCGTGCAGGAAAGCTTTTATGAGCCTACTATATTCCGAACTACAGTATTTTCGTTTTAACAGTTATTACATTCACCTTTCGTGTTTATTTTGGGTGGTTTCCCCTCGGTATCCTGAACGAGTAAGTAAATATTTCGAGACCCAAATAAACTCGTTTGATTAGAATTTGAATTTACATTTGATTGATAAAAAAAGAAGATTAATTTAATGTTATCTGATTAATTCACCGGCTTTCTCATCTATGTTGTAATGAAGGGTAAATGAACGGCCAGTAATCATCACACTGCAGGGATAAGGCCTCCATCATTGAAATCAAGTTACCATAGCAACAATGGTTGGTGATCAAAACCCGACAATTCGAAAATCTCGAGATCAAATCTCAAATATAGGGCTAAGCCCTGTATTTGAACCACAGGTGTTAAAAATAATATTAATTCAATATTTTTAAAAGGAACTTCTGCAGCTATGGCAAACAACAAAGCCATGCACCTAGTAGCAATTAAGGCGCAACACGCGAGACACGCAACAACCAATGTTGCATTATTTTGTAGAATGAAAAGTTTTCATTTCTGTGCAATATTGTCAAATTGCTAGAATTTTGTTAAAGGACGTTTTTTATAACTTTACTGGACATTTTGGTAAATGCGGAATGCACTTAGCTTCCCCTTTTTTATTAATTACATCAACGACAGCTACAATTACGACAAAATGATATACAATTAAAATCTTACATCTAATTGCAGTCAATTAAAGGTATAATACTGCATGCTACACCATAATAAAAATTCGCTTTTGATAAAGTTAAATTTTCAGCAACAATTGAACAAATGCCAAAAGATCTTATAATTATCACTTCATCTAGGTAACTTCTTAACCTTACTCTACTCGTACCATAGGTTTTCACCGTTAATAAAAGACGTGAGGCAAACCCCGTGAATCCGTAGCTATATTGCATAAGTTCCCCCTACACAAGGCCTTGACTCGGTCATGAAAAGAACTGGGTCGCCCTTGCTCTTCATAATTAGACTCGAACACCTAACCGTCTATACACTTTTTTATGGCATGGAATTTGGGTAGTATATCTTGATGCTTAGTTGAAAAACTTAACGTTAAAGTTATTATAGTTCATTTGTAACCTAAATATTTTTTTATGTGTCGAGGAATCTATTATTTATACTAAAGGGTTGGTCCTTCAGACGAAAAGGAAAATTCACTATAGAATCTACAGACTCTTTGTTTACACGGTATACTTCTTCACGGTGTTCTTATTATTAATTTCAAAGTCATCAGAGAGTTAATTGATTTTCCGTACAACGCTTACTGTCATGGAAAAGCTGGTCTTTTAAAATCATAAAAAAACAGACTGTAAATTATTCATCGCTTGTTCTAGTTAATACCCTAATACAACAGCCGATGGTACACTTCATAATCGAAATAGTAACCCTTGGTCCTTATTGAAACAAAAAACAACATTCTAAGAGGAAAAATATTTGAACTTTTTTATCAGATTGATGATTTCTGGGACGCTTATTTGACCCAATTCAATGATCTATCTTTCAGCAAAATAACTCGTACATTCGAATAACTCGTACAAGAAACATGTACAAAGTAAGTTCAGTCAATAAAAACTCAGCTTCTTAGCAAATATGTAGACTTTTAAGCTAAACGAATTATCCCATCCTCTTACCACAGCATCCGAATCGATCTCAGTGAAACTGAGCGTCGGGGGCGGCCTTAAGTTACCCTGTCCTATATATAGCTGTAACCCCGTATCGACCGGTCGCCCCACTGCCCGACAACCCCTACCACGCACACGCAATAATACCCCTTAATGCGATCTGCGGAAAGATGACATTCCCCCCAATAAACCGACTTCAGACGGCGACATACATTGCGGAATTTGACTTGAGAATTTATTTAAAGAAATAAGTAAGCTCGCGACTTCGTTTGTGACTTATTTAGTCGAGTTAAAATGTTGGTGAATTTGAAAAGTATTCCAATTGCTATTCTAGGCCGTACACTGGGATAGCGTTCTTTTATTTATATCCGTTAATAGCGCTGTCTTCATCCCTTTTGATACAAATTGTAGAATAGAAAAAAAATGATCATTTGCAATCAGACCGATGTAAGAGCGAGCTTATCTCTCATACAAATAAATAAAATTAAATTGTCCGTTTATAGTTTCAAACTAACAGCATTTCACTAAATGCAATCTATTTTTAAAATCTGCCTATTTATTTCAGCTAATCTCTGTATTGGCTAGACCGATTTTGACGTAACTTTATTTCGCAGATAGCTAATGTTATAAGCAGTAACATTTGTAACTTAGGCGTTCAAAAAAAGAACCCATTTGGCTTTGTGTTTAATGTGTTATAACAACACAATTTTATTCTTTCTTGGCAACTATTATTCAAGCCAAAATTCTATGATTGGAACAATAGAACTGGGGGTTAAGTTATTGCTTTAGAAGACACTCAAGGCCTCTGTTGTTAGGTGGATGTCGTAAAAACCATAGAACATGGAAAAAGGTTAGAAAGGCTGTCATGCGCCATTTATAAGAGAACCTATATGTCGCCGCTTGCGCCGCTCTACACATAAACTACCTCTGTGGCGCGCCTGCCACACGTACATCGCTTTTCTAACCTTTATCCATGTTCTGTGGTAAAAACCAATACCTCAAATGTATGTAATGTGAAAAAAAAAAGACGTGTGGCACTCGGAGACTGCCGCGGTAAAGATATTGCATAGCTTGCGTGCGTCAAACAGCACCCACCTCGTTAAACAGCACCCCGCTGGTTGAACAGCACCCACCTCGTTAAACAGCACCCCACTCGTCAAACAGCACCCACCTCGTTAAACAGCACCTCGCTCTTCGAACAGCACCCACCTCGTGAAACAGCACCTCATCCGTCAAACAGCACCCACCTCGTAAAACAGCACCCGCTCGTCAAACAGCACCCACCTCGTTAAACAGCACCCCACCTCATCAAACAGCACCCCACTCGTCAAACAATACCCAACTTTTCGATCGGCACCCACTTCGTCGAACGGCACCCACTTAGTTAAACGGCACCCACTTCGTCGAATGGCAAACGCCCCCTGCTTTTCGAACAGCACCCACCTCGTTAATCAGCACCCCGCTCGTCGAACGGCACCCACCACGTTAAACAGCACCTCGCTCGTCGAACAGCACCCACCTCGTTAAACAGCACCCCATCCGTCAAACAGCACCCACCTTGTAAAACAGCACCCGCTTGTCAAACAGCACCCACCTCGTTAAACAGCACCTCGCTCTTTGAACAGCACTTACCTCGTTAAACAGCGTACCAGCCAAACAGCACCCCTCTCGCCAAACAGCACCCACCTCGAAAAACAGCACCCCTCTCGTCAAACAGCACCCACCTCGTTAAACAACACCCCACCCGTCAAACGGCATCCACCTCGTCGAACGGCACCCACCTCATCAAACGGCACCCACCTCGTCGAACAGCACCCACCTCATCAAACAGCACCCCACTCGTCAAACAGCACCCAACTTGTCGAACGGCACCTGCCTCGTCGAACGGCACCCACTTCGTCGAACGGCACCCACTTAGTTAAACGGCACCCACTTCGTCGAATGGCAAACGCCTCGTCAAACCGCACGCACCTCGTCGAACAGCCGTATCGGTGCCGGTCGAAGTGGGGAGCGTGAGGTTTTTCATTACGGAATTTCTAGATTCGGTCCCCGCGCTCAAGGCCCGCGATAGAAGCTATGCAATAGCTTAAAAATACAAATTATAATTTTTTCAATACATTATGTAAATGCCGGTGTTACCATGGCGTCCTAACTAAACTATTCGAATTCGATAAGTATCGTTCGGTATTAGAGGAATGCAATTAATATCAAATAAAATGTAGGAAGTATGTACTTAATAGACATTATTTGCAAATAAGCGACATTGAAGTGAATCATAAAACTGATGGCTCGTGCTCTGAAGATTCCGTTATAGCAAGTTGTGTTCGCTCGACTAGATGTTAACAGTTCTATTAGTTACTTAAACGATGATAATTTCACTTGGTCCGAGTGAAAATTACTATATTGAACTCCCAGTTATATCGCTTTCTGATTATATCGACATCCTGAAAAATGTAAAGTAACAGCTCATTATCATCCCACTGCAGGCCAAAGGCCTCTATCATTGAATTCACGTTACCAGTACAATGATGGGTACAGGCTTAATTATAACGCTTGCTAAAACGGGTTGGTGATCACAAATTCGAGCAATGTTTGAATGTCCGACCCGGAGATCGAGCCCAGGACTCCAAGATCTTGGGCGGTACTTAAACCACTGGACCAACGGGGAGTTTGACGAAATTTCATAAATTCGAAATCGACCCTTAAGAAGGTCAAGATAATTTGTAATAAGTAATGAATGTAGAATGACATCAAGAATCAATTATTTTTTCATTTTTTCATTTTAATTCGTAATTCAATTTTAATTCTTTAATTTAATTTAATTTAATTTATTTTGTGTAATTTGCATGCTATAAATGGAATTAGCTAAATAGGTTTAAGGCTCTTTGACATATTTTTAACATCTACATTATGTAAATACCTTATTTAATGGAAAAAAAAGAGCCCTCTCTTCTTCTTAAGGGACGATTTCTAGGATAAAAGGAGTGTATTCCTATTTAATCAATTTTCGTTTAAACATTTTGAATAATTATGTTTTTGTACTCGATGCAATATTTAAAAACACAGTATATCACCGATCACTATGGTGCAGCACTACAATTTTGCAGCTAAATGATTATTTATAGCGGTCTTTAAAGTGAAATGGAAGCTAGTCCGTAGAGCTATCTTAAGAACAAAATAAAGTGTGAGAATAAGTAAACGAGCCATGTATTGTCCGAGTAAAAGGTGCAAGTTTACAAACTAAAAGAGGAAAGCAGAATTTTAAAAGTCATACATTAAATTACGCAGAATTCTTTGAAAAATGTTATAATTGGGAGAAAAATATGTTATTGAACTGCTACCGTAGTCAGGAATATAATTAAATAAAATTATTTTGAAATATTACTATACCCAAATAGTAATATTTCAAAAGAATTTTAAGTACGAAAAGTTTCACTTAAATCTGAATGTTTAAAATGTTTAGAGCAAGGTGACAATATTACTCTTTGTATGAATTAAGCAATGTATAAATAATTACCTTAACAGCCAGTCCCAATAATCTATCTATCTTCAGTTTCGGCATATCGGAGATAGAAAACCTCTTCTGTCTCTGATTTTGCCGTCCAGAGAAACAAAGACAAAAGTTGATTTCTATCTCCGATATGCCAAAACTGAAGATAGATAGGTTATTGGGACCGGCCGTTAGTCAGTAACCGATTTTTGTTGACGCACGATGATCGTCGTTAGTTAATTGTTTGACACAAAGTCAATAATTTTTAAAGTTTTTGCGTTCGTATCAGAAATCTATTGACAAATTGATAAGCTTAATCATACTTTGTTACCTAATTAAATATATGTTCGGTAAACAAAAATCACGATTACTTGTTAAGTGCTATTTTTTTATTTTGTTTTTTGATTTTGTTTTTTAATTGAAGTATTAATTTCGCAACATATTTATTTATGTTACCTCTCCTCTCCTACAGGGTTGCCTGGAAGAGATCGCTTGCAGCGATAAGGCCGCCCTTGCTCACATTAGTTATGAATTTAGTTTTAAGTCAACTGTTTGTACCAATTTTTAATGTGAGCAATAAAGTGTTATCTATCTATCTATCAATCTATTCTATCTGTAGGTACCTATAAAAAGTAAGAGGCGTTCGCATTATATTAATAATAAAACTTTACATTATTTTAGCATTCAGATCAAACATGTGTCTCCATTTCGCTGTCGCTTACATATTAGACAGCTAAACTATAAATGGGCTGCATTCGTCTATGTTACGGAGTTCTCACCACATAATGGTCTGATGTATTGTTATAGCTTAATAATCTTTTCCACCTACACCGAGAGAGGATCTTCATCCATCGGTATTTCAGCTTCCAGAGATAAAGTGTGTTTAATGACGTCTGCAAATGTCGATTGGCAGCAATTTTTCTGCCGCCATTTTGTTTCGAAGCTTTCACGGACAAAATGGCCTCAATTTTCAAAGTCATTACCATGATTGTTTCCTGTCGAGTGCCGGGAGGATTAAAGTAGCTTGGTATGCTAATTGTAATTTTAATTATAAATTTTTATAAGTACAATTAAGAATGGGTAATAATTTGAACACTTTTGTTATTGTGTCTGTGAAACTGTTATTTAATATTCTACTTTATACAAATCGTTCGATTTCTATTTGTTTTTGGGATCTTGTTTGAATACTGTTTTACTTGTTATGTTTCTTACGCTTGATCAATCCTTAGGAATTTTCCATCAGGAAATGAACATCTTGTCATCAAGTTTAATTTAACGTGGAATATATGCTTGATAGAGCATTTTTAGTTTCAGTGACTAATGTAGACAGATCGATGGAATGCCAGGAACTGATAACCACCACGTTGCTTTAATTTTCATATTTGATTTGAGAGCTCACGTTGTATGTAGGTTGGCTTCTGTACTTATTTGTTTTGTGCCTATGTCAAAAGCTGACGCACTCAATAGTGATGCAGATGCAAAGCAGCATCGATATATGCGATTGTTTTTCTACTGAACAGCTAAGTTGCGCGTTGTTATTGCAACTACCCGCCAAAAGTCGCAAAACATTATGGTTCATTTCATACTTACATTACGAACCGCACAACTGAATCGCTACAAAAAGACGTTCTCCGCGAAACCTCCCGTACCTACGAGTGTCACACAAAAAGATTATGCAAATAAATTCCCTCGCACGCTCTAGTTTCTTGCTGATATCCTACTGAATGGCCGTCGTGGACGAATATAATGTTGGCTCATGAATATGCAACGTGCCTGATTGTAATGCCGTGTAAACACCGTGGACAAGCATTTCTGATGTAAATTAGACTTCGAATACGAAAGGAATCGACCTTCATGTTGTTCATTTATTTATATGCCTTCTGAAGATGTATTCGTTCCTATTTCATTGTAGTCTTAAACATGAATGGGAAAAAAGCCATAGTGTGGGATACGCGTAGTGTGTGCTTTTTTAGCGGCATGGTACAAAAATCTATTTAAGTCTTTTAAATTAAATATTCTACAATTTCATATGGTTTCTAAATTAATGTTTTCTTTATGTTTCGTTGTGTTGTTAAGGTACATAAAAAGAATAGCTTTGTAGAAGGGTTTATTCAAAGAAGTACTGCCAGAAGTACATGGGCATCAGCGTTATCTCGCCACCGTTAGCCAAATTGCGATCGCCTACCTACCTCATCATCATCATTATCATCATCAGCCTATTGCAGTCCACTGCTGGACATAGGCCTCTCCAAATGCACGCCACTTAGGTCGATCCTCGGCTTCTCGCATCCAGCTCCTGCCAGCCACATTGCGCAAATCATCACTCCACCTGGCCTGAGGGCGTCGTACATTACGTTTGCCGAGACGTGGTTTACGTTTGCCTACCTACCTGCATGCATATAATGGTTTAAAATGGTGCTAACTTTTGTCACATTTCTGGGCGCAGAATAACGCAGAACGCTGACGCTTTAGCATGGAATTTTTGTCTTACAAGAGTCGAGTTAAGTAGGTATGTGAAGCAAGTACATACAAAGGCATCGTTCGATTAAATGTCCAGTGTTTACCTGAAACAAAGAATAAAAATAATTAGTAAAATACGATTTCCATATGAGAAAAAATTTATAGAAGTTTGGCATTTATTATCCTTAATTTTCTTCGCGTACTACGGTAAACTTATTCTTCTTATAATATACGTCTATGTCAAAAACATTGTTACAATCAAAACAAAGGCGGTCCCCGAGAATGCGGTACCCACTTTCATCATCTCATTTCTCGAGATTACAAACAAACTCCGAGCTTTACTACCTCATTACAAGAGTACCTAGATAAGCTCGTAATAACATACATAGTACAGTTATCATTATATAAAACTTAACTGTTTAAGTTATATAATTATAAAACGAATTATAGGCGTTTCCTTAAAAAAAATAGTCTTTAAACTTAATTTTTTATGCTCATTCATTTTTAAAAATATTCAAGAAGGCTTATGAAAAAACTGTATTTGACTTAATTGTGAAGCAACACATTCTGATTTAGTTTTGTCAAGTCCACAAATTTTAATGTTATCTCGTTTTCGCAAAACATCATAAAATAAATGTTAAAAATCCATTATAACTAAACTTTTTCGTAGCTCACTGTACAGAACATAGCTACTGATATATCCGCATATATCTTCCGGCGGGTCGGGTTTGTAGTCGGTATTACTGAAACAATTTGTAGGGCACCGACTTCTAATGCGTTCGTTCACACAGACCGAGCTGTGGAGAAGTAAAAATATTGGAGTAGCGAACCGGTTAAGTGGTGGCAGCGGAGGGGGGTTCTCCCAACGATCTTCTTTGAAACGATGTCTATTAAATAAGATTGGGATGTCATGAACTGTTTAATTTAATACTTACCGGGTGAACAAAAATCTTGTATTCGTTTGAATATTGATATAGGTACAGATGGTAATGGCTAATAACAGTAGAGCTTGCGAGCTGTCCTAAATTGGACATAGAGAAGAACAATACTAAACTAATCAATTTCCTTGCATATATTTCAAAGACTCAATCATTTAAAAAACCTTTTCAAATTGTATTATTTAAAAATTTAATAATTTCATATTTATAGAGGATTAAATGTCACAACGCTGGTCTTCTGTTGTTGCTTACTGTACATACTCGCAGCGTAACTAAAAATAAAAAATAAAAATACATGTGGACAACATCACATACATTGTTCTGATCCCAATTTGAATAACTATTTAAAGCACTAATTATTTTGGAAACCAGAAACAATGGAGGTACCACAAACACCCAGACCAGATAATGTAGAAAAACACTTTTTTTTCTACATTGGCCCGTCCGGGAATCGAACCCGGGACCTCGTAGCAGGCGGTACCTTGAAAACCGGTGTGTGCGCCACTCCGCCACCGAGGTCGTCTAAACCGAAAAAGAACATCAATGTAGTTTGTAAGATATCTCTTATCTTACAGTACAACAGTTCAAACAATTTGTTCACCTCACCTACTTTCAGCGTCTACACATCCCATTAGATAAACTGTCTTATCGTTATGCAAATTTCGCCTAGTTACACTTTCACGTATCCTGGGATGCGGTTAGGGTTGTAAAAAACCTGATCCAAATGTGTAATAATTATTCGTATCGTTTGTATCTTCAAATGTCAAATTAATCTTACTAATATTATGATTAAATGCAAAAGTTTGAAATGATGTTTGTTACTTAACCGACATTCGTGGCGGAGTGGCATACACACCGGTTTTTAAGGTGTCGCCTGCTCCGAGGTCCCGGGTTCGATTCCCGGATGGGTCAATGTAGAATGTGTTTTTCTACATTTTCTCGGGTCTGGGTGTTCGTGGTACCTTCGTTGTTTCTGGTTTCCAAAATACGAGTGCTTTCAATAGTTATTCAAATTGGGATCAGAACAATGTGCCTATATGATGTTGTCCACATTTTTTTTTTAATTTAATCATGCAAAACGTATCGGAAAATCTGGATACAATTTTACACGTAAACAGATCTTAGGCAGTTTTGTTTTATTTTATTTGGAATAATTCGTAGGCTATGTCATATTATAGACTACGCATATACTACACTATAGACACGCCTTCCTCGATAAATGGACTATCCAACACAAAAAGAATTTTTCAATTCGAACCAGTATTTCCGGAGATTAGCGCGTTTAAACAAACAAACAAACAAACTTTTCAGCTTTATTAAATTAGTAAAGATTTAAAATAAAATTGTATATTTGATAAAAAAATAATAAATTTATTATGTAAGTAAATTAATTTCCATATTTATTTATAAAAACGTTGAACATAATAGTTTAGCTAGAGGTACTATTTGCGTATATAGAGTTTGAATGAACGAAAACCGTTCCCAACTCTAATTTGCTCGGACACATTTTAATGGGTCCAGACAGTCGGTAACCAGATCCGACTTTATCCGAACTGCCAGCCCTGGTATCGGTGAATGTAGGTTATCTCTGTTTAGCAAGTATGTGCGTCGATACAGCCCGTATCTCCGAACTGGGGTAGTGATGTTTCCGAGGTTCGTTTGTCGTCATATTCCAAATCGCAGAAGTCGTTATTGCCTTAACAATGTACTTTATCCGTACTAATTCATTATGAATGTGAAAGTGTATGTCTGTGTGTAACATCTAAATGGATTTAAATTTAATTTGGTACATAGGTAGTTGTAGTTTGAGCCCCGGAACAGGCTAAAGAATATTTTTTTCTTCCAGAAATCATCTATTATGGGGGTGAAAAAAGAGTTCGAAGTCCGTATGGGGAATCAGTAATTTATTAACTAATTTTGGAAGACATTTTGCATTTGCATTAAAACCATACCGTCTTTTTCTGGTAATACCTACTCCTTTAACTAAGGTCCCTCAGTATGTGAAAAGGTGGTGTTATTCTAAGTTAAGCAAACACCACACAGTACATTAATTAATAATAAATAATCCGAATATTAAATGTTGGCAACGGCAATTCGTTTTTTAAACATCTTCGTTAAGAGCGAGAAAGCTAAAACAACAGAAAATTTCCTATTTACAAATTTGAAAGGGCATGCTCTGATTCATAAGATAAATATTAGAACCACAGAAAAAAATATTATAATACTAACCTCAGTATTACTATGGCTAACTTGTTGCCCCAATTAATGTTTTAACAATTATGTATATGCTAATGATTACTTTGAGTCACCGAAAACAAAGCTCGCTTGAACGGAAAGCTTGCCTGGGGCTGAGTATGAGAGTAAAATAGAGCTTATTACCAATAAAGTTGAGATCTGTGTAAGCAAATCTTCCTTACATTGTGTAAAACTATTATAAAATGCTAACAAAAACATTTGAATCTTATTTATATTTAACAAGTAGACGATATTTTGAATACATTTTATGTAAGTAAGTGTTATATTAACGTGTTCTCAATCTTTTGTTGAGCTCAGAAATATCAGAAGCTGCCTTCCTGCCGTTTATTTGTATCGAACCGAGTCTCAGAGGAAATCATGCCAACGATACGAATTCCATTTAATATAACATGTTCAATATCTCATGTCGAGTTCTACCTGGGATACTAGAATATACATAGCATGTATTTGAAACAGAGATTTGTATTTCAATTTATTACTTTTGGATGAATCGACTCATGTTTTTGAATTAGACTCAGAAATAAAATAAATAAGTTCACCAACACTTATTTGGCAAGCGTTGTTATGCCTATATCCATTATTGCTTTGGTGACTTGAATTCAATGATGGTGGCTTTTTACCCTACAGTGGGAGAGGCCGTTACTTAAATCACTGTATCATATTACATTGACGTGAATATGGATTCAAACTAAATCGAGAAAAACTTTGTCAGGAGAAGGGAAAAAAACAGTGATATTTTATCACATTACAGTGACAATGCCTGTGACGAAGATATGCTTTTAGCGTATTGTGTTTGTAAAGGTGTCACGTGAATCCCGGGTGACAGAGCCAAAACGTTACCAAAGAAGTGATTAAATGTTTTCAACAATTCTGTAGTGGTTTTCTTAGATGATATTTTACTTGAAATGTTTTTCGACTACCTCACGTGGGATTTGAAATCTTTTTGGGCGAATGAGTAATGCTACTGTGGATCAGTTGTAAGATTACTTTCCAATTCGCCAAGTAAGATTTAGACGTGGGAAGTGGAACAGATTATGGATTTGTTATGATGAATCAGAAAATACGATCTTAAATATCATGTTCCTTTACGCTAAATTTACATATTCAAAGAGTACATCTGGCTATCTGGTGGCTGGCAGTATTCTAGAAGTAAAGAGACTCCGACTGCTCCAGCAACCTACTTAAACTCCTCAGCAGCTATGTAGAAGAGCAAGGTATTCCTACAATTGTGAATCGTATAGTTAGAAAAATTATCCCACGAGGGTGCATCCTGGGCTGCGTGATTGAACCAAACCTATACTTTTTTGTAAAGAAAATGTAATTTGAATGTAATTTGCGTTTAATTCAATTATTTTATTAATTCAGTATTTCCATTTGCGAAACTGAAATAAACATGTTCAGTTATACAGATTATCGAAAGAAAAGAATAATTTTCTTATTATCTTATTCAGTTAAAGGTTAAATAAAGTTTTAAGTAGACTTGACCACTTAATTTAAATTGATAATTATTTTTAAAATGATGCAATTTCCCTGTTGTATAAAATATAAAAGACACAAAACTTCACAACACAAATTTTCATTTGTCTAGTTTTTTGTCAGTAACAACTTAATACGCAAGTTTCTCACAAACATTTAAATATACAATTTTGATCATGTGAACATTTGAATAAAATAATCCGAAATTAATAATATTCACAGTCAAAAGGTACTCCCGAAAGCGAATTCACATCGTGATAAGCGACGACGCACGTTTCGCGTATCACGAGAACTAATTCAAGGCTACACATTGTGCGTTTGTTTATTTGACGTGACGTTCTTATATACAATTATAATAACTATCATATACGATAAATGTGGACTAAATAAAATGGGATGATTTTAATATCGTACAATAAGATCAATATTAACTTAAATTAAAAGTTTTTTTCAGAATTATTAATCACAAATATAAATATGATTAACAACTTAACTATTAAAGAAGAAAATATTGAATATAACCTACGTCATTTTTAATAGCTTTTAGAAACCTCATAAATGTCATGTAACTAATGACACTTAATACTCGTATTTATTGTAAGTATTATAAGAATTTGTAAGTTACATAGCTGTGTGGCGTTGGCCTAAAAAGAAAAAACACTACCTAATTTTCTCCTATGGGTGTCGTACATACTAAAGAAATTACAGTAAACTTTTCATTCAGTTGTTTATAAAGACGAAGTAATTTGTTATTTTAATACTGTTCTAGTTTTTTGTGAATTAGTTTCGTTCAGATTAAATCAATGGGCACTACCGTTTCTTTGCTCACCAGTTAGCGCCACTGTAGACTGAGGTCCGGAGGTTTAGCAGTCAAAGGCGATTGGCGCCGAAACAAAGTGTTATACTCGTATCTTGAATCTAATTAAGGTTATATTGTTTATAAATAACTATCTTGATATCAACAAACTAACTTTTGAAATAGTTGCTCTTGAGGCCGCCTATTTTTGCGCTTTTTCTTAATTCCGCTTTTAAAGCGTTCACATTAATCGCCAAATAATCCATATTTGCAATATTTTACGAAGGAGATCACTTTCCGGCAGGTAAATTTAAGAAATTATAATTTATGCAACAAATTCCGCTAAAACCAGTGAAAAGTGAATGATATTGGACCTCACGCGACACTAGCGCCTCTAGTGGCAAATTCACTAGCGATAGCCCCCATTGGGGGCAGCACATAGCTCTAGACGCCCACTTAAGGCCATTCACCTTTTGTAGAGGCCTAAGTCAAGATGACATAGCAATACGATGTATATTTCGGGATTGTTTAAGACGAAACACTACGGGCGAGAGAATTGAAAAATAGGTTATTATAAAATCTATTGCTGTCGCGCAGTCCCGAACGCCTCCCTCGCAGAGCGTAATAGAGACAACTGCATCTTGGACCGAAAATACCTACTAAAAGCACACAAAATCAACGTTTCGTAGTCCCCCGATTCCTTTTCCAAAACTAGACCGTTTTTTTTAAGGCTCATGTCTCTTTTATCAATTAATTTATGAAAAAAAGGAAAACATAGAAACATGCCAATAGTGGCCATAGATTTTTGTAATAAAAATTATTGCTCTACTGGCATTATCCAGGGAGGAAACAGGGGACTACGTTTTTAGGGAAAAACGGCCCTTGTGTTTCGTCTTAAAGCAAATAAATTGCTGGTGTCAATTGAAAATAAGTACTACTATTTGTTTCTTTTTCATTCTAGCAGAAAAAGCGTATTCACTATCGGTTCAGTGGTTGTTTATATGTAATAATTATAAGTTTAATGTCTCATTTAAAATAACAAGTAAGTAGTAGTTACTTTAAAATTAATTACTTAATCATTCTATGGATTGACCGAAATAAATAAATTTTATTTTATTTGTTTTAATGCATACGTCCTGAATCAAATATTCGAATACATATTTTCGTCCCCAATAGCCTTTGTTTTTGGTGTTGGCCTAGGAAGTAATATGTTTATTCTATTTAATGTACAGAAAATATAGGAAGAGTAAGTATATGAGATGTAACATCTATGGTAGGTATAGATTAGCATTACCTAACTTAGTTATGATATTTTGTGGAGTCTGTATCTCTGAGTCAAATCTGTTGTGTATCAATGATGGATTACACCCTTATCTGCAAATTCAGACTTAGATAAAGGTAGTAGGTACAGTCCGCTAAGAAAACCCTGTTTTAATTTGTAGGCACGCTTGTACTAATTTGTAGGCAAAACGCTATTTATTAACTTTTGTAATTCGACCTCAAAAAATGTGTTGACCATAAAAAAATATATGAAGAATTTTATTTTTACATTGTCATTTTTTAATTTGACAATCAATTTTTTCTGGTTAAATAAATAAATAAATATTTAAGACATGCCTCACTGGGCCACACTGAGCCATCTAGTCCCAAATTAAGGTACTATTAAGTACCCTGTCGTATGGGGTACTAGACAACCGATAAACTTACTTATATATATATATAAGTAAGTTTTATTTGTTGTTACGTGTATAGGTTATACTGTTTTTTTTTTAAATCTGAATGGGAAAGCAAAATTATTAGCCGACTGTACACGAGCTTGTGACATTAAAACCTATTTTTGTTACATAGACGGTTCTTGATCGATCGGTCTAATAATAACATCATATTACGCAAATGTGATTCTTATATCTTGGTTGTGAGTTGTGACTTGAATTACGTAAACGTATTAAGTTTTTCATTGCAATTTGTAAGATCATTTTAGTCGGTGAAAGCGGAAAATATCGCGATACGAAAATATTACGAAAACAGACACTAATTTGTAATAAAACAAAACATACCATACAAGCAAAGCATATTGTCAAATGTATTTTTTTAGTCATTTACAACTAAATAATATTAGATATTACCATCTTATCTGTAATATTACCCACTAATTATTGCAGTATTCTTCATAACTCGGAAGAAAGTGAAAGCAATAGAATGAATTACCTACCAACCTACCACGAAATGTTAAAGAATCTAAATTAATATTGATCTCTTTTCTCCTGTCTTAATTTAATGTTAAGTTGTTGATATTTGACGGTTTTTGGTATGTTGATGATCGGTTGAGTGTACAAGCAATTTCTCCGAATGAAAATGTCGTTACATTGCATAAATAAATCCTAATGGACCTTTTGCGAGACGTTTGATTGTAATACGAGGGTTTGAATGTTATTATCGTCAGTTTTGCCTTGTAATTTATTCAAAAAATAAAAGAAATAAATTGAAATTACCCTAGCCTGAATTTCGTGGGCGATAATTCAAATGTTCATAAAATAATTATGCAAACGCAAAAAAATAATAAATCTAATTTAGAATTAAATAAATAACAGTAGACCCAGGTATGACTAAACATTTAATGGACATTCAGGCCATTTTTTTTTAAATCTTTACAGAATATAGCTTTGCCTGACATTGTTAAATAGAGCAACGTATTCAAAAAAATAGAGACTGTTTGGCACGATTACTAGCCCTAATCAGTCTATAGTCAGGCATAAGTCTCTCGAAAAGGATCTATATTCATCACGCTTGTCAATCGCAATTCGGTCAAAGTTGTGAAGTAAACGCTGCTTCTCGTATTTTTTGGTCGTATCTTTTTTCGTTCAAGACAGCCATACGCCAAGACGGGGTGCTATTTTGTTTGAGGTCGGCACATTCAAAGACGACAAGCTATGACAACGTCGAAAGGCAAATTAAACAATACAATGTCACCGCCGACAATAGGGCAGCGGACAGTGGAACAGTGCCATGCATCCATGTCAAGGTGTTTCCCTATTAGGGTGACGCCACACAACAATCAAAGAATAGCACCGCACTATAATCTGTGAAACAAAAGTGAACAAATTATCACATATTTGTTTTTTTTGTAATCTTTTAAGTAGGCGTGTGTTGATCATCTATTTAATTCTTGCAATTTCAATGTTGCTCCAATAGTTAAAAAGTAGTTGATTACGTAGTTTTAATGAGCCTTCTACTGTTCTGATAAATCTGTATACATATGTTTACACGTGATTAGGTTGGCTTGGTTTTTAATCGTATGATGCCTTTTTTTAATAGCACACACGAGTGTCTGGTTCTCTTGTCTCAAGACGTGGTGACAATGGCACCAAATGCACTTGACTCAAAACCGATTCTAAAAGAAAGAGACAACACTAGTAGTAAGAACTTAATAAAAATGTAACCACGTAGTGTGGTCGCAGCCTTATTTGACGTGAACCCAATGATGTGACTGACGCGAGAGGGAAAATGTGTGTCACGTTGAATGAAAAAGACAACTGATAGAAGGGTTAAATGGCATTGTCGAAGCTAAGAATTGTGTTCTAGAACTGGCTCTTTATATAAATAAATAATAAATAAATAAATAAATATGACGAATAAACGTAAACCTTAGATCAGTAGTTAAGTCAATTAAGGGTTTATTTTTCAATGATTTTAAATAAAAGTTATCAATGGCTTAAAATGCAAGATGACTTATTTAAAAAGTCAACTAAAAACACTAGGTATACGTCATTTTCTAATATTATGATTGACGTTCGGAAACCGTCATCTTTTATATTTTATCCAACAGATAATATTATCTGACTATTGTGAAATCAGCTCTAAAATAACTTTCATATTAGCTAGCTGTTACGTTCTTCATATTATAACGTTTAGCCGTTTCCTTGATTGAGTAACAATTTATAACATCAGTAAAAAAGTAGTAGGATTAATAAGATAACTAAAAATAGGCATACTTTATAGTAATTGTATAGAAGAAAGAATACTTTAAATAAATTAATCGTTGTAATAACTTAACGTAATTGTCACAGTATAAGGGTACTATCCATAATCCATATGGTGGTTACTATTTATATGGTTATACCATCAAACAATACTAGAAGACAGTACAGTCATCAAACCAATAAAAGCCTAAATTTCCCCAATCGATTTTTAACTTTGGACAAAACATGTACAAACCAATATCAATTGATTAACTTATTTTAGGTGTATAGCTGCAGTTGTAAATTTTCGATTGAAATGTTTTCATAAGTTATTTTTAATAACTGTAATAAAAACCGAAGGATAAAATAAATCACATGGCAACTGATTTTTATCGAATGTTTTGTTTGGTTCGATTCTCTTTTGTCCATGATTATTCAGCTGAATTAACTCAACCTTGAACGTGCTGGACAGAAATCTAGTGTGGTGACAATACACATGCACTGACATTAATCTATCGAGTATCTGGGATAAAAACCTAGTGCAATATTAATATCTTACAGCTTCGTTACAATTTGCATGGAAATTTTTTTTAGAATATTGACTCCTAATTGGTGGATTCCGTTTTATTTTTTAGAGTTCTAAACCCAAAGGGTAAAAACTGGACCGTGATAGTAACAGTTATATACTATGCTTTGATTGTTTTAAAACCTACATAAATTAGCTCTAACGTTTGTTGTTGCAGGTAAAAAGAGGGTCATACTTAATCAACATCTCAGCGAAACTCCACGTCCACTGCAGGACATGACTCTACCTTATTGATTCCAATACCGATCGGACCCGCGCCACCAGCTCTCTGTCGTTACTTTCACCAGATCCACCCAGTGGCCTACCCACTGATCATCATTCGCTGCACAGGCACCATTCCAAAACCTTCCCGTCCCATTGACCATCGGTTTTGTTATTATATAACCCGCTCATTGCCTCTTCAGCTCAAAAATACTTAAAAGTGATGTCGGTTTTTTCTGTTCTTCTAAGGTTTACTTCATTTCTGATGCTATCGCAGGGCATTGCTCTCTCTGTTGTGAGACCCGAACTAAGCGACCGCGTTTTAGTTTCAAAAGTCATCACCGGCGTCGCGCCCTGATTAAAGACGCACCTATTGTGACACTGAAGGAATTTGGACGCGTTTATTTTTCATTGCTTTCCGAATGCTACCAGTGGCACTTTATTAAGCAATAGTACTACATTTATCATAAACACTTTATCAAATACTAAGTAAAAAAAAACTGTAATTACTCGTACGTAGATACGCCATACATTCGAAAAAACCTTGATGTCAATGAAACATGTATTATTATTTACATAAACCTACGGCCTTTCTTGTACAGACGATATCAAATCAGGCTAAACACTTGCATCTTACGCAGTTGACATAGGTGCGCTTTTGCAACAATAAGGTATTTATTCTGCTGTGCAGGCCAATAAACAATTGGTTTTATCTTTACTATCGGCTAGTAAAATATACCTTTAGTTAAAAGCCATTACTATTACTATTATTCATAGAGTTATCGAGAAACCTAGCCCTGCGACCGTAAATTGAATGAGTCGAAATCAATAACAATTTTAGACTTGAAGGTGATGTTACACCTGTATAAAAACGGGACTGAACTATATTCATTACATAACTGGTACTACTACTACCACTTAAATGTATAGTAACTCTTGCTCACGACTTTATGCGCATGGAGTTTGCTTTTGGGTTCAGAGAGCGACGAATTATTGCATAAAAAAATTTAAAAAGGTATCCAACCGGCAGCGTTATCATGATGACGATAGATAAATCTTCTAGGTCTCGTGACTACACTCAAAAACAATGTTATGCCGTGTTCTCGAGGTAAATAAGTTCACGGATTTTGAATAAATTTGGGATAATAGGTATCCATGTTATTCTGTTATGTTACATTACTGTAAAGTTGTCACATCGTAAAGTTGTATCAAATCATACATACATTTACTGACAAACTTTCGCGTTTATAATATAGTAAGGATAGGTATTTGACGTATCGATCGCATTACAGAGGCCGTGGTCACTAACCAATTAATTTCGTATTCAGTACCGTTTTTATAATTAAGAATAACAATTTCATCGACACATTTTATTAATTAAGAATATTATTCATCGACATGTCGATAAAACGCGCTCGGCCAACTGCCCAAAATGTCAATTTATCATGAATAGTGCACTATAAATATTTCATTCCGTCGACTACATTGGGAGGCTTCCAAAAAGGTCAAATTCGTGGATGGCTATCGTATAAGCCACGGTTTATGTTGGTGTCAAGGTTGGGAAAAAAGTCTAGACGGATTACATTTCAGTTAACATTACAAGTATGCGCTTATTGTGTTTTAACTGTACCTGGAATTTGCGATACAGTAATACCTGTACTTTAAAAAACGATGTGCCTTTTTTATAATTCGGCTAACCTTGATGATGAAGACCGTTTTTAACAAAGTTTAGAAATTTACGATAACGCTGAAGCTTCAGAAGGTTTTAGGGTAGGCATAGGCAATAGGCATTTTTTCTCTTTCCGTGGGTCGGAAAAAATCAATCGAAAAAAGTCAATAAATGAGTTCTGCCAAAAGACGGATTATTTTTTTTGTTGAAAGGACCTATGCTGTCGGCAGAAAGCCGTTACAGCTTCACCGGGTGGGTTTTAGGCGAGTGCGGAAGGCACTCAGCCCAAAAGCGGCCTGCTTGCGGGTACCTTGAGCCCAGAGCCCCGTACTAGCGGCGTGATCGGACCGTACCGGGTGCTGAGGGCCCAGAGGTCAACCCGACTAGTTGAGTGGTTGCACCGCGTAGTTCGGAGCTGCATTACACTCTGGTCTCTGCATGCAGGCCGATCTATGTATGCGGGCCTCGTTCTAGTGGGCCTGATCGGCCACCTGATGGGTGAAATCAATTTGCACATCTATCGTCACATTTATTTAACCGCATTAATATCTTGTTAGAAATATATCCACTGACCTATCGAGAATGCAAAATAAAACTAACTAGCTGGCTAAAGTCATTGGACTACGAAGAAACGGAACAGCTGATAAAATATAATATTTTATAAAACCTATATTGTACGAAACTATACTTCTTGGCTCATACTATACATGATATTTCTTCACACACACTGACACACGCACGCACACATCACTCACACGCATGCACACAAACACACACACGCACACACGCACACACACGCACACACGCACACACACACACACACACACACACACACACACACGCACACACAGACATCCTACTAGCATAAAATAGTTTTAAATTGTTAACTGCTCCTTAATAATAATAATTACCAACTAAACATGTAAAACATGATTGTTATGGAAGAGTGTCCCCTTCTGGAACAGGTGATTATATCACTTAAAAGAAGGAGTCCACATCCTATACTTTATATTTTGTACTTTTTAGTCAAATAAATATTTTGAATTTTTTTTTTATTTTTTGATCGAGGGGGGCAGACTAGACATCAAGGGCGCCTCTGGCTCGGACCTCGGCTTGGGCCGTCATCCGAAGGGCGGACTGGTGAGAAACGGCCAGGTACGTGTCTGTACCTGTCGAAACGGTCCTCACTCTCGCCGGCGAGTGCGCTGATTCGAACAAAAATAAGTCGGAAGATTAGGTCAGTGAGGCATGAGGCATGTCTCCTTTTAGACAGACCCTTGTCCAGCAATGGACCGATATAGGTTATTTATTAAACTGATCTTTAATTTCCCTTATAAATATTATTAGATCATCTTTAGGTTAAAATGTCTTATCCAAACTTAATACTCAATCAAAATTTGATTTGCTTCTAAAAAGGTTTCCTATCTCCCACCACATCGCGGCTTCAATAGTGCCTTCAACCATTAAGGACCCTCTTCAGAGGCAGCGTCAAAGGTTCTTATCGTCTACAAATTTAATGTCCTCAGTCACTCTGAGTTTGACAATGGGCACAAAAACTTTGCAGCAAAAACACACATACGTCACTTTTTTAAATTTTTATAATATTCGGTGCCTTATTTTTTTTTCACATTGCGTTTAGCAGAGTAGGTATAGTGTTAAAATTCTTAATTTATGTCCAGTTGAGGACTGGTGTAAGCTTATTATGATATTATGGTTTATTTCTTAAGTGCACCGGTCAATAATTGAGTTAAGATGCTTTTCAACCGACGAAAATAGTGAGGTTTTTTATTTGACCTCAAAGAGTCATTGCCAAACAAGCACAAGTTTTGTAAGAAAAGATTAATAGGTATTGTAGAATCTTACAATGCCTACAAAATGAGATATTTAAAATGACGCCAGGCACGTCACATATTTTTCACGATTTACATTTGACCTTGTTCGGTATTCAGATACCAACTGCTATTTTATTTAACTTTAACTTTAGCATTTAATTCATTTTCTATTCATGATTTGAATACCTGCCTACTAAACATTACTTACTATGAATCAGCAAGGTTGTTTTGCCATAATATTAACTACAAGAAAGTGCCCGCGACTCCGTTTAAGCATTTTTTTGTAATTTTTACGACAAAGAAAAAAAAAGTATGTCTGTTTTTCCCCCAACTAAGTTACTGATTGATACAAAAAATTACATTAATAAAACATTTACTTAATAACCTTCAAGCTATCTCATTAATCACTAATATGACGCAGGCTGTGACACATTAATAAAAACAAAATGTTTGTATATTTGTATTAATTTACGTAAAAGCTTATGTAATTATTTGGTTGTAAGTAAAACGAGACATATACCTACCTACTAAGAAACAAATATAATTTGGAACAAAATGTAAAGAGCATGGCGTAATATTTCCAATATCATTTTCTGTGTCAATTTAACCATATGTTCAATTACAAAAAGTCGATAAACACAGAATGTACACACAAACTTACCTGACGTATTTAATTTATCATCGCGTTTTATCTTCACTATTAAAGTCACGACATTACAATAACACAAAGAGGAAGCATTCAAAGCGCGCACAAACTACAGAAACAAGTTTCAACTGTAATAAAAATAACTAAAAAAGAAAAACATGCGTTGCCGAAATGCCGTAATCTCGCCTTGCTAGGCGTCTGGCCTGAACTGGGGCGCTGACGTCAAACTTTTCGCATTAGGAAAGCTACTGGGTCTCGGTCGATGGGCGGCTGGCTGTAGGGGATGCCGATATAACGCTTCTACCCACACGCTTAGGGACTACATTCCTATAAAAATACTACTGTGACGTAAGAGCGAACTAGTGTGAAATTAACCCTGTCTACCCTAGTCCCACATTGTTTTATATTGTAGGCAAATAGCGTTTAAGTAAATATGTTTTGTACATATTTAAGACATTGTTAGAGCGCCGGGTGACGAAGTTGAGTATTCATTTCAGTATAATTAGAAGCGAAGAGATATATTTAGTCGTATTTGTTGTGTCTTGTGTACTTTCATTTTCTGTTTGTCTTAGATCTGGAACTCGATAATTACAAATCTGTATCAAGATCAAACAACACGTTACTCGAATACCAGAGTATTTACTACTAAAAAGGTACTTTTAAGTCTTATTTTTGGGCTATCCAAGTGTCCATAGACGCCAAGAAACATGATGTTTTCGGCCTTTTAATATTTAAGTATATCTTGAATACAAGCTTCTTCAAAAGGAGGATTTCGGCATAACCTTCACACTTAGTATGGGAAACAGTGAAGAGATAACGCTACTGCTGAGTAGCCTGGCCCGTTTCCTCTAGGCAGTACTTCTTTAGTTACCTCTTATAACTCTCAAGATGAGAACGGTTGGTGCTACTCTATTTAAGGTCAACTTCAAGCTTTCGAAACTTGCTTTTGGCTGGCATTTTTCTTCGAATAAATTACGGAAGACCAACACCCGTATTTATAAATAAGTGAAAGTAATTACTTGAGTAAAAATAATTACTTGGGAGACAATATTTATACCTCAATCTAGTTATTACTAGAAGTTAGAACTACCAAAAGTTAGCATTCTCATCCAAATAATATGGCTATTAATGCCGACCCATTTCCTTCACTTAAGCACTAGGTAGGAACACCTAAAGTTATGAATTTACTAAGCAATAAGTAATTACTTTTTTATAAATACGAGTGTAAGACACTTTGCAACCTAATAAAGTATAAAAATAGCATGCTAAACAAACATTTAAAGCGCCTAAATAATTTCCTGCAAGGAAGAATTCACAAAATTCCTTAAGCACCACTTATTCAAATGCTCGAAATTTTTAAATTAAGAAACTTCAACGGAATTCTTATTGTAATTTATTCTAGAACTTCATAACTGGCAGCGAGGGATGGGAGTTTTTTATAAAGAATCAAGTTGTTAGATTATGGTGATTCCTCACAACGGTTGAATGCCTGCATTATTGATTAGATAATGCCTACAGTTGCCGACTGCAGTAGCTACATGCGACAGTGAAGTAACAGTTGTCTCTATAGCGACGAAAAGTTGACCCAGTATGCAAACAAAATGTTCTGGTCGTAGTCTGAAATCAATGCCTCTTTTAAAATTTAGCTACTAAACATGTATTTTGATAATCATGTAAACTATTGCGGGTACAAGATATAGAAAAATTTCTTCTTAGAAAAATCTAACCAACGAAAAGCGTGAAATGGGTCTTTTTAAGTCGGTCGTTAATAAATTACGGGTCGGTGCATAACGACTGTCTGACATTTCTGTTTTGACTGAATGACGGAAAATCGTCAGAATCTGTCCACCTGTCAAAAAGTCATGTTTGTGCATACGAATATTTACACCCGTCAAATTGAGAACCACCCTTTTTTATCGGTTTTAAATGTTACTGATAAACGTTTATCAGTAACATTTAAAAGAAGTATGAGTTAATAAGGTAATACAGTTTTTATGTCCACCACTCAAATTTTTTTACGTGGATGATCGATTTTGTTGCCATCATTTTTACTTGATTAAGACGGTGACATGAGCCAAATTGAGCTCAATAAAGATTGTTTTGCTTTAAGCCTATGGCTCGTATTGTTGCCAAATTCTATGTAGTTGTAATTGATCATATTTTCGACCAGGTGGCTGTTTCCAAAACACGATTCTAATTTTTCTCAGCAGTCCGTATAACAATGATAATAAAATTTTGCTATATTGTATATTACATGTTGCTTAAGCAAATGGCTGATTTAGATTTTTAATAAAATGGCAATTTTAAATTGCACAACGAATTTTGTTGTTTGGCACTTAGGCCCTTCTATTCCATGCGCTTTTTCTCTGTCACTCCTACCAGAATCGACAGTGATACTCGTAGCTGTGGCGCGTTCCAAAGAAATTCAAAGACGAATAAATTTGTGGGCGTGTTCATTGCTCAAGGTCATCGGCTGCAGTCAGCGTCTTAATGTAGCTAACTAACGCCCCGTTGGTATAGTGGTTTAAATACCGGGCTAAGATCACGGGGTCCCGGGTCGTATATTTATTATAAACGAGTGTATTTATTTTCGTTATGTTTAAAAGTGGTTTTCAAAATTATTGAAATTGTGGCTTTAAAAACGATTCTGTGGAAAACATTAAACTATTTGATTTGTATTTGTATTCAATACTGGATAAATAGTGATAAAATACGTATTGAAAGAAAAAGATATATAAATTCGGCGCATTTAAATCGGTAATAATGATACCGTCCCATTGGCATCGCCAAATTTGTCTTCATCCCAAGATTTACCACCTAAGTACTATTGTTGAGCGGAACCGAGTGTCTAAAGGGACGAAATATGGCCCATATCTTACGTCACACTGACAAATTCCCTCAGAATCGATGGAACCTTTCAGTTTTATCGCCTAATAAGGTTTTATATTCATACATTACCTAAATATTTACGACGGCAAAAATGTTGGAAGGCATTTCGGGATCTATTCTGAATGATGATCATACATTTCCATAGAAAAAGGCTTATTGTTCTGGTTATTTTTTGACACCAAATAGTGGTAATAAATGGTGTGAGATATTCTCTTAGATATCGCGACAGTATCTGTGAAAGTCGGCTGTATGCGTCTATAATGATTAATGTTAGCCATTTATTCGGCATATATCCCTCGGGATAGCCGGGAAAAACTTGATTGATGCGGGATCGGCGGGACACTGGTTGGTAATATTTTCCCTCATTTCCGTGTTATGTGTTTTTTTGGGGTATTTGGAATGGATTTGCGATGGGCTGAAACTTTTATATTTGGGTCTTTAGTGAAAGAAGGTTGTCACTTTTATGACATATTGGGGTAAAGTGAAATACGTGTTAGTTGGTATCATTAAGTGACACATTATTTGTTGGTAACTGGTAAGCCATAATATCATCCAAAAATTTAAACGGTAAATTCACACTCAATTTTAAATTGTGATAAGTTTTTATTTAATTTTTCATAAACTAACATTACTGATTAAATTAATTTGCTTCCTCAAATGTCCTCGTCATCTTCAAAGCCAATATCTAAGCCAGATGACGCCCACTGCTGGGCATAGCCTAAGGATCTCTACGACGATCCACATTCATCGGCTTCCCGCAACCTATGTATCCAAATCTAGGTTCATATTTTATTCCATCTTTGCTAGAAACTGTGTGAAATGTTTGTAGGATTGTTAACCTCTTCAAATGAAATATATACCTCTTTCACATGTTAGATTAATTAGCAAATAGCCAATTTCGTCCAAGGTTAGCGTTATACAATCCGTTAATGCGACCGGTCAATTGACTAAAAGCATTACTAGGCGAGAATATTGTCGTGATTATTAACACCCACATTCAATTTAATGGGGTTATCATGTATTTTGATTAGTCCGATCTAAGGAGACATTGAAAATGTTTTTTCGTGGAAGATTATTTTTAATTAATTCTAATTCTAATTAAGAATAACCGTCATTTTCACTTTTACGGCTACAATAACCTATTTAACATTAAAAATGTTTACTTGAATAAAAATGACAGAGTAAAAATGTCGAAAGGAATTATTTTTTCGTGAAAGATTATTTCTAATTTAATTATTACCAATATTATAAATGTGTAAGTAAGTATGTCTGTCTGTGACGCTTTCACGGCTACATTACCAGCTTTAATAAACAGGTTATATATGATTAAATGTTTTGCAAATATAGAAATCTATATTTGCACCACATTTTATCATAGTTTCTGCCCACGCGATAAGACGTGTAAGGGTGCAAACTCCTAACATTTGATGAAACAACGCTAGCTTACAGCGATAAGAATATACTTGAAAAATGGACGCCTATGACGTAGTGTCTCGGTGGCTAAATGGTTAAAGCGCCGCGCCTGGCATGCAGGAAGATGCAGGTTCGAGCTCCCCTGGGACATAATTTTTCCATTTTAAATATTGATATTTTTCACAAGTCTAGTTTGCTTTTGAATTCGATAAAACTTTAAAAACCCGACGTAGACGTAACTCTGGATCTCAAAGTATGCAAATTATAGACGTTATGCGCTGACTTAGAACTGATTACTTAGGTACTTATGGTAAAAAGATTTCTTTACAACACGTATGAACAAACATAGGAAGTCATTTGGGTTATTACATGTTATTAAAGCTCTATTATTCAAACTACTAGTATTTGTATTGGCAGACTTCGTTACAACAATGGAAGTAAATGAACTTTTCGAAATTGTAGACTTGAAAAGCAGTTTTAGTGACCAAAATCCCGTGATTTCTTTCTCCTAAAGATTTTCCCTTTACTAACTGGAATACCTACTTAAACATAATACTAATAGAGACAGTATATCTTGTTCATTATCATCATTATCGGTCCACTACTGGACATAGGGCTATCTAAAAGGAAGGTTCTGCCATGACCGCCACACTTACCAAGTGCACCCACTTCAATCAATTTATTATAATATCACCGTAAAATTGTAAACTTCGTTAATTCACAATTGATCGTCGATGGATTACAATGTAACCTTTTTTTTTACGCGAGGAAAATGCGTTGCGCATCATCACCACTGCCCCGGGGGAGGGCAGGGCGGTATGTGGGACTCCCGGCACCCTGAAAAGGGCGCTGCTCCTGGGAATGGGACCCAGGGGTATACCCACTAAAAACCTTGCGTCGCCCGCCGCGCTGACTGACGGCAGGGTCTGTGGTTACTCGACAGTCCACGGACCCCACCAGCGGCCACCTCCGCCCTGAAAAGGGCAGACCTCCTCAGAGGGGGTGCTGTGACGACACCCCACTCCTACCTCTGGACGACGCGCTGGGCGAACAGCGCGCCGTCCTGGTCCCATGTGCTAGGCAGCTGGTGCCCCCAACCTAACCCACTGTTAGTTTATAATCACACGCGTTGTTTTGTAAACTGTAAGCATCGGTCCTTACTATACAATGTTTACCTTGAAGTTGTGTGGGTGCTATCAATGGAAATTGCTGAAAGATTTACCTGAAAAGAAAAATAAAATATTCAAAATACATGTAGTAAAACATAATATATTATCAAACGAAAGTTGATATGACGGTCATACATAGCCTATTTTAGCAGGTAGATACAACAGTCGTATACGATACTGTGAAATTACCCAATGAGTAACTTCTGCAGCTTTTTGGATTTTCCTTTTAAATTCTACAAGGCCATATCTAGAGTAAACAAGAAAATTTTCCACTAAACATTCCTAGTTGTATTTTGTTCGCAAAACATAGTTTATTAATATAACGTCCCTAGTTTGAAAGTATGGAACTACGCAATCCCTACCACAATAATTAACCTGACAATGCTATAAATCACGATCACGCATTCATTGACCGCCAGGCGGGCACCCTCCGTGACATTGGCGAGGTCAGGCCAGCAATGAACGTCGAAGACGAAACATCGCAGCACATCCTCAACTCAGTCACGCAAGCTGTGGACATATCGCCCTGGGGCAAGGTCACCGTTACTCAATAAGTTTACAACCGTAACCGCTTCAGTGTAAGGTGTTTTTTCAATTGCACTAGTTAAGATCGACCTAAGGTCGTCTTATTTTAGAACGCAGTATAATTGAATGCGTTTTATGGATCAATCGATTACGAATACCTAAAGTTTAAAAGATGCCTAATTGTTTATGAATTAAAGTTTGTTTGAAATCAAACTTACTTTATAGAACAATAAGTAGTAAGTTCCTAGTTCTTATACACAACAAACATACCTACTTGGACGAGAACTATAAAACCAACTGATCGAAGAATATTAAAGATATTTTCCATTTCTCACACTGTTGTTTATTGTAGCATCACTGAATTACTTTCCTTATGATAGTACTAATTGGTAACAAGTTTTATCATACGTTATAAGTAGTTATAAGTAACTCTTATTAAGATGAAGTGACGTCATTGTAATGCGAAACAGTTCAAAGAAACAAAGTACTTACACGTAAGTAACGCAAAGTTATCAATACTTAGTTTTCTAGTTAAATGTTAAAAAAACATTTTATGTGTAAAAGTCTTTTTGTATATAATATATTTAAGCCCGTCATCGATACTGGTTTCACCTTAGGTAGAGTTTTACATAGTCATGAAGATGTTAAGTCTGTACCAGTCCATTGCTGGACTTAGCAGGCCTATATCCTAAGGAGGGTTTGTCACAATGGGGACTACCGTTTCTTTGCTCACCAGTTGGCGCCACTGTAGACTGAGGTCCGGAGGTATAGCTATCAAAGGCGATTGGCGCCAAAACAAAGTGTTATATGTTGAATCTAATTAAGGTTATATTGTTTATAATTAACTATCTTGATATCAACAAACTAACTTCTGAAATAGTTGCTCTTGAGGCCGCCTATTTTTGCGCTTTTTCTTAATTCCGCTTTTAAAGCGTTTACATTAATCGCCAAATAATCCATATTTGCGATATTTTACGAAGGAGATCACTTTCCAGCAGGTAAATTAAAGAAATTATAATTTATGCAACAAATTCCGTTAAAACCAGTACAAAGTGGATGATATTGGACCTCACGCTACACTAGCGCCTCTAGTGGCAAATTCACTCGCGATAGCCCCCATTGCCAAGTGGGTTGGCAATCGCAAATTGGGCAATAGTAGAAAGCAGTCGATGCTACCAGTCTTCTTCTGACAATACTCTTTTACTCTTTACGACACCCATAAGACGAGATTAAGGGATGAGGCTGTTCTAGTTAGGCCGACACACAACACATGGCACTGTGATAATGACAAAGATGCTTCCAATGCCATTATCTAATGCTCAATGACTTGTGTACGTATTACCTTTGCCTAGAAAATTAGTTTAAAAAAACAGAACGTCATCTTGCACGTGCAAAAGTTCTTCATTCATCGCGCGGTTGGCAGCGCACGCGTGACTGGCAGTGCGTGACACGATTTTTTATTATGTTGGTACAGTTTTTTGTTTACTTTTTTTTTGCGACTGCCAACAAGCGAAACGCTTAGTGCAGTTGGCGTTCAAGGCGCTTCAAGGTGTTGATGCTTAGAGATTTTTTATGGGGCGGAAAAGACCTTTGAAACTCGGGAACTAAACTTGTTGTTTTTACTTTCCAGTCAATGTCATATTGTTATTTTCCTGAATGTACCTGTTTAATGATTAAAGTACTGTTTGTGTATTTAACCAGAAACGCGATTCCTTATAGTCTTATATCATAATCATACCTAATATTTACTGCATAATATTTAATTTTGTGCAAAGATATTAATTAAATTCATTGGACTCGTAGGTATCATGGTCACAAATCGTACTTTTTATTCATGTTAAGTTAATAATTTAATGTTAAATACTATTTTAATACTTCAAACCTTATACACTTCGATCATTATAATTAATTTACTGATTTAATTATTATAATGACAGCTCTTTGCGTTGAATTTGTGATGTAGGTAGGTAATTGATAAAACGATCAATTATGGGTAAATAGATACTAAAATAAATTTCTGCTAAATATTTTATGTATAATTTTTTTTTTATATAAGTCAAACACACCACACACTTTTATATCCCTAAAATTAATTAAAGTCCTACATCCTATGGTGGCTAGATAATTTATCAACATCTGTAAATCAAAAATTAGGTGCTGTTAGCTAGGTATGTATATGCTAAAGAGAGTGCTACATAATTAGCTCTATGTACTTTACAACGTCTGTTGGGGTCAGGTCATATACTTAGAATCCACGGTTAAAGGCTACAACAAAACATTTTAAAACATCATTTAGGTATTCCAAAGTGACAATGATATTCAGGTGTTATTTGTAGTGATCATCAAAGTAAGTAGGTATAAGAGTAAATCTGTTGATTTAATAAAAGAAACCAGATAGGTACCTACAAAATCAGCGCCAAAAAGGTAAGTATCCCAACTATATGTTGACTAATAAATGTTTGACGACCTTCGTGGCGGGTGGCGTTCGTACACACCCAGTTTTCAAGGTGTCGCCTGCTCCGAGGACCCGGGTTCGATTCCTGGACAGGTCGATGTAGAAAAAGTGTTTTTCTACATTTTCTCGGGTCTGGATGTTTGTGATACCTTCGTTGTTTCTGGTTTCCAAAGTACGAGTGCTTTAAATAGTTATTCAAATTGGGATCAGAGCAATGTAGGTATGTGATGTTATCCATGTAATGTAATTGTATTTGAAAGCAATAAAATTATTTCATTTGATTCATTTCATTTTTCATTTCATTTTCATTTTATTTCATTTCATTTTTCATTTCATTTTCATTTTATTTCATTTCATTTCATTTCATCTACATTTATTTATTTAAATTTTGGGTGCACATTTAGTACAATCTCAATCGAATAGATACAAGTAGTTTATGGAGTTATAAAGTTGGCTCTGTGCAGTATTTCGTGTGGCGTATATGTCAACCATTCAATCGACGACAGTTTTAGGTTTTATTTTTAGGGTTCCGTACCAAAAGGGTAAAAACGGGACCCTATTACTAAGACTTCGCTGTCTGTCCGTCTGTCCGTCGCTCTGTCACCAGGCTGTATCTCAAAAGCCGCGATAGCTAGACAGTTGAAATTTTCACAAATTATGTATTTCTGTTACCGCAATACCAACAAATACTAAAAACAATATAAAATAAATATTTAAGGGGGGCCCCATACAAAAAAAAACGTTTTTTTTTGCCGTTTTGGTACGGAACCCTTCGTGCGCGAGTCCGACTCGCACTTGGCCGGTTTTATTGTATTAGACTGTGTATCTAGTTGTTATTATATGTCGATGAATAAATCAGTATAGATTTGATTTAGTTCAATAGTGTCTTATATTAGAATTCCCATCAAACACCATTAAAATGTAGTTAAGTACATTTAAATTTACATCAACAATTACATGTTTACATTAGTAATATTGAATATGTATGTTCCATCCGTTGTAGACAGAGTTGGTAATTGGTGACGGATGCTTCCGAGGCCGCGTCGACCTCATCATCCAATATCCTCGCTCGTTTCACCAGCAAATCTCACTGTGGCTAGCTGGCACTGGTTCACATAGATCAGGGTTTCCCAACCTTTATTTCAATAAGCCTCCCAGAACCGATCATGACCACTTAAATTATTTAAAAAAGAATAAGACACACATTTTTCAAGTTAACTTAATTATTTAAAAAGCGATATCGGGATTTATAAGTGAACTTACCTTATTTAATTTGCCTGACAAAAAAAAAAGATTTGAATTTCAAATAGCTACGATACAAATACAATATATTTTTAAAAAAGGAGTAGCTATTACTTGGAATTAATTTACCAAAAGAAGAATTTAGTCAATTCTGAATACCTAAGCAGTCTTTTTTTTGGTTAAGTGCACATCCACCTACCGATCGACATAATCTTTAGAGATTTACCACATAGGTGTTACTTCAACCGCAAACCTAGACTTTAGCCATTATTCATTTGTTAGTTCTTCTTTTTTTCTTATACAACAACCTATTATACTATTTTTATTATTTGGGAAAATATTTCACTAGTCTAGTTTGTGTGTAGAATGCCACCGCTGGAACTCAACGTATCTAGTGAGCACTGGCTAATTTAACTTCTCTTAAGTTCCGTTTCCGTTTACTGCGCGTACGCAGCGCTATGAACGCGCTACTACTACACATAAAGTAACGGCCTATTATCATCACACTGCAGGGCAGAGGCCCCCATCATTGAATGCAAGTTACCATCTGCAATGAAAAAGGTATAATCACCACGCGTGCCATTATCAGGTTGATCATAAACTCAAGCAAAGTTTTGAGAATTCGAAATTCTCGTTGCCCAACCCAGAGATCGAACCTAGGATCCCGATATCTTGGCCCGGTATTTAATGCACTAAACCGATAGGGCGTTTTATTACGTATTTGGTATGTAAAATTGAGCAAATCGATCGGCTACGGCAATCGATCAAAGTAAATTAAAATGAGATCGTGATTGGTATTTCATAAGCGATCGCCTTAATTGTCGATTCAACAAGATTTAAAAGAGAAATAAATAAAGGTACAGTTCCATTAGAGAACCTCTTCGGACTGAAATAACATGGAAACCCTAACCCGATATCTCTACATTAAACATTGCATGTTCATTCGCAAACATATATGGCAAAACCTTTAAATTTTAGATCATCATTATGAATAGCCTATCCCTATTTGCGTAAATTCATCGCGACTAACAAACCAACCTATCTACCATCGACCTAATTTGGTTGCTAAATTTGCCCCAGTCTGGGTAAGTAACTGCAATGTTCCGAGTGATTGGTTGATTAGTAATACTATGGCAAAAAAATAGATTAGGGTTGGTGTCTGATTTCAATTGAGCTGTGGCATCATTGTATACTCTTCTGGAGTGGCAAATAATTTGGATAAGCATGACTGTAAATGGCTGGATAACATTACCAATTATTGGAAGTGGAAAAACAAAAGAAGAGCTGAAATGGTTACTTTACCTTCCAAATTCATGTGAAACCAATGCATTGGTGTGAACTATGAAATGCGCAACATTTCATCAGACGGGCTGCTTGTATAGCCACCTGTTCCAACAATGATTGGAAGCTGAACAAATAGAGCCGAAGCCGAGCTGTTTTGATTGTCTATGGCTACAATACACTGTCATTTCACTTAAGTCAACTGTTTCTGGCCGATTAGATCTCCAACGCAGTTTGTTTTCTGTTTACGATTGACTCTTTATAACATTTTTGTTTCAAACGAACTAAGCCAATAACGGATCATACAGGAAAAAAATACTAGGTGTGGTTTTCTACTTATATAAATAGATACAAATATCGGTAAGTTAAGCCTAGACCATTAATCAGATCGTGATGAAAATTACTCAACTAGGCGAACAAAATCGCTCGCAACCGCTAGTAAAATTACAATATTTATAATGAACTAGCTGTTGCCCGCGACTTCGTTCGCGTCAATTTCTGTTAATGAAATACTAGTGATTATTTTTGCAAAATTTTTCACTGATGCTTCGCTCCTATTGGTCGCAGCGTTATGTTATATAGCCTAAAGCCTTCCTCAATAAATGGACTATCCAACACAAAAATAATTTTTCAATTCGTACCAGTACGTGAGATTAGCGCGTTCAAACAAACAAACAAACTCTTCAGCTTTATATATTAGTATAGAATATAATATCTAGCCTTATTCATATCCTTATGGGTTTGACTCTTTGAACTTTATTCATACAATTGTTTACCATAAAATCAAGGTTTGTATCTTTAACAAATATATCTTCTGTGCCCACGGACGAGTAAAAAAGTATCTGTGCCTTTAAAATTATCATGTGTATTATCAATAGTCAGAGGCGCTACCTTCAAACGTTTGTTTGTCTATTACATAAGAAACTAAGCATTAAATTTATATTTTCAGCCCATCGGCGTATCATGTTCCCTGTGACCCTAAAAACAATACGTCAATTATACGCCGATAACGCCGATAATATAGCAATTCCTAAAATCCTTCTGGACTTGGTAGAAACATTTTTTGTTTGACTCGGTATTCTTTCTTATTCAGTATAGTAATGTAATGTAATGTCACAGCTGACTGTCATAACGAAGGTTGAATATTTGTAAAGAGGTCGAAACGATTTTCTGAACAAGTGATATGGAAACATTGCTGTAGTTTATTATTGCGAAATACGATAACGTTATTCAGTTGTAAACATTGGTAATAGGACTAAGGATTTTGAAGTCACCGTCTTCTAAATTTAGAAGAACATAAAAATACAGCTAGCTATTGAGGCACCTATTTCAAAATTTTGACAGTTATTTGGTTAATTACCAACTAAAAACAGTCGCAATGTCCGCTATGTTCTTAAAACAGCTAAAATTAGGCCATTATTTCAAATGTTTTTCAGCACGAGTCAGGCACAGTTAAGGGAATAATTATGTTGCTCTTTACGTGGTAATTTTTTTTTGTACTTAACGGCATCCTAGAATTTTCGATTTATCTTTGCAATGTGCAGTAATTATTTAATGGCTCTTAAATTTGCAAAATATTGTAACAAACCTGTAAATGTTTACTGACTGACCGAATCTGATAATACCTCTTCACCACAATTTATTTCAGCGTCATTTACTAAGATATTATCACTAAAAGGAACTCAAAATTAGTTAAAATCAGTTAAAATCATCAGTTAAAATCAGTTTTATTTCTGCAAATAGGCCCCAGGAGGCGCTTTTTTAGTTGACATTCAACTCAGGAGTATAACATAAAGACAGACGGAAGTATTATGAAGACTATAACGTTGAACAGTAATTTTGAATGGTTGCCAGATAAAATTGGAAAATACCACAGAAATGTCCCGAGTTTTGGCATACGACTGTTGGCGACCTGGAGTGGCTATTTTTTATATGGAACACTTTCTCCTAAAATTTATTACAGACTGGTATAATTTATAAACTTTTTTACTTACATTAACCTATTTTCTTAAAATCTTTAATTTAAAAAAAAATTCAGTAGGTAAATCAAAGCAATGAAATCTTATTTTAATATTTTAAGATTACCGGCATTATACATGTTTGTGTCCAAAATAAATTAAATATTAGGTAAAATTTTTAATAAAGATGATGACATCTTTATAATTTGCCAAGATTTCTAAGTCTTAACTAGTGTTAATTTTCCCAAGGCTAAATAGGTAGTTTTATTTTAGATAACGGTGTTATTTATATTAAAAATTTACTAATTAGAAAATACACTTAAACTCAACTCATATATCAATTACGTTTTGTGTTTGATTTGGTATCTATCACGCTCATATATAACTATACACCAAACATATTTAAACAGTAACCACAATGCCACTCATAAATTTCGAATCATAAAGGCTTACTAAGCTAAACTATTCCTTTTTAAAGCCCGTTTCGAGATATCAACAATATTCCTCTAAATAGTACATGTTTAATTAAACAGTGAGCCTTTGAATGTTAAGCCTAGCGACGGAATGCCTTTGATACAATAAAGGTCTGGATTTATAAGCGACAGAGAACAATATGACGTCTCATTGTTTACTGTTTACGATACCGCCTTTGGTGCGAGATGAGATAGCGATTCATTTGGTATTGTGATAAAAGTGTGAATCATCTACGGCTTTGACCTTCAGATGTTTACATGGAAGAATAATGGTAATTGAATACTTAAGTTATACTTAATATAAATCTGCAATACTTACCTTAATTTTAAGAAACACTATTTTTATAATGACCTTCATAAATCTATCAGTAAGTGATGTGAAATTACTAAAGTCAGACACCATTTCAATTAGTGTTCCGTTCAATGGCAAAACCAATAGCTTATATTACTACACTGGCACATACCAATTTAAATTTATTAAGTCCACTTCTCTAATACTATCAACGAATTGTATATTCATGTCGTTATTTGATTGCGGTGGACTGGTTAATCCTTTGCGCTCCAGTGTTGACTGGAACGAACCTAAATTAGATGTTCCTATCCACGCTTGTTACTTGTATTCGTATGAAACATTGTTTTACAACCGCCTAAAAAAAGATGTTCCTATGTTATGACACGTTTGTATTTCAGAGTAACTATACTGATTTTAATATTTTACTTAGATACTTATTAGAATGCATTGGTCGCATTAAAATTTACAAAGAAGATCTCTACTTCGGGTTAAAACAGTAATATCATTTAAGAAAATTATGGCCATAAACCACAGCACGTTCCTGCAGTACTCGACACAACCGTATAAATAGTTTTATGAGACAATAGCTGTAGCCCGCGACTTCATACGCGTAAATTTCTATTATGATAGCGATTATTTTTGCAACATTTTTCACTGATGCTTCGCTCCTATTGGTCACAGCGTGATGTTTTATAGCCTAAAGCCTTCCTCGATAAATGGACTATCCAACACAACAAGGTTTTTTTTAATTCGAACCAGTACTTCCTGAGATTAGTGCGTTCAAATAAACAAACTCTTCAGCTTTATAATATTAGTATAGATTATGCGTTTGGGATAAAAAAATACAATTCGAATTGATTCTGTCTGTTTTTAAAAGAAGCAAGAGCAATAATTCCATTCATTTTTAATGAGCTATTGTTACTAATATTCTACTTAATTACAGCAACGCCAGAATAATATTTGTTAACGCAGTATATTTTGTGTGCGCATTTTGTTGATTTTAGGTCTGTGTAGAGTCGCCAAAATGCAATGCAGCATATCGTTAAAAGTTAAAACACGTGTTTATGATGTTGTGATAGCATAGAAGTGTAATACGAACGCGATATGGGCGACGTGGCACCTTTTTTCAATTATAACACCTACTCGTATATATTTAGGTACAGTTTTTAAATAAAATTCGTTTTAAGGATACCTCAACCTGTAAGATAGCTTATTCTGATATCCAAATAAAAATATATATAGTTTGAATCACCACTACAGTTGCATTAGTATATAATAGTTAGGTTATTCTAGAAATACAGAGTATTATCAAGAATGGGAATGATATAAATCACTACCTTATACTATTATTAATACTATATAAATTCTCCATGGCCATAGATATAAAATTAAAACTAGATACACGAACACGGACAGAAAATAGTCTTCACTGAACGAGCACCCACTGAACATTTGTAATGCTCTTTTAACACAGTTGCATCCAACTTTAACGGCCGGTTCCAATAATCTATCTATCTTCAGTTTTGGCATATCGGAGATAGGAAACAGTTTCTATCACTGGACGGCAAAAACAGAGATAGAAACTGTTTCCTATCTCCGATATGCCAAAACTGAAGATAGATAGGTTATTGGAATCGTCGTCGTTGGGTTATTTTGTATCCTGTCTGACTGTGTACTAATGTACTGACAACGGCAGGTCAACCTACTTAAATAGTCCAAGGTTATTGAAATATTGAATTGATTTTTAACTTTAAGTTCAACAAGTAGAGATCAATATCATTTGAGAAATTTTGACGTTTTGTGGTAGGTTGACGTGCTGCTGTCTGTACACACCGTGTATTTTGAACCTCCTGGCAAAAGAAGCCCACGTCATTGTAACCAATATGTATAACATATTGGTAGTGTTTTGTTTTTATTATTTTATAAAAATCTAAAACAAATATAAAATATTGATTTAGTACTTATACTCATTTTGTACGCCCCGTTGGTCTAGTGGTTTAAATACCGGGCCAACCCGCATTTGACAAGCGTGGTGATTATGCCAGTACATACATCATTGCTGTGGTAACTTGAATTCAATGATGGAGGTCTTTTTCCTGCAGTGGGATTATAGGCTGTTACTTTACTCATTTTGTAACACGATGTGACGCACCCGGACGTATCTGTGTAAGTTTCATTCATCCATGGGCTTTATTCAATTGCAGTTCCATCGTGATTGAATTGGGCGATTTTGACATTTAGCCCATACTAGAAATGTCAAAAACCTGCTTTTCAATTACGGTTGTGATACGACTTGGATACGTGAATTAGGGGCCAGGACCCGGCCGGAGCACATAATACGTCCGTGCGCGTCACTGCATGATTCAAAATGAATAGTTTTTTTTGACGTGACAACGTCTTAAATTAGGTTGCGGCTGGGAGTCACTTATGAAAAAGTGTAACGCTCGGTAACGTTACGATGAGTCACCAAACGAGAGAGAGGCCCGCCGAATGCCTTGCGTCTCTCTCCCACTCAACTATGATCGGTCTGCCGCGCGCGCAGCACTAGAGAATTAGGCGCATTGAATCGGCGCATGCTTGTGTCTCTGTCTTTGTCTTTCTCGAACGTTCTTGGCGTTGGAAAAAGACTTGACTTTCGCAAGACACATTACAGCTGAAACACTTCCTTTCATTTCATATTTCTCCTATCATCGTCCTATCCTCAACAAAATCACTCAAATAGGAATTAGTTAAGTTTAAGTTTACATGTACAATGTTTTAGTAAACAAAATATATTTCTATAGTTAAAATTTGTGCAATTCTTATTTTCATTCAATTCCTTGTTCCTATTGTGCAATTTAATTATATTCATATCAATAAATATTCTACCGAGAAAAAGACGTTGTCACGTAAAATCTTCGCCCGTAAAACCGACTTTACAGGCAACCATTTTTTGTTTTCTAAGACTATTTTAAGTAATAAAAATATGAAAACATCACTGCCAAGATGCTATACATATATAATAGTTACATAACGTGATCTTCGTTTGTCAGGGGCTTTATTCAACTATTTCAATCGCAGTTCGATCGTGATTGAGTTGGACGATTTTGACATTTAGCCCATACTAGAACTGTCAAAAACCTGCAATTCAATTACAATTGTGATACGATTTGGTTACACGAATTAGGGGACAGGTGGTCAAAATTGCACGGTGTATAGTTTTTATATTTAATTTTTATCTTATGTATATGGCGCATCCACACAAATATGGCTCGTCAACAACCCTTTGAAGTGCCGCTGATTTTGGCACTAAACTCCCGACATTATGTCAGAGTTGGCCGATATAACTCTCGACGTATTAATTATAGCTTTCATACGAGTGGTTTGAGCGATATTAATTTCTTAAATTTAGTTCAAAATTAGTTCTGTGACGCACTTCGATCGTTAGTTATGTTAATGAAATATAAGATTTAGTTTACTTGACACATTTTAAATAATTAAGTAACATTTCATAAAACTAGTGTCAGAAAAAGAGACTTCTCTCATTTTGAAAATTGAGATCTCATCAACAAATAAGAAGTGGCTATGGAGTACTGCATTTAGATACAGGCTAACGATGATGAGGATGATAACATTTAATTAACGAAATAGTTGATTAATGTCCTACAATAATACTATAAAGAGGAGAGATTTCTATTATTGTTTGTCATAATATGAAATAAACTCAAAAACTACTAAATCGGTTCAGATAAACTTTGGTATACATAGAGATAGTTTACTGATATCTATATCCAGAAAATTAAATAGGATAGTTTTTGCTTTTAAAACCATAACTTGGTTAAAAGGGTTGGAAGTATCTATGGGGAATAAATATTTTCTTAAGTATAGAGAATAACCTATGACTTGCAAAAAATATAGGTAATCTCTATGGAGAGCTTTATAGGACAGAGTTGCGGTCAGAGTGCTAGTAAATTTTAAATGATTTTGTAACTTACATCTTACTTTATAACTTGTACTGATAGCGTAAACCGAGTTTGTAAACATGTTCTGGGTTTTGATGCAAATATAACTGAGTAGAGGACAAGGCTTCTAACCCTTTATACACCGCATGTCAAACTTTTAATTGGTTTCAAACCTTTTAACAAGTTATTAAAGTTTAATGTACTTTGGCTTGTATATCAATACTGTTACAATGTTCTAACAAAGTTTTACCGTGACTGATTTACTATCGACATAATCAGCCTAAACCAGCCAATAGGCCTCTATTAAAAGGGATTTTCGTGGCCTTAATCGCCACGCCTGTCAAGTGGGCTGGCAAACGCAGTTTGGCTAATTGTGGAGAGATGAAGATGCTGCTCTTCTATGGTAAAAAAGACACCAAAAGGATGAGAACCACGGTCTTGGTCTAAAGTAATAAAAAGTAACTTCGTAATCGTGATTGTTACCGGAGATGAAATACAGGTTCATGATAAAATATAGTTACATCATATTTACGAAGCCTTATTTAAAACCGATTACAGAACTTTATATTATAACCATAAACATCACATTCAACCGATCAACGTTTGATAAAAATACACTAACAATATAAACTCCATTCAGTAAATAGTCGTATTGCGTGATTATCGTACCATCTAGGACGTGTATTTTTCTAATATTCATAATCTCGATCACGTAATATTTTGTAACTCTTTTACCTTCAAATGACACTTAGAATAAGTAACAAGTAGCTAATAATTGATTTAGTTGTCGCAAGATATCATAGTAAATTACTGTTTTAATAACTTTTGTAGTCTGGAAATACTTTTCTAAGTTCAGTTTTGTTTGCGTGACATTTCAGGGTCACAGAAGCGTTCGGGAGTTACCATAAAAATACAAAAAAAACTTCATTCTCTTTTTGGATTATTTGAGGAATGATTTTAGAATAAATATTTAGGTTTTAAAATAGACGATGATCTGAGGGTAAGTCTTTACTAGGTAGACCTTTGATCTGGTCCAGGTAGCGGGAAGCCGCTAGAGGCAGGTGGAATGGGGACGATCGATGTTAAGATCTTTAAGGTGGCTCGGTAGTAGACGTTGTTATGCTAAGATGGTGATGATACTGATGATGAAGGTATCAAATCTCTGCGGACCAAATAACATAGTAATATATTTTTTTAAAGTGGTATAAGCATGTTAACATATTATAGACAGTGAGACTTACTTTTAAAAGTATAATACTAGTATTTCTTTTACGTTTTAAGCAGTTTTAATTTCAAAAGAATAATAAAACCGGCCAAGTGCGAGTCGGACTCGCGCACGAAGGGTTCCGTACCAAAAAGGCCAAAAAACGGGTTTGTTGTATGAGAGCCCCCCTTAAATATTTATTTATTTTGTTTTTAGTATTTGTTGTTATTGCTGTAACAGAAATACATAATTTGTGAAAATTTCAACTGTCTAGCTATCACGGCTCTTGAGATACAGCCTGGTGACAGAGCGACGGACAGACGGACAGACGGACAGACAGCGAAGTCTTAGAAATAGGGTCCCGTTTTTACCCTTTGGGTACGGAACCCTACAAATTGACTTTTTTTTACTATTACGATTTGAACTTTTATGGTAATTGTATATACGTTTCACAACTGTTGCAAGCACGAAAGTAGGTACTCAGTCTCTAAATAACTAAACTCTTTTTTTACTACGTCAAGTATGATTTTAATTCACGATATTTCGCTACACTTTTCTTCTAACTGAGCTAAGAATTAGTGATGTACAAGGCTCGAGGCCTCCGAGTCCTTTTGGCTAGAGCTCGGTGCCGTTTACAGGGCTCGCCTTATTTTTATAACGCTCGACGACTAGGGAGTCTTTTTCAGGGCTGGTGCCTTTTTGAAAGCTCGAACCTTTTTCGCCTCGATCAATCTCGAAGCTTTTTTAGAACTCGAGCTTTTTCAAAAATAGACTCGAGCTCTAATATTAGGTACGCTAAAAAGGTCTCGTAAACTCGCAGTCGTCGATCAATCCGTCAAAAGATTTGAGCTCTGTAGCTTGTAATTTGAATTATGTACACCACTGTTTTAATTTATTATTTATTTACGTAAAATTAAAGTCAGAAACATAAATTCTAATTTTTATTGTGAAGGCTTGCGTTCATTTCAAGACTCGAGCTCTATTAAAGGCTCGAGCTCTTTTGAAGGCTCAAGCTCTTTTGATAGGTTTAAGCTCTTTTGAAGGCTCGAACTCTTTTAAAGCCTCGAAGCATGGCTCAGTGAACTCGCTAGGACTACGAGCCTACCAAGCTCACCGAGTCCTGCCAATCTGCCTCGAGGCTTCAAAAGCAGAAGTCGACGCTTCGAGGTTTGTACATCACTACTAAGAATACAATACTTGTATCGACCACTTTTCTCTAGTAGATTAACCTACCTTTACGCTATAAGCCAGCGTAGTATTCATCAAAGTTTAGAATACCTACACAAGGTTTAAAAAGGAAAATAGTAAAAAAACATTAAAGGGAAAATGCCTCCGATCACTGTATTGCGTGACCCGGCGAGGTAAAAGCGAAGGTGGTATAAATTAGGCCGTGCCGGATCGAACTGTCATGTGGAGGAGTGTGTCGTTCGGAGTTATTAATAGGTTTCCTCAAAACCTACTATCAAACTGTGATGTAACTGATATGAGACATGTAAATGACTCAAGGTTTATTAGAACGCCTATTGTGAAAGTTTTACAGTTAGACATTTACAGGCTTAACCTAAAATCAAAGGTCGCTGTGAACTATAAAAGCACTGCAAGTAAACATGTTCGTAATTCAAGTCATTTATACAAGTTGTATAAATGAGGAATGCTAAGTACCAATTTTAGATGCAAACTTTCTGTGTGCCCGAGACTTTCAATATTTTGTCTATTCAACTATCAATCTACAATATGATATAATCCCACAGGAACCGTACGTAATTTTCTGGGATGAAAAATAGTTTCCGAACTTTTCTCACACCTATAGAATAAACACCAAAAAATAGTCATAACAATTTGGCGTTTCATAGGAGTTCGGTGACAAACACTGTGACACGGAAATTTCATTTATTAGAAGTAGTAATGGTGGGCACAATGGTGTAAGAAAATAATACCTACTGCCTTTAGCCAAATGTAATGATAATTAAACCGTACTGACTACATTTTTATTTCAATAATATTTCATTGCGGCTTCTGTATTTTATTTTTACTTTCAAACTGTTAATTATTAAGTATATTAACTGTTAATAATTATTCACTAGTATGAGTTACACAATGAATATCATGTTCAATTTCCGTTTTAAAAAAATTTACAGTTATTTTCAACGAAAAAGTCCAAAATCTTACTTTTACGATATTATTATAATACTAAATGAGCCTAAAACAGAAAAAAATATGAAAGAGGCCTTATAAAACTTTAGCTTGAGAATGTTATGCGTCAATGTATTTCTTCTAAAAGTTTAACAATGGCATATTTTTGGCACGTAATTTAGACACGCCGATGGGCTAGAAAGTAGAAACATTCAAATAAAATTAATTTTATACAGTACCATTTAAGGTTAAATGAATGATAATATCAAATACAAACATCTGTGAAAAGACAGAGGTAGTTGACTAAATTTTGTTTCTAATAATCCTCTTTATTGACAACAAGCTATAGGTACTGATGTAACACGTTAGGTAAAAGGTAGAGTTTTGTGTTCTAAATCAATGTATCTATATGATTAGTGGTGTCGGCTTAAAAATAAGATAGCTAGCTAGCTCTACCACTTTCCTTGCTATTATAAATGTCATAAAAAGCAACTAAATGATTACCGACCGAAGATGGACAGCAGCGTCTTCTCATTAGCCTATATCCTTAGCTCTGCGATCGCCATAAGCATGACGATTAAGACTAAATGCTCCTAGAGGTCTAATGTCTTATGTGGGCTTAGCGTTGCCAGGCGTCCGGATAAAGCCGGACATAGGTAGGCTTTTTGATATCGTGTCCGACTTGTCCGGCTTTTGTTAGGCTTTTTACATTTCGCAAACGAGCGAGCGCCGAGCCGACTGTCGGTCGCTCTTCCATTTACAAAGATTTATGAAACGACCATTTGGATCAGCGGTAGTTAACGCTGCTTCTGAGCCATGGGTCGCGGGTTCGATCCCCGCACAGTACAAATATTTGTGTGCATGAACATGTCTGTTTGTACTGGTCTGGGTGTTTTCTATGTATTATAAGTATATATTTACAAAAAAAAAGTATATAAGTAAGATTATCGGTTGTCTAGTACCCCATACGACAGGGTACTTAATAGTACCTTAATTTGGGACTAAATGGCTCTGTGTGGCCCAGTGAGGCATGTCTTATGAAAATAATCAGTAAAGCTTGATTTTTGCATACAATTCTCAATATTGTAGGTTGTCCGGCCTTTCTACCAAAATGTCAGGCCAAACCGGCTGGTCTGTCCGGCTATTAGTTTTGGCGACCTGGCAACCCTATGTGGGCTGATGATGATAGGTATAAAACATATAGTCTAATTTTGTTTTTCGTAGGATGTTTGACTGCCTTTCTTCAGGCACGGTTCGTCCCGGTTATTTTTTCCTCCGAAATGGCATCGTTATGTAAATCTTGGCCTGAATCCGTTTAGCTGGAGCTATCGATCTGGTAACGTCTAGATAATCTGCAGTTTGAAGCGGCTGTAGACTTGAGCCATAGTCCCAAATAGTTTGAATTAGGAAAGAACTGTTACTTTTGTTTGAATAACAAAAAATTACTGATCGCACCACGCCACAATCACGGAAGGACTGAGTATTCCGTGATCAAGATGCTTGAAACTATGCCGTAATATCAGATACTAATAAAAACCACGTAAAATTTAACACTTAAAAAAGTAGAAATCTTTGTTATAAAGAGTGTTGTTCCTTTCAATCTCTTTTATTTCCGTGCATTTTAACGGCTCCCAACTTTATCATACTCTACTTATGGTGAAATGTCAATAGCCAAAATACCAATTCCTTTCTTTTAAAGTTTGCTACTCCTATTTATTTATTGTAGAGCGATTGTAATTTTATTTTACAGTGATTCTGGATTTCCGGGTCTTAAAACAAGAAATTATTTGAAAGAAAAGGCACTTTAGAATCAGTAGTGAATCATAGTGTCAAATGCTTACTCTCAATTTTCTCCCAAACAATCTGGTTAATCATTTCCAACACACAATTTATCAATGCATTTTTTGTTGTCAAAGCCGTTTTGGCGGTGCCATCGCTCCGATGATGCCAGATGACTCGTGACGTGCACGTCTTCCCCTTGACATCAATACGTGGACATTATAGGCCAGTGGCAACCTCCCGCCATTCAGTTTTGGTGATTCGTTTGCACTTTGGACAAGGCCACGTGATTGGTACTTTGTTTTGGATGCTCGATTGTTTTGTGTTTAACAATTTAAAATTAAAAGTAATTTACTTTTTTCCCACAGAATGGCCAGGGTTAAGATTAGTTTTCTTGTGATTATGCATGAACTCAATTATTGGTTCGTTCCTTGAATATTTTTGATTGTATAATACACACAATAAAATATGCGTCTTTTTGTATCAAATAAGTTTTCGGTTTAATGTTTAATTTTAAATAAAACAACGAGTAGTTATTTTTGTGTTCAATTGTACTCACACGACACAAGGCGGTTTATTCGAAAGATAAACTATATTATATCAATTTTTGTTGCAAATTTTCAAAACTATATTCACGCTCTAAAATTAGGGAAACAAATTCTATTCCAATAGACAAAAGAAAAGCAGACGCAAAATGATCTGTACATGTTTCCTTTGTGAATAACAATGAATTTATCGCCGTATCATAAAGTGGTACTCTCAACATCTCAAAGATAAAAACAAAAAACACGTATTTGCCTTGCTTTTAGAATAATTCAGATGATTCAGAAACTGTCTTGTACTTTTCATTTGAACTTGCTAATATCGCATTAATAGAGTCATGTCATTCAACTTTGTAAAGGTGAAAAAGTAATAGAGATGTTCTAAAATATCACTGTAGAATAGCAAGTAAAATAATAGTGATGTTAAGTGAGTTTCTATACCGAATACATAGAGATATTTTTGAGATTATTGTTATCTAACCGAGAGATATCTTTTAGATAGTAAAGTTCTTTCCTTACACTTGAGGTATTGTATTTCTATTTACTGTAAACTGTAAAAAGCCGTAAATATTAATGAGAAAGAAGACTTTAATCGAACACTAGGTCTTATTTATTTTAGTGTTTATTTAGATTAAAGCCGCTAAAATAGGATAGCACCACACCTTCTCGTCGTAAAGGTGTAATAAGAGACGACTTGAGGAGAACTGCTAAAAACTGCATTAGCCAACTCCCGACTGCCTAGCGTGGCAATTAAGGCTACGTCCTCTTTATGGGTTAAAACACGCAAATTTGCATATTTTTACTTGTCTTCAAAAGAATGTGTCCAGTGTATAAGTATCGAAAACTGCTAAAATACAACCAAATTAATATTAAATCAAATTTAGTGATGCGCTTAGCGATTCGCGCTTACGTAATTGAATTTAAAGTTTTAATTTTAATTCAAATCACAAAGTGGTAGGGTTAATAATCTATTGCATCGCTAACGATTGATATGACCTAAAGGACTTAGTTGCATTAAGCTTGAGTTCTGATAACTATTAGGTAATTTAACTTGGCGTGGCGTATCAATTTGTTGTTTTGAAATACTTCCTGATTTATTTATTATAGAGTGCACCATCACTTGACTATTTTATGGCAGATCGATAAATTTTATCTACTCTATGAAAAGAGAATTGATGAAAGAAAAAAAAAAACAACTTCGAAATAGGTCATCATTGTAAGTAATTATTATCATCAAAATCAAAAGATGTTTTATAGATTTTAAATGATTTAAGCAAGGAGTAGTACCATCAATAATAAATATTGGTACTACTTCGACTGCAAATATTTGACGGTTAAGTAGCCTTCGTCAGACACCAAAAAGCCCAGACAATCGTCAATGGGGTAACGTTATGTGTAAGTTTTTTTTGTCGTAAATTTAATTTGGCAACGTTTTTATAGGTACTTTCTATTTTCTGACAATATTAGTTCCTAAAACATTTAATTTAGTTTTCCAATTCATTGCATTATGTTATTTATTTGAAAAATAATTGTTCTTTAAAACGAAAAATAAAGTAACTTCAAAGGAGAGATTTTATGTGTTTTTGGACAGGATAACTTAATTTCGTTTGTATGCATTATATAGAAAAAAATGAGATTTTAAAATAATAAAAAAATACAATAACAATTATTGACTAACCACGAATTAAATAGAAGGCACCAAAAAAAAGAAGGTAATCGACGCTTCATATTATTATGTGCTGTACATTCTCTTTACACTTGAAGTTTATTTAATAATATTTCAAAAAAATTTTTATTGAAATTTGTGAAACTGTGCACTATAACTTCAGTAGTTATGAAAAACATTGTTCAGTCAAAATGTTTGCAGTAAGTACCCATTATTAGGTTCTCGACAGCAAACAAAATAATGTGAAATTGCAAGCTTCTGTATTAGTCTCGATAAAATTGAAGATTTTGTTATTATTAAACTTTAGCATGGACTAGTTCTAAAATAAAAAGGGTTAAGATATTACTTTTTAAAAACAAACGGCTATTTATGACTGAACTAAATCGAAATTTGAATTTCATCGAAGTTCAAATTCGAACTGGTCGTATTGTTTTGGTATTTACGAACTTACGATTTCGCAATAAATATGTTAGGTTCGAAAAGACTTTACGTCTTTGTAGTATAAAGTAACGATTATTATTATGGTTAACTATAGAGTTAGAACGAGTAGCATTATTAAAGTTGCATTTGACTTTTTGATGAAGGCCGACGAGATGAACAAATAATCAAACAAGAATGTTTGTGCTCAATTAACAACTAATATTAACTAAATTTGGTTTCTTGCCTACTAAATACCAATATTAGATTATCGGGATACCACATTTACCAAATTATGATCGTGAAATTGCAATTTCGGGATAACTGCAGCGATCTTATATGCTTTAAGTAAACTTGTGTTGTATACAATGTATAGTTTGTTGAATGAATCCCTGTCTGAACACTTGCCAGATCGCGTATCACGCTCATTTAGATTTAGTATACGATCTGTAGGTCATGATCAACTTTATGATCGACGCGGCCGCTCACACCTGGCCAAAGACTGTAACCGCTATTAAGTACCTAATTCAAATATGTTTGGCAAGAACTTAACTGATCCAGCAACATCTCGGAAAAAAACAACTAGCAACAGTACAAAATAAATTGCAACCACAAACTATAAAACACTTTACAGCCAATAAATAAAACTACATTATTTTTCAGCACGATTGCATTTTGCATGTTTTGTACGGTTACATATAAGACTTCACACCATTGAGAAAATTATGATGACGCGATGTAATCTGCCGGCAACCTTGGTTACATACGTTATCGCATTCAATTAGCAGGCTCCGGAGAAGCGTGAAAAAACACTAGTTACCCTACCAATTCACAGCACGTGACGACGCATAAAAACAACGCATACGATGCGAACAATCAGACGTAAGACGCGTAAACGCTAGCGCAAACAGGCGCGGCCTTGAACGCTCTAAGCAGATCGGCTGAAATACTCGCGCGCGGAAATAGACTTGTGAAAATACTACCACGTGATAGTTACGTACCTCGTGTACTGTATGGAGAAAATCGATGGTGCTTGCCACTCGGCGGCCGGTAGCTGACTGAGCCACTGTGTCAGCGGAACGCGCCCCACCCGAGCCTCCGCCCGTTATCACAGTTTGCAATTAAAAAAATACTTTCACCGTTTTTGCACTATAAAAATAAGGGGTTGCACATTAATAATTTTCGATGAGGCGGCGTCGGTGAGGTGTTCGTTCGCGGGCGTCGGATCCGCGAGCGGCGCGTGCTCGCTGCTCGGAGTTGGACGATGTACTGCCCGGAGCGGCAGCCAGCGGGCCGGCTGTGCCTCCCTGCCCCCGCATGACGTCGGCTTCAGCGCGCAATGGTGGAAATTAGCAGCTTCCGAGCGAGGGTCGCTCGATGTAGGTCACGGGGACTGCCTGCACTTGCCCACTCTACCGTGCTGATACACTCGACAAGTTTAAGGACGTAACTGCTTGTCATTAGGCGTACACTCGTCGGCGCTACGGCCTCGTAGCACTCCCACTTTTGACTACGGACAAAGAATCAGAAACGTATACTACAATGTCCCTTCCCGTTTCCCGTTTAAGAAATACGCACGGAAAAGACAAAAGCTTGGGCGAAGAGAAAATTGACACAGATTTTTTCATCTTGAGCGAAATGGATAAAGTTTCGATTTTATTTCGGCGCGATAATATTACATTTACAGTAAAAAATCGTTGGAAGTTACCGTTCGAAGAGTAATTGAAGTTTCGTAGTAGCTACGCGCTACGATATGGTTAGTATAGATAAATGATTACTCTGTGTATATAGTATATTCCTTAGTCAATAAACATAATTGGGATAGACAATTCAATTAACAATCCGATGGTCTAGCCATACTAATGTTGCTAAAGTGTATTGTATGTGGGCTTGACGATCAATAATTCCAATCAACCAAATACATATTACACAGAACGAATACATGAAGTAAGATAGGCTGAGAGTACCATAATTTCTGAGGTCAAGTTGTTCCTTTAACAACGACAACACCATGATGTATTCTGTAGCATCACCATGAACATCAAACAAACAATTTGGAGGTGATTTATTTAAACTATATACAAAATATATAAACGAAGGTTGATATAGATAAAAGTATAACATGTGCGTAACTAAAGCCATTAGTCAGTCAAATAATAGCTACCTAAAGTTACCGACATGTTAAACGTATAACACGCCATTTACGACACCCATAAGAAGCTATGGGTGTCGTAAGACACACCACTAGTATCTGTTCAAATATTAAAGATACCGCAGATTTTCAACCGACGAAAAGATGAAAGACGCTTTGAATGCCCTGTTAGACTTTCAACATAAATTACTTTTTAATGGTGTTGCTCTTATTACAAAAAAAAACATGCATGCACATTTTGTATTTTGATAAATTAATTTAAAGCCTCCCCTCGTTTATACCTACGTACGTACTATTGTAAACATCTCTACTATCGTATGGCCAGTCTGTCCCTGCAGACATTTTTCATTTGAACCCCTTTTGAACCCCATAATATGTGAAAGTTGTCGCGTCAGTGCATTAGAGCTAGAACTTACGCTCGTCATACAAACTAGTGTTGTGGAGTTTAATTTAGAAGTTGTATAGAAGGTTCAGTCACCGGATCATGTTTGATGTTTTTATTGTGACAATTACAATGCTTCGTTAGGGATAGTGAATGGAAAAATTGGATTGAATTCTAATAAGTCAATTGAGAAAAAAAGGTCTAAGGAACCATGTTTTTAAACTGTTTTTTAAGCAATTAATTTGCTTGTGGAAATTGAAGCTATAATTCATTAATAAAAATTTAGACTGCCTGAGATGGGACTCGAACGAGCGGGTCGTGAGTTCGAGTCACACTCATTATTATTGAAGGAGTTATATTTTCTGAGAAAAACATTTGAAAAATTGTGTTCTTACAATATTTCTGGTCGCTATGGGCATCATAATGATAAATCTTACTCATACTATAAACGCGCAAGTTTAGATATATGTTTGTTCCTCAATTACGCCACCGAACGAACAGGTCATAATTATATTTAGCATGCAGAAAGATTTTAGGCTGGATTAGCAGGCACTTTTTATTCCGAATAAATGGTTACGGTTCGGCTGGGTTAATTTCCAATGCAACCTTCTACGCGTACGAAGTTGCGGGCAACAGGTGATGAATACTGATAAATTTTGACTTATTAAAGTTGTATTAATACTATTTTATCTATTGGTCGAATGTAATGGAAGAAACAGACAATATTTTTCTTTGATTAATAAGTGGGAAACTGTTATTTTTTAGGGTTCCGTACCCAAAGGTAAAAACAGGACCCTATTACTAAGACTTCGCTGTCTGTGCGTCGCTCTGTCACCAGGCTGTATCTCAAGAGCCGCGATAGCTAGGCATGCAGTTGAAATTTTCACAAATTATGTATTTCTGTTACCGCAATAACAACAAATACTAAAAATAAAAACAAAATAAAATAAATTTTTAAGGGGGGCTCCCATACAACAAACCCGTTTTTTTTTGGCTGTTTTGGTACGGAACCCTTCGTGCGCGAGTCCGACTCGCACTTGGCCGGTTTTATTGTTCTGTTTGGGTATAAAAAACACACAATTTACTAAATGTTCTTATTATAACAGAAAAAGAAAATACGGTTTTTCTAGGATGAAATAGCGATTCACTCGATCGACTCAAAATTAAAAGTTTTTAAAACAGGAGCTTTTTAAACTAGAAATCGATTTTTTTATTTCCTCGATCACACCTTGCCGTGTCTAGATCGAATTCATGAATATTTGGGTAACATAGGAATTCAAATACCCTGTCTGTCCGATAGGCTCGGATCAGGTTAAAGTGTCATTGGATCTAAGCTTTGGTAAACTGAATATAGAAAACCTCAAAACTCGCAGTTAAGATTGTGTTTAAAGTGGTCATAGTGTGATAACAGTATCATCATTTTAACTCAACAGGATGAAATTTAATCACTATCAAAATTCTAATACAACAATTCTACGAGACAAAAAACAAATGACTTATTTTTTCGTTTGTTAGGTATAGCCCAGTACAAAAATGTCAAGATAAAGTACCTAGAAAACTTTTTACGCGATGCGCATCTCATTCATTTATTACGATACTATTCATAAGTTGTTGATTTTTCCTTCAAACCTTCGAAGGCTTAAACAGTAAAAATTGAAAACTATGTTGATAAAAGTTTCGGGTGAAAACTTGACATAAATTTTTATTTTATAAATGAGCACAAAAATACGATCATTACGCCTTTAAAAAAATTACGGTGTATTACTATCAGTCCACGGCTGGACATAAGCCACTCCAAAAGGAGAATTAGCCACAATCGCCACGCTTGGCAGACGGGCTGGCGATCGCAGTTGGCCCATGATTATGGTGAAAGGAAGACGCTGCTTCCCGTCTCCTCCTCTCAGTTCTTCTTAAGACGTTTCTTACAATACCCATAGAAAGGATATGGATATAACATTTTAAAAATACTTCCAAGCAATCCCAAATAGGTATAAATAAATCAATTAAAACTCTTCAGGTTATCAATAAAAATCAGTAAAAACAGTTTTATTTCTGCAAATAGGCACCTGGAGGCGCTTTTACACGTAGGTACTAATATTTAAACCTACCACTGCTTCGGGACAAATGTGTCACTTCAATCGTCGCATCGACTCGTTCTACCTTGCGCGCCTATACTTAAATATAGTGTACTTTTGAAATATCTTGGCAGAACCGTTTCATTATTTTAGATGCGAATAAATTATTAAACTTTTTATTTTTTCATAACAATATAGCAGTCAGTATAGCGCGGGTGAAAACCTGTGCCCAGCAGTTGGATACTAATTAACCTATGCTATTTCTCAAAGTCTCTCAAACAGTCAAACAGGCGGAATTAATTTCACATTTAACAATAATATAAGGATTATCTGAAGAAACCCGTATCGAAGTATGTATATAAAATGACGTCTTCTTAATACAAAACTGATAAAACTCATCAAATTGTAAAATATTACCTTATTCATCATGTTCTGCGCGACTTCTTTCTGTTATCTCGATATAAGATTATGATAAGGTACGGCTATTATCGTTGTCTTTACATATTTTTGACTTCGAATCACGTTGGAATCATTGGATTAGGCAACTTTAGGATGAAGAAATATATGAATAACGATTGTTGAGATATATAAGAATCTCGATAGAGATTTTCGTTAAAAAAAGTTTGAAATGGTTTGAATTGTTTTAGTTTCGAAATGTTTCTATCAGACCAGAAATCTCATTAGCCTACTGCTGAAAACGACCGTCTTGAAGTTGGACCAATGATAATGTCATCATCCCAAAAAGATAAGATGTTCCTTTGCAACCCATTATAGTGGTTTAACAGTTAAGATAAAAAGTTAAAAAGATGCACAATGTCTATGTAAATTGGAAAGTAGGCACAACAAATAGGCCACAATACATTTAATAAGTATTCATTTTAAGCCCACGCATGATTGTTTAAGTTATCTATTTTTTTGTGAGCGACTAAAAATTTCTCATGGGAGGTAGAACCTTTTTCTAAGGATTTCCATAAAGGTTACTTTGAACCCCAATACAAAGAAATTGCTATCGAATTTAAATAAAAGTGATGAGTAATATAGAAAATAAAAGCTTACTTAAGAACTCCTTCATCAAAATATGCATCTGTCAGCAAGTAGTAAAAATCTGATATCCTGTTACAAAATACATGACACTGAATATTGCCAGGCGCCTCTTAGCACGTCATCGAAACACAATTCAATTTAAAGTTTGTTCTCTCTAAACTGAACCGGGGGTTTCCATACCTACCTATGCTACCAGCACAAAATAGAATAGAACCACCCCGTCTCGCTTGATAGGTCTCTTAAGAAGTATAGGAGACTTATAAAAGAAAACGTGAAGCAGTCTTCTCTAGAGCATTGAACAATTTTAGATCACTAACTCGCCCACAGACTTCGCAATTAGGGTAAAGTAACAGCCTTTAATCATCCCACTGCAGGGAAAAGGCCTTCATCATTAAATTCAAGTGAATACAGTATTGATGGGTTACTGTTAGTTACTGGCATAATTGCTAAATGCGGGTTGGTGATCACAAACCCGAGAAATGTTTGAATAATCGAATCTTTTTGATGTCCGACTCGGGGATCGAACCCGGGGCCGCGAGATCTTGGTCCGAATAAACCACTAGACCGGGTTAAAATGAATGAAGTAGCTTGCCTCTCGGCTAGTTCAGAAAATGTCAACACTTTCAGGGCATTTTGTTCTTGTTATGTAGAGCATGGTAAATCTGTAATGCAGCGTGATCGAGATGAATGCTTTGCGATGGTTGTTACACATTTACTGGGATGGCATTCAGGGCCGTGAATAATTGTTAAATAACCTTGCCTTTATCTCTTAGTCGTGTTTAGAGTAAGTTGATTTCATCCAGTACCACTAGGTAAAGTGTACCAAGAAGGTGGTGTAGCAAGAAACGAAATAAATTTTATAATCTATCTATTAAAATAATATTGATGTACATTTTTAAATTCGACTCTTTGGATCTCTATCATTTTCAAATCATCATGTTTTATGTACATACATTAAACATGATGATTTGAAAATGATAACATTAAATGACAAAAACTTTCCTAGAACATAAGATGCTTTTATTGAGATTTTTAACAATTTGTAACAACTTAACTCTTAGTTAAGTTGAGTAATGTTGAAATACTTAGGTACTCTAAAAAGAAGCAATCGAATATTTGTGATTTTATATTGTAAATCATTCAATTGATTTTAAGGTTATAATTTCGTCCAATTGAAGTGTTTCGGATGTTTGATAACGATTGTCTAGGTCTCCGTAAGCATTCTGTGAAAGTGATCCAGAACATGTTGGCTAGACATTCAGGGCTTTTTGAATATGCAGCGTTCCTACCACCGCATTATAATGTATTGTGACCTAACAATAATCTAATTTCAGTCTAGTCGATCGCTGTTGATGGCATAATGGGAAGTTGACCTTTAACAAGATTTACAAGGTTTCATGGTTTTATAGGATGTATCGTTTGCTGAAATAAAGGTCAGTTTCAGGACAGCTGTCACAGCGATCTTATTCTGAATTGCATTTGAGGTTGACTGTTATTCAAACTTATGACCAACTACTCTTATGTTAGGACCTACCACAGAACATGGACAAAGGTTACAAAGGCTGTCATGCGCCATTTGTACGAGAACCAATGTTGCCGCTTGCACTACTTACTTGTGCACATAATATAAACAAGCTTTTACACATAAACGATTTCCCTATTGGTCGCGCGACGTCAAAAGAAACCAATTACAGCGCTCACTTACATTCATGTTTGGGCAGAAGTATGAGCATTTGCTTATAACCTCTGTGGCGCGTACATCGCCTTTCTAACTTTTTTTCCGTGTTCTGTGGGATCTACGCAATAAAGACATTCGTACTTGTAAAATTATATTTTTTTGTAATTCAATATCACTTATTCGAAAAATGACTTTTGTATTTATATTAATTTTACTATATCTAGATATTTAATATTGTAGCAATAAACATGTTAAAACGGAGCCGTAACCTTATAGACCCTTGTTAAAATATAGTAAAACACTTGATCTACCAAAGTCAAAGCCGATCGGGTTCACTAGTTAGTGAAATTCAAATAAATTGGTTTAAAAAAACAGTATCATAAATCTTAATTTTAAAATTTCACTAGAGACAACGAGAATGTCTTTCAACGAGACAAAGTGACAGCGAGACGTGTTATTTGAATATAAAATAATTCACTTTGTGTTATTGAATATCATTTTGTTTGTAGGTGAATGAGACATTTGTGAAATCGATATAATAACTTGCCTGAATTGACAAAATAATTATTTCACGTAGTCGCACTAACATTAGTTATTATTCCAAGTAATTGTTATTGCTAAGTATTTAAAAGAAAAGCTTGTACGCGTATTTTAAGAAAAAAATAGTAAGCAAACTATGAAATGACTCGATTTGAAAATATTCGTTATAAAAAAACTATTAAACGCATAATTGACATGTAAAATATTATTAGATTATTTTTTGGCTTTGTGAAATTGTCTACCTCAGATAGATAAGAACATTTTAACAGGTAGACAGTTATTTCGTGATTACAAAACATTTAAATGGTAAGTCAAAAATCAGGGGCTACATAATCAGAACAGCTAAACATGTTTGCAAGTCACTGAAATATTTTTTTTTTCTCCATGGGCCCCAAGGACGCTTTTACACGCGGACAGTTATATTGATCTACCATTTTAAACAAGTTGATTACTATAAAATAAACACTGTAAATGTATAGAGATTAAAACTCGCGAATCCTGTTATTATTTCCATATAAATGTAAATAAAATCGAAAGGTCGATCCGTAGGGGCTTTATTATATACGGAAGGAAAATGAATCCCAATTTTCGTTCAAAATGCTCAACAATACATTGCTATCCTTGGGAAATTGTTGGGGCAAAAAAACCTACGAATTGAATTATCCCTGGACAATCGGTGTTCCGTACCGTAAGCTGTATTGGGAGCACGAGAGGCGTACACAAATATTATATTGGCATACGTACATAAATAAGCAATATTTACCCAAAACCAACCAATTTACAAAATTATTGGATAATATAGTGAATTTTTTTTCTTGCTTATGTTTCGAAGCAGATTCTAAGGTTATCGTTTCTTCTTTCAGCTTTTTTTTATAATCAATGGGCTTGCTCTTGACTACATACTTAACTTTACGGTTATGAGGAAGCCTAAGATGGAGCGAGCTTACCCAGAAGCACTGGTTCTCCTACACCAGCGGAACACAGAAAAACTGTTTGGCGCTGGAATCCGGCAGGAGGGTGATAGCATCCAGGCAGCCTCTTACGAAGCCTACCATAGCTATGTATCTAAAGTTAAATAATTATAATAAAAATCCTTAGAATCAAAATTTAATAAATAGTTACATGTTGTTAATTCCGACATGATTTTATAAAAATATATTTAAATTTTTAGATCCTATCCAATGCCCCGTTGGTCTAGTGGTTTAAGTAGGTAGCAGGCCAAATTATCGGGGTCCTGGATTCGATCTCCGGGTCGGGCAATAAGAGGTTCGAATTTTTGACCATTGGTCGGGTTTATGATCATCATGCTGCATTTGGAAAGCGAGGTGGATATATCTGCCCATTTAAGTCTGTCCCATAGTAAATAGCTATTATATCACTTGTGTTTCTGGTAATCGGAAACACCGAACGTATCGTATACATCCAGATCCGACGAAATATAGAAAAGTGTTTTCACATCGAAACAAAATCTAACCTGCGATCTTAGAGCTGGATTACCCTTGAAAACCAGAATCAAAGCATAAAAATTTAACTGATAAACTTAGACCCGAGTTCACCATCATTTAAACAGCCGGTAAACAAAGAGTGACGATTCCCATACAAAAAACGTCAAATCATATTTTAAACGCTGTTTAAACTTAAACGTCTGTTGGTGAACTCGGGCCTTAGTAGCTAAAATATCTTTAGCGCTTACATAACCTTACTTTGAGGCCTAGTTTCCATACCAAATTACATTGTCAAAAAGTTATGTCTTGAACAGACCTATGTACGTATACATAGAAGTACATACGAAGAAATATTTTCGTCACAATTTGAATATGGAACACAAAATGGAGTGGTTTAATGTATTCAGGTTTTCGGGAGCGCTTAACGAGTAAAAGGAAATACGCCGAAACTCATTAAAGGTAATCAAGAAAAGCAATTCGGGACCGGCAGATATTAAAACAGGTAGCACAAAGTATTTTGAATCTCAGATCTGCGATAAGTGAATTATTGACTTTCAAACGTAATAGAGGAAAAGGTTCGTACATTTTAAGAAATCCTGAGCATTTTTTAAGATAATGTTTCTTCTAATAATAATCTTTGTTTGATTAATTACAGGTAATTAAGATTAAAAATATGAATAAAGGAATAAGATTTTACCTAATCCGTTTTTTGGGAGTGGGTTCGTGTAGCGGTTTGGTGGTCTGCCTATTACGTTCGTTCTAGCTTCTGTCTCGAGATAAAATTCGTAAAAACAAGTCATATCAGAGGCCTTTCCTTCATAATCTTTATATCGTGTGAATATTCCACTAAACATGGAAAATGAAAATAGAAAGGCTGTCTGTCATGCGTTATTTGTATGAGAACTGATGTCGCCGGTTTGGCCCCACTACTACTTTCGCACACATAAACAAGTTCAAAGAACGCCAACCAAGCCAATTTTGACTACGTGTGTGACGTCAGAAGAAAATAAACCATTCACAGGGCTCAATTACATTCATATTCGGGCAGAAGTATGAGCATTTGCTGATAACATGATCTATTTTCTCTACAAGTTTTTCGTAACAACACTTCATATTATAATCCAGTGGTCAGAATGTGTCGCCTTTACAACGATATAGTGCTTGCCAAACCTGATATAGATATCTTCACGCCTAATCCAAATGTCTTTCGAAAGAGTATCGCTGCCATATTGAAATAACTGTATTTTTAATATTTTTTTCTGTCTTTACTTTACATACGTAGATACCAATTATTATTGTCAGATAAATAATAAATAATAAATAAATAATAATAAATAAATATTTTAAGACATGCCTCACTGGGCCACACAGAGCCATCTAGTCCCAAATTAAGGTAGTATTAAGTACCCTGTCGTATGGGGTACTAGACAACCGATAATCTCACTTATATACTTTTTTTTTTGTAAATACATACTTATAATACATAGAAAACACCCAGACCAGTACAAACAGACATGTTCATGCACACAAATATTTGTACTGTGCGGGGATCGAACCCGCGACCCATGGCTCAGAAGCAGCGTTAACTACCGCTGATCCAAATGGTCGTCAAAATGTGTAATTTGATGTCTTAACAGCTTGTAACTTATAGGATACATCTTGTTAGGTTACAATTTAGCCCTTAAGTTTTATATGTTACACTGTCAGTGAAATCTTAATGGGGACTACCGTTTCTTTGCTCACCAGTTGGCGCCACTGCGACTGAGGTCCGGAGGTAGAGCTGTCAAAGGCGATTGGCGCCGAAACAAAGTGTTTAAACTTGAATCTAATTAAGGTTATAAGCTTTATAAATAACTATCTTGATATCAACAAACTAACTTCTGAAATAGTTGCTCTTGAGGCCGCCTATTTATGCGCTTTTTCTTAATTCCGCTTTTAAAGCGTTCACATTAATCGCCAAATAATCCATATTTGCGATATTTTTCGAAGGAGATCACTTTCCAGCAGGTAAATTAAAGAAATTATAATTTATGCAACAAATTCCGCTAAAACCAGTACAAAGTGAATGATATTGGACCTCACGCGACACTAGCGCCTCTAGTGGCAAATTCACTAGCGATAGCCCCCATTGTAATCTGTTATGTATCTTGAATAAATAAAATAAAATAAAATAACCTCTGTGGTCTGCCTGCCCCGCCTACATCGCGTTCTAACAGTGTTTTGTGGAATATTCCTTAAGTTAGTCATAGTTTTCAGAGCCGCCTTTAATGATCCGGTTGGTGCAGTGGTTTGTTGTTTTGTCAACTGTACAAGAGTGTCAGGTTTGTCAAAAGCTGCTTTATTAAAAGTAAAAAATCACTTTTACAGAACGTCAAATGCTATTTTATATTAATTTAACTGTGTTATCTGCAAACAACAAACGCCGTAGACGTGTATTTGACATACTTATGAATGTAGGCTTTGTTTAAAAGTAGGTTATAAAACAATTAATTTTGGTATTAAATGGCGCGTTTTCGTCGCCTTCTAAAGGATCATTAATCAGTGGATCTAGCACAAAGAACTATCGACTTCGAATCGTTTGCGTATCGAAAGCAAACGACACAAAGTTCGTGCTTTGTTTTGTAGTTCTCGTTTTGACCGCGCGAGCGCTGTTTAAGTTTTCATACTAAATATTTCGATGGCGATACGAACACGCAAACGATTCGAATTCGATAGTTTTTCGTGCTAGACCCACTGAACACAACTTATGATCAGTATTAGACTCCCTTATAACTTTTAATTTGTTTTAATTAATCTAAAATTTTCCAATTTTAGGTCTTGTTTTCTTTATAATGACATTTTTTCTTCAAGTTCCGCACAAGTTTCTCATTTAACATTGTGTATGTAAATATAAAACCTCCTTAGGCTAGAGTCTTAGTTGTTGTTTATTAGGTCATAATTTGTTATAAAATACGCTTTTAGTTTCCCTAAATAAAAATGAGATATTAAAAATTTTCTATGATTGTTTTCTAGTTTATAAAGTGAATTTACAGTAGGTATGCTAGATATCCTAGGAAATCACTCATAACTCAACACTTCAAAAGCATCGAGTCACTTCGGAAATATAACATTAGTAGAAAGTGCTGGCTGAACATAAAATATTGATTTCCCATTGTTAGGCCACGAGGGTAAAGATGCGGGTCTCGCGTTATATGGAACACCGAACGTGTTGTACGAAACACAACAGGCGAGTATCACCTTTACGAGTTTGTGTTACGGGTGACATTTGTTTGTGGTTTTTTGGGAATAGCTCAGCGGTGCAGTTTGATAAATTGCCTCGGCATGACGCGTGGAAATCAGCGCCGGCACCCTGCTATTATGAAAGCTAAGTAATTTGTAGGCAGCCGTAATTTTTAAGGCTATACCTAGTAGGGATGGCAATTCCTTCTAAAAAATTGTTTTACATGAAAATGTATGTAACAGTGTCACAAAAACTTTTTTGATCTTTTATGTGAAGTAACGGTCATAATCATCCAAATGTAGAGTAAAGGCCTCCTTTATTTAATTCAAGCAAACTGTTTAATATTCTTCGATTCAAGTCACCACAGCAATGTTGAGTACAGGCATAATCGCGATTCCTAAATGCGGGTCAGTGATCACAAACCCGAGCAAGGTTCGAAAATTCGAAACTCTCCTTGCCCGATCCAGGGTACGAACCCAAAAATACACGTGTAGTTCGCGATACTTTGATCTTTAGATCGATTTAGTTCTTGCATCCGTTGTTCGTTAGACTGGGTTTATTCACATATCTATTTGATAACGTATTATTCTGGAATAAAACATCGATTCTACATTTAATCGAATGCTGCCCAGGCTACAGTACCTACAGACCGCAACCAATCAACCCAAGTCATGTTTCAGAAAATGTTTACTATGCAATTGGACAACTTTTCATAAGAACTTTTCAGAAGACATTTTTCACCTTTGTGATCACGTGTTTAAACGGTTGTGTGTGGAATAACTAAATATTGTTTCTAATATTTCTAACTAACAATACCTACTATGTAGTAATTTAAATATACAGTGAAACTTGGTTAAGTGGGACCTGGATAAGTGAGAAACCTCCGTAACTGGAACTCATGCTGAGGTCCCAACACTTTGGCACTGAATTACCTCTGTTAGTGGGACGAGGTAAGCCTCTATATCTGGGATTTGTTCTTTCGATTTATCATCATAGTTACCTCTATAACTGAGATAGCGAGTAAATTTTATATGCATAAACCTCTGTAACTGAGATAACATTGTTTGTTTACTCATTCTTATTCTACCCACAAATTCCACACATAATTCCAAGTACGTAAGTAATTTTGAGCATCAGTTACCTTCAGTTTTAGTTTCGCTTTACTATCATACAGATGTTTATTTGAAAAATGCCAAAACGAAAGCTACAATCGTTATCATTACTTGAAAAACTGAAGTTAATATCCGTTTATGAAAGTGGGAAGACACGCGAAGAAGTTTGTGCCGAATTTAATGTGCCAAAATCTACTCTTTGTAGAATAATTCAGAGTAAACATAAAATTGAATCACAATGTTCTGAAGGACAAGGAAAACTAAAACGTGTACGTTTATCAGAATACTATTTTTTTTTTAATTTAATCTCATTTACATACATAACACGTTATTTTATTTAATGATCGCACCTCTATAACTGAAATAACCTGTATTCTCACCTCTATTAATGGAACCCTCTGTAAATTATACAGATATTTATTTATACCTGTATATCTGAGACACTGGGTAAGTGGAATACCTCTATAAGTGAAACGACATTGCAGGTCCCTTGATGTCTCACTTAACCAGGTTTCACTGTAAATGTATATGGATTTGATAAAAAAAAATGTGTCAGTATATAAACTTGAAAAATTTTGTCTCAGGCGGGACTCGAACCCGCATCTCCTCGCAAAGGTTAGTCCCGCCTGAGACAAAATTTTTCAAGTTTACATACTGATATTATAAGTGCAATTAAGTTGCTAAAATATCAAATAAAGTATAAAAAAAATGTGTTCAGGCCGAATTTGCAACTTTTTAGAATAACAACAATTGATGTATTTACCTGTAAAGGCAAATTTTTTGGTTATGCCATGCCCCCCATGTATTTTTTTTCATAATGAATGTGTAATGATATGTCGTTGGTAAATCTTTTTCAATAAAAATAAATAAAATAAGATACATCTTAAGATCGATTTAGTATGAAAGTTAAAATTACTTACTATTGCAATCTCACTTTAAACAAGGCGATTACGTCTCATGATTGAACATATTATTCTATTAATAATACAAATATTTGAGTGCATGAACATGTCTGTTTGTACTGGTCTGGGTGTTTTCTATGTATTATAAGTATATATTTAGAAAAAAAAGTAAGTATATAAGTACGTTTATCGGTTGTCTAGTACCCCATACGACAGGCTACTTAATAGTAGCTTAATTTGGGACTAAATGGCTCTGTGTGGCCTAGTGAGGCATGTCCTAAATATTTATTTATTTATTAAACACAAAACTACAGCTACATCTATTTAATTGTATATACTTAAGGCACTTCTCTATAATTGTATACGTACTTACTTAAGACACCGTTGTTTATCATCATAAATTGTATCTTTATTGCAAAACTGTACCACACATTACTACTACCCACAGGTGACTAAAGGACTTGGTTGGACTCAGTAGGTAATTTGATGTAAAGATTCTAAGAACAAACATAAGTAGGTATAAGTACCATTTTTTACTTGATGAGAACGTTAGAAGATATCTTAAATTTTTGTATAGTTTCGCGCATAACCTTTTCTTGGGATACCAATATAAATGACGCAAATGTAACAGGGCGTGAAGATAGCGCCTCTAGTGGCGTAAAAAGGGACACCTTATAAGTCGATTCATAAAAAACATTTTTTTCCCCCTGAAGAAAAAATAATTCACATGGCTTTCACGTCACGTCCTATCACAAAAAAGAATACTTCAAAATGTTCAAGTCAAATGTTCAAATTATAGGTAAAAAAAAAGAAACTATTCCTTATTTTTGTTGGTAGAAAATATCTATACTTACTTAGTTCTTTAAGATAACGCCACGTTTCACAACAAGTAATATTTCGTCACGTTTACAAATCAGTGACGCCTTTGTGCAGTGACATTTAGTCTACCTTTGATATACCGGGATGAGATTAGACCTAACGTAGGAACGCCTTCGGTTCATATATTATTCAAAGGTATATAGAGGCAGCTTTGTTTTTATCAGTTCTCTAGGAAAACAATTACCCGTACCCTCCTTTATCGGGGTTGCATGCCCTATGAAGCGAAATCAGGTCGGGTTAGGTCGGATTGTTTTAAGTATTCTTATATACGTTTTTATAAATGGAGTATAACATAATAGCAGACCTATATGTTACCTTTATGCAATAGACCTTCATACAAGCCAAAATCTGGGATAGTAGAAAAACTAAAGACGGCAATCTTTTTCGTAACAGTTTCGATTATTACGAGTACGTTTGTTAAAATCTAAATGCCTTATTTTCCCCTTCATTAAAATGTTTACTTAACAGTTTTTTTTTATTTATTACTCAAAAACTGATAGGTACTAATTTGAAACACAATTTATTTCGTAAATCATATAACATTACGATAATTAACATCTGCCCACCCACGCACCTTTGGGAAACACCGTTAATTGAAACCGTATTTTATGCTTCGGAGTTCCTTTTTTTAGGTACTGACATTGTAATTCCACGTGGCATCAAGGCTGTACAGACGCATTTCCTTTTCCTATTCAGCCTGAAAAACAAATGAAGGACCACGGAGGCAGTCGCGCGGATAGAGCAACGGAAATCATTTCCGATTCCAAACGTAGGAAGGTTAAGCGGCCCTATTTTCCTCATGTATATCAAAGCCAAACAGATGTGTTTATTCATGATTCTCATACAATAGCGAAGAGGAATATAATTGCTTTTAACATTGTTTGTTTGAGTATTGATGCTTTGTGATGATTTTAAAATGTTGAAGATGTTATGAAGATTTTTCTTCCGTTGTTACATAAGGAATAAGATGTAAGAGAGTCATTTTTGACTTACTTTTATAGGCTGTTACTTTATAGAAAAAAAGCACAGAAAACGGAAATTAACGAGAATAGTACAGTTCCAGAATTAGATTTTTTAGTTCGTTCAATCGTTTTAATCGTGCCACTAGGTTCTGAAACTGATGAGTCATTTGTGACATTTGCTTGTCATCAGGCGTATGATCTCATAAAACCCGGTAAAGTACAATTCTCGTTAATTTGAATGAAATACTTTTATTGTACATACTGTGTTTTTAAAAAAATTAAATAAATATGTAACTGTCCTTTCACCGGTTGTAAATGTTGTAATATACCTAAAACATTTTTTTAAATCCTATGATATCTGACGCTTAACTTTTATCTCAAATGTGACTGATAGTCAATCTCTGATATCTTATCTATTATTGGGATATTGAGAGGTAAGTAAGTACATATTATCTAAATGTATAACGTGCTTTGTTTGAGCTATGCTTATTTCGACAATAGTGATAGTGCCAATTATCCTGTACTAACTGTTGCCCGCGACGTCAATTTCTGTTATTATTATCGCGATTATTTTTGCAACATTTTTCACTGATGCTTCGCTCCTATTGGTTGCAGCGTGATGTTATATAGCCTAAAGCCTTCCTCGATAAATGGACTATCCAACACAAAAATATTTTTTCAATTCGAACCAGTACTTCCTGTGATTAGCGCGTTCAAACAAACAAGCAAACACACATACAAACAAACAAACTCTTCAGCTTTACAATATTAGTATAGATAATATGAACCTAGTTAACTATGTCTGTTATTTGATTGTTCAGCAAAAATATTGAAACCAAATCAAAACAGTAAAAGAAAAACCTAATTAGTCTGCAGGTATTAAGTCGAAGAATATTCAAAATATTTACATTATTAACAGCCGATAGTCATCCCACACTGCAGGGCAAAACAATGATGGGTACAGGCGTAATCAACACGCTTGGTGATTACTGACTAACTAACCTGAGCAATGTTCGAAAATTAAAACCTATCACTGACACTGAAAATACAGTGGGTCTAGCACGAAAAACTGTCGAATTCGAATCGTTTGCGTGTTCGTATCGCCATCGAAATATTTAGTATGAAAACTTAAACAGCGCTTGCGCGGTCAAAACGAGAACTACAGAACAAAGCACGAACTTTGTGTCGTTTGCTTTCGATACGGAAACGATTCGAAGTCGATAGTTCTCTGTGCTAGACCCACTGTCCTTACTAGTTTCGATGTCAGGGATCCACCTTTTGATTCAAATATGTAATATAATAAACCATTAACTGCATGCAATTACTACATGAACCATGTAATATATTTTGTTAGCCTTTTTTTGGTTTTGAATAATCGTTTTTTTTATCGACGATCAAATTTTTGACCCAGCATTAAACCCTGGAGCCTGGGATCTTGGCCTTAACCACTAGACCAACGAGGCGTTGATTAACATTATTATTATTGATCGAAATATTTATTAATGATTGATTATCATCATTTAAATTTTAAAACAAGTAATATGTTACTTCTGAATAGTTTTTAGATGAAAAGTAGATTAGTATAAAAAATATATGTCTCTTGTAGTATATAGAAACACACTAAGCTCTTAGACACGGTTTTAGACCAAGTTTCACGAAATTGATTATCCAATAACAAAAACTTAAAACGCATTATGTATCGCTCTGTAACAGTAGACTACTTGTAATCGCTGTAATCTGTAATACCGATTTTCAAAATCGCTATTATCACTAATATTATAAAAAGCGTATTTTTTTTTCTTGAAATGCGTACCTGGCCAAAATATATAATACAATTTATTCGGTTTTCAAAGTATTGAAATTGTAGAGTTACTGGTATTCCAAGCCGAAGCAAGTCAATCAATGAAATATATGAGATACTACTTATTGCGATACTATTTTTTTTTTGTAAAATGATTTAATTCACTTAAGCATAGAAAAAATGGGACAATAATACTGATATCAAATCCATATCCATAATGCTAACATAGACTGGTGTCGGCTTGTAATAAGTACATATTTACTTGACACCCTTTATAAAGTAAGTACATAGTGTCTCAAAGAAAGAGGCCGCAATTAATAAATCCGGCGCTCAAGATAAAGCAGATCCGAGCGGCAATTACGGGCCGAGCAAAACGGTAATTTTCGCCGCAAATCTTGCTGACTAATTGAATGGATCCCTGATAGGCCACTGATAACGCTTCTCATGTTTAATAGATCCAGTTCATTCAGTAGGTATTTAACGGCTATCAATAGTAATTAGATGACAGGAAAAAAGGGCACAAGATTCACCTTTCAAAAGAAGTAAAAGGATTATTTTAATAATTACAAATGAGTGATTGTTTTGACAAAATCATCGAATTTAGGAGCTTCGCTTTTATCGGTGGATTTTTTTCCCAGACTTCTTGGTCCTCCGCCTTTTATTTATTCTTGATCATACTCGCTTTCTTTTTCCTTCTATTCTTGCCATAGTTTTGATGAAGTTTTTTGTAGTTTTCGTTTAAATAGCACTAAGAATTAAATTCGTATTTGAGAGAATTTTAGTACTAGTGTCTTTAGTACTAGTGGTAGTAGTGTCAGAAATTATTAAATAAGGTTGATGAGTTCTGTACGTGGACATGCGGACCGAGGGAAAAACCAAGTAAATGTCATAATCCAAGTATACTTCTTATGATCAGGGTCTCTCTATTAGCGGCCAAAAAATTGCTATTGTTACAGAAGCAGCCTTTCAAATTTCTCGGTAGAAAGATAGACTACAAAGGACGCACACCATCATTAGGGGTGGTTTTTGAAAATTTCATGAATAACCTCAACAAGGTACATCAACTGCCAATCAATAATTTTAAAAAGCGTGGATATACGACAACTATCTTACATCGCGTCTCACTTGGCCTCTCCTAGTATGTGATATCGGTAAAGCCCTCTTAGCAAAGCTAGATGCTAAAGTCATAAAGATATTGAAGTCATGTTTTGGTCTAGCACATTCGGCTGATCCCTCGACTCTATTTAGGGATCACAATAGTATTGGGCTGAAATTAAAGAAACCAGCGGAACTCTATAAACACCTCAGAATTACAAAAACGTATAATTTGGGGAAGTCACAAGACGAATTGATTTCATCCCTCCCGAAAGACAACAAGGCCACAGAACCTGAACGAAGACTTCAATTCCACAAAAAAATTATGGCAGGTGCACAATTAAATAAAGCTGGGTTAGGTACGAGTAAGAAGAAGTAAAACTTTCTACGACAAGATGAAAATGATTAAAAAGTGCACGCTATGAATTAAGAAATGCAAAACGAGTAGATAACTATTGTTGAGTTTTGTATGCCGTTAGCTATGAAGTGGCGCACCTTGCTGTATGATTGGTCTCCTGCCTTATTAAAATTTTATCTAAATGCCTTTAAAATGACCCTCCCTGACCAGAGTAACTTAGTAAGGTGGGGAAAAGCCTCAGAAAAGCGTTGTTATACTTGTGGAGAGGCGATATGTACAGCAAGACACCTATTGGTAGGATGCTAGGTGCTCTTGAATAGGGGTCACTACTTACATCGCCATGACAGAGTACTTCAAATCATACGTGAAGCTATAAGCCTTTCAGTGGCTATGGCCCAAAAAGGATTGACTACAAACAAAAGACAAATTAACTTCATTGAAGAAGGCTCCACTGTAAATTCTAAGAACAAGCCTTTCTCAATCCTAAGTACAGCACCTGACTGGACTATTTTAATGGACACGTATGAAAAGCACTATAAAATCCCAGACGATGTGTGTGTTTCATCATCCAGACCGGACAATTTTCTTTTTTCTAGAGCTACAAAACGGATTGTACTTGTAGAGCTTATTGTGCCGTGGGAAACTAACAAACCTAAAGACCACGCAATAAAAGAAAACAAATACTATGATCTCCTCAATGAATTAACGAAAAACGGTTAAATTGTTAGTCTATGTGCTATAGAAGTAAGAGCGAGAGGTATACCAGCAAAATCTCTCTATAACCTGTTGAAAGACCTTGGCTTGGCCATAAATGCAGTAATTTCTATACTAGAGCGAGTGTCTACAGCTGCATTAGCAGGTTCGTACCAGATTTGGCTGGGCAGGGAGAGAAACACGAGTAGTAAAGGTGAGTGTTGCTGTACGTCGGAAAGCGGCCCCTTAAACCTACACCCGTGTCACAAGTCCCGGGAGCTACTCGGAGTTTCTCTTTCTGCCACACGATGGACCCGGCACCCGCACGGTGAATCCATGGAACGATAAGAAGTTTGACTCGTCTCTATGTATCATAAAATCTTCTTAAATAGATACTGGTACAATAAAAGATGCAGTATTCGCACGGGAACAGCGCTGTCAGTGGATAATTACCTTTATCTTATTTCACATATCTTAGCCAAACCAAGCTCACCGATAGAAATGGATTTTTAATACTCCACGTAGACCAAATGGCTAGCAACAACTAGTCGCAAATAAAATTTCAACAATCTACCGCTAAAAGCTACAACTCTACAAGGATATATTTTATCGATAGGCGTGTGTTTTATTAGGTCATACGAAAAATCGTATTTTCGTGCTACGCGATTTTTCGCTTTCGTAAAATAAACATAACATGGAAAAAGTCAAGAGTGTTTTGCGTAGGTAACTCCGTTTTTATCTGCCGTTACGTCAGTGTGTAAATGTTTACGGAAAATGGATTAGAACACAACACATTGGTTAAGGTAACATGATAGCATTTGTAAAAACTTCAAACACAACCTTTTTCTTGTAAGATTAGTGTAAAGAATGTTTCTACCTAATTAAGAGTAGCTTTAGCTATTGATATCGGTTCAGTTTATGGTATTCAGTTTTATATAATATTGTTTACATTTAGTTACTTCTTGTAGGTCTGAATTTTAACGGGATATTTGGCAAAATTCTTCTTTAAGCTATGCTACACTATATCAGCGATGGCAAAATGTATTTATTAAGATTCAATAGAAGAAATTAGGGAATGTTAGAAAAATTAACAACGATTGACTTTTTAATTATTTGTAAACTAATTTTATTTATATTGGTTGTCTAATTTAACCGAATGTAGTTGAATGTTTAGAACGTCTTTCCTTGTCTCTTATCACCGCCTGTATATGGTACTTCGTGATGAAAGGATATTTATTCCTACTCCGAGGACTCTATAAATTGGTGTATTGTCTGATGCATATTTTATTGTCATCATAAATAAATAAATAAATAAATATTTTTCAGACATGCCACACTGGGCCACACAGAGCCATCTAGTCCCAAATTAAGCTACTACAAAGTAGGTTGTCGTATGGGGTACTAGACAACCGATAAACTTACTTATATATATTTTTTTAGTCAATATATACTTATAATACATAGAAAACACCCAGACCAGTACAAACAGACATGTTCATACACACAAATATTTGTACTGTGCGGGGATCGAACCCGCGACCCATGGCTCAGAAACAGCGTTTACTACCACTGATCCAAATGGTCGTCATAGTCAGTAATATCTGGACACTACCGACTCTTCTAATCCCTACTGCATCATATTATACGCATAGACCGATAATTCCAATGCACGCCACTAAGACCTACCTACTTCTCGCACAAAAAAGAAAAAAAAACTGATGCACGGCGACCCATTTTTTAGTCGGTGCCAAATAGAAAATAACCGGAAGTAATCATTTTCAACTGTATCCCTGTAAAAATATTTGAATTTTTAGGCTTCCAACTCTATTTTTCTACCTTTCAGGAAGGTTTTGTTTATTTAAACGGGAACCCGCTTAGAACCACCGAGCTATATTTTTTTGAAGAATAGTATTATCGAAAGTGTAAATGGAAAAACTTATACAAGCATAATCACTAATGAAATCACTTCGTACCGTAACATACTAAACTAACTGAGCCTTTTAATTGTTTACATTTCATTCGCCTTATCAGCAAACCACTCTTACGCAAGTTCCTTATCGCACACGTAACGAACCTGTTGCTGGCTAGAACGGCACCAAAAACAAGTCACCGTTAAAGTTTATGAACAAACAAATTCGTATTACAATCGGTTACGGAGTTTCTTGTTTTGAAAAACGCATCAAGCAGGAAAATTATGTAGTTAGTAAAGTCTTTGAGTTTGAATTTCATTTCTGGTTAAAAAAAAATGTAAAGAACAAGCACTTTGCTTGTTGTTTATTTGGCTGGACAAAACCGTAATCATTTTATTTTTTAGTTTAGAATTGCTAAGATCAGAGGCTTAAGATCTCTTTGAGTATAAGACAGCTTTTAATGTTTTTTTGTCTGTATAAGATTTGAAGCAAAAACAAACGTAGGCACAGCTTAGCATTTATGACCAAATCCCCATGGCCACAAGCGTTTTAATAAAATGCTTTGCGAGAAAAAATGAGAATTTTTTTCGGCATCCTTTTGTGGTTGTTTGTTTGTCTACGCAATGTCTCTTTGTCAGGAATGTTTTGAAAACCTGGCAATAAGCGGCAGTGCGAAATTTAAAAATAAAATTTCCAAAATGTCGCTGAAATAAACGGTGAATATTTTACCGCAAACATCGCTCAAGGGGATTGTATTTCTCAGTCGAAATGAGTCTAGAAATTAATACCCCCAGTCATTTGTTTTAATTGAGTCATGAATATGTATGAGTGCGCAGAGGACATGTAGGTAAAGTGAGTTAGTTTGCGCCTCCGGCATAATTTTAGTTATATCTATGACGACACTAAAATGACGGCTTTTTTGAATAATTGGAGCTATTTTGTTGTTTTGAGATCTTTCAGTACCTACTACTTTTGCACCTTGAAAAATTCAGTGAAACTCTTAGAAACAGAACAAGTCTACACGGCATGTTAAAAGCTATTAAATTTAAGAGTTATAAACAAGTTGTACAAGTTTATCGCGTCCTTAAATTGGTTGTTATTTATTTCTTAGTTTAAATAAATGTGGACAACATCACATACATTGTTCTGATCCCAATTTGAATAACTATTTAAAGCATTCGTATTTTGGAAACCAGAAACAACGAAGGTACCACAAACACCCAGACCCGATAAAATGTAGAAAAACACTTTTTTTCTACATCGACCCGTCCGGGAATCCAACCCGGGACCTCGGAGCAGGCGACACCTTGAAAATCGGTGAGTACGCCACTCCGCCACGGAGGTCGTCATATATATAATCTTCTTAAGGTTTCGTTGTACTAGCCAGACCTAAAGAAATAGCCACAAATCACGCGAAAAGGTCAATCAATGTCAAGTTCATAATAAAACTTTTGCCTACTTAATTGAATTGGTCGACAAGGTGCTGTGTGTGATGCTTTGGGACTTTTATGTTTTATTTTATATTTATAGATTAATCAAGTATTTTTCTCAAATGATCAGTGAATGCGTATGCCTGCGACTGCGCTCGTGTGAAATTCAGTTACATTGTGTTCTAGTTATTCACCTACTACGAGTATCTTCAATTATCACAAATTAAGAAATTGTTGACCTTTACATCTTTTAAGGATAAACACAGTCTTATGTCCTTTTCAGATTTTCAAATTTTTCAAACTCTAAACCAAAATTTTCGATCGGTTCAACGATTTAAGTTACATTTTTTAGTCAATTTTTAAAAATGGATATTAGAGTATTTTTTGCAGTCGTTCGGTCACATGACTTGTACATCCTGATGACCTTGAGAAATGGAAGACTCAGCATGAGTCTAGCAGCTCTCACAATGTGGACTAATGACCTGATAGGGTGACAGGAAGTTAACCAATGCAAACGTCATAGAGTTACTCGTAAGTACTCCCAACATTTTATGACGAAGATCTACAAGCCGTGGCAAGCACTAATACAGCGCCATCTAGTGTCAACTTTGCGAAACAAGTTCAGCGCCATACAAATCCACGTACTAGGCACAGTGAGCTGATTTAGTTCAATCAGTCAGTTACAAGTCGTTATAGTCTATCTATGTAGGTATCTCCATCTCAAATCTCGCCGAACTCTATTCGAATGTTAATGGATGAGTTAATTCACTATTCACAAATCACGACTTAAGTTTACTGTGTTTGTGTTCAAGTACCTAATTTAATCTGCGAATGTGGACCATTGCGTAAAGTGTTAGCTTGATTAATATTCTTTATAGTTACTACAGTTGTTCAAATATTGTACTTGTTTGTTTATAAAATATATCAGAGTTTCTACTTTATCCCAACGGGAGATGGTTTATTTTACCACTATGCTTTTACTTGGGCTAGTTTTCCCGTAGTTTGTGTTCGAACCAATGATTTCGGAATCTAGTTTGTTGGTTCAGGACTTAAGATTGGCCTGAGTTTGCTGAAGTTCGGCAATTTTGTGACATTTGTATCTAAACATTTAACGGTATGTTTGGGCCATTTTTTGTATACCTAACTCAACTGATAATGGTAACTTTGATTCCCAGTCTGTTATTTAAGATGTAATGATTTTATTAGTATAGCAGTGATAACTCAGTGATTGGAGTCTCGCATGACGCTGACTGCAGCCGATGACCTTGAGCAATGTATACGCCCACTAATTTATGCGTCTTTGAATTTCTTTGCAACGCACCGCAGCGATCACTGTCGATTCCCGTAGAAGTGGAATCCCGTGGAATAGAAGGGCCTAAGTGCCAAACAACAAAATTTGTTGTGAAATTTAAAATTGCCATTTTATTAAAAATCTAATTCAGCCATTTGCTTTAGCAACATATAATACACAATTTAGCAAAATTGTATTATCATTGTTAAACACGGACTGCTAAAAAAAATGGTAGTTTATGTATTTTCAGAGGCTACTTTGAGATTATTTTCTATCGACAAAAGTTTTTGGAATCATGTTTTGGAAACAACCACCAGGTCGAAAATATGATAAATTACAACTATATAGAATTTGGCAACAATACGGGCCATAGGCTTTAAGCAAAACAATCTTCATTGAGCTGAATTTGGCTCATTTCAGCGTCTTAAGAGTTAGATTAAAGCTCGTACACTGGGAAACGGAACTTGCCGTGATGCTGGCCTAATACACGGTGCATTTTTAACCACCTGTAAAATGAAGTCCACGTTATGTAACCATTATGTATAACATCTTGGCAGTGTAATTTTTTTGTGTTTTTTTTTATTAAGATATAAAATATTGGTTCAGCTATTTATTTTGAAACACGCTATTACGCGCACGGATATAGCTGTGTAAGGTTTATTCATCCGGGACCCTCCGCAGTAAAATGATACGTCTGTGCGCGTCACAGCGTGTTACAAAATTGAAAGTCTGACCCAAAATTTTATATTTTCAAAAAATATTTTTATTGATAAATTAAATAACACAATAAATTAAATTATGGCCTTGCTCTTGACTACATACTTAACTATACGGTTAAGAAGAAGCCTAATATGGAGCGAGCTTACCCAGAGGTACTGGTTCTCCCACACACCAGCGGAACACAGAAAAACTGTTTCGCGCTAAACTCCGGCAGGAGGGTGGTAGCATCCATGCGGCCTCTTACGAAGCCTACCACCGCAGAAGGATCTGTTAGTCGTCATCATTGGTTAGAAAACCAAAGACGCCGTTGCCCAGAGTGGACCACTAGAAGGGAGATCCCACCACCCCAAATGTTATTCATAAGTGGTGTATAAATTGGCTCAATTACGAGTATTTATCGTTGTCTTAAGAGGCAACGAAAGGAGTTATGCGTCTTTAAAGATTAAAGACTAAGATGGTCTAACTGTGATCGCCATCCCGCCTGCCAATAGTGGCGAACGTGGCAATATCCTCCATTTGGAGATGCTCATGTTTAGAAATGAACTGACATGTGCTGATAATGATAATGATGATATCGGGAAATAATTACACCCAAACAACCGATGTCTTGAATCGTTCTCATAAGTCATAAATTCAAATTCAAATTCAAATTCAAATATCTTTATTGATAACAAAGTTACAATTTTAATTAATGACTCTGATTCCCAAACTAGACGAATCTGTATCTTAGGAATCAGTCCCCTCTCCCAGAAAAATGACAATAACTTTTATCTGTTATTCTTCAACATACAAAATAAAATTTTCTTCTAAGTTATATAAAATTAGTTATTTTAACGGAATAAGTATTATATTGATATAGTATACACATATAAATACATAGACATACACATAAACAGACATACACATACATATAAATACACATTATATAGCCTATAAATTTTATCTGATATTAATGTGCATATTTATTTTATTTTATTTTTATACGACATACAGTTGAGTTGATTAAACAAAGTTATTTTGGAATTAAATTAAGATATTTTCTGTACTATCATAATCTAGAGACAATAGCCAAACTCGGACTTTACCTTTACACTCATGTTTAGAAAGAGGATAAAAATTTAGAATTTTGTTTAGTTTATTATAAAGTACAGACGACAGACATGAATATTGTCGTCTGGAAAATGCAGTATAGCATCTATTAATAATCAGTATGTCCGGTATTCTGCGTTTATTGCGACAGATCTCAGGATCATAAGGAATTTTAAGATAGGATACATTTTTAAGTCATGTAAATGAAGGTGAACCCCCTTTGATACAGTGGCGGATATAATATAATAATAATTATAATATTTTTCAGACATGCCACACTGGGCCACACGGATCCATCTAGTTCCAAATTAAGCTACTACTTATTAGCTTGAGTTATGGGTACAAGACAACCGATATACTTACTTGTATACATTTTTTTTGTAAATATATACTGACTATACATAGAAAACTCCCAGACCAGTACAAACAGAAATGTTCATGCACACAATTTTTTGTACTGGGCGGGGATCGAACCCGCGACCCATGGCTCAGAAGCAGCGATTACTACCACGGATCCAACTGGTCGACAATTTAGGATTTTGATTTGGGAAGTTGATCTGGGTGAGAGATTAAAGGAAGTTATTACTTACGTCTTGTTGTAAGCTACCGGGTCTGGGTTGCCCCCCTTTCCCTCTCTTCCCTGGATCCTCCACTGCTTTGATACCTGCAGTGTATAATGAGCATAGCTAAAGGAACACGTTTGCCACTCTACCATAAGCCGAGGATTATTTTAATTAATATTATAACAAGATGTAGTGTAAAATTAATGTGAATTCGGTATAATTTCTAAACTTCAGAATTTTTTGAAAACACTTCTGATTTTAATTAAGTTGTATGTTTAACTTTTGTTCAATTAAACTTTTACTAGCCGGGTTAAATGTTGTAAAACTGGCCCAGTTTTCTAGATGATTTTGTTACATAAAAAAGGTCTGCAAAATGTTAAACTTAAAAGTAATTCTACGTAACCACCGGAGGCCAAATGGACCTGACGTTGGTTTTCATAATAAGTTTTAGATTGGGTTGTCAGACAAGTAGAAATGTTAATTTTAGTATTTGTTTTTTAATTTAGGAATAAAATTGAAATAAAAAAAAGTTACAACAAATAGGTATTCTCCAAAATAGAAAACACCAACTTTCTCATTTTACGGAAGTCATAAAGTGTGAGCAGCCATCTTGGTTCCTCAACCATTGGCCAATGGCCGCCTCCCGAATGTAATTATAATGTATTATTCCTATATATTTTGCTAATTTAATCGCAATTATTATAGAAACAGAGACAACATTTTTCAAGTTTAAATACTGATTTATGGTCACTATCACTAGAGTTAATCGATACTTAACGGGGCTTATACCATGTACTTTAATTTTTTTGAGGGATCACAGAAGAACTGATCTTCGTTAAAAAACGGGTTGGTAACCGCAGTTTAGCCAATGGTAGAGAAAAAACGCTGCTGTCCGTCTTCTTCTGGCAGTTCTCTTTGAAACTCGCATAGAGGTAGAGGTAAGAGTAGTGATTTTCTATTATAGAACCGGAAATAAAATATAATGAGATTATCAGAGATTGAAACATCATAGACAATTCTGTAAGCTAAAAGCATCGCTAATAAATGTGTACGTCTAACAAACATGTTGTTAAGTATTACTTATATTAATAAAAAAAAAACACACAAAATGATAGCGGGTTAAACTTATTTATAGTTTTACGGATCATATATTAACTTGACCTTATAATTTTAAAAAGCAAATCTGCATTTGGAATCGTTCGCAATGCTAACTAGAATAAGTAATACATCAATATTTATGGTGTAGTTTTTCGGTTTGATAAATGTATTAAGTCATTATGTTAGTCATATGTGGGTCGTTTCGTCACAATGATTCCGTTAAATGAAAAGTTGAATGCTAAATAAATTAATTGGATGAGGTATATTTGCTCAGCAGTTAGGCGTACTATTTAATGAACATGTAAATATGAGACAATTATAAAGGTCAATATTTGTTGTAAACATTACTAATGAATCTAAGTACATCCTTCGCAATCATGGCAATGTTAGCACAACCTAATAAAAACAGCCTATTACAATAAAAAAAATAGACATGAATAGGTACTCGCAAGTGGTGGATCGCAAAAGGAAGAAGAACTCAAATTAAATTGACGTTTCTATTCGATTCTGAATACATATTTTACTGACTTTAGTTTTAATATTACTAAACTTTTTTAATTTTAGATTTTAAAAAAATCATTCGTTTGACGTACAAACTATGTGAAAGCTGTAATTTAACATGGGTATGGGTATATTAATAATCACGATAGCAAAGTGGAAAAAATGTATTGTATCCATAAACGTGCAAAAATCACCGCAATAACATAATTTATAACGAAACCTGCGAGGACCTGTTATTGGCTTTTTGATACTTATCTGTTTATGTTTTTATGTTGGTCTTCTAAATATTAAATAAATAAATAAAAAAAGACGTGTGGCACTCGGAGACTGCCGCGGTAAAGCTATTTTGCATAGCATTTTTTATCAACTTATGCAATTATAAAACTAAAAAGTATCACCGCTGTGCCGGTCGGAGTGGGGGGTGTTAGGTTATTTTCGTTACGGAATTTCTGGATTCGGTCTCCACACTCAAGGCCCGCGATAAAAGCTATGCAATAGCTTAAAATGAAAACTAATTCAGTAGAGTTTACGTAAAAATCATGAAAAACTTGTAACTTGTAGTAGTACCTAGAGAAGAATATTTCCGTACGAGTTCCATAAATTAATTAAAATTGTTACTTGCGTTAAACAGACGTTAAATAACTAACCTTGTAATATTGCAAGTAATGGTTTGTAGAACAACGAAATCAAATTAGTCGCCTTTTGTTTCTTACTACCACGGAACCTTGAGTGCCTACACGTATTTAGCTGATTTTTCAACAACTCTATTAAATTAAAGTAATAGATGAGCTGTTTGTTTTCTCCCGTCTGTAATCTAAGCGACTCTTGGTTCTACTAATGGAATTTCCTTAATTGGGGGACAAGTTAGGAGTAATTAGTACACTTACAAGAAACCCCTGGGGAGTGGAATACATAAGGAACACAAAAATAATGTAACGGGGTTGGTTAGGAATCAATGAGAAAACCCTACTAATATTAAAAATGCGGAATTTTGGGAGGATGTGTGGGTTAGCATATATATGTATGGATATATGTAGCTCTATCACGCCATAACTACTGGAAGAATTTTGAGAAAAACTTTCACTATTGTAGCTTAGATATCACAATAATATGTATGCTATAATTAATAACTATTTATTGTAGTTCCCGCGGGAACACTGCATAATAATTGTATACTGTACTAAGTCGTGACACAGATGATACTCGTAGATGGCACTGTTGCCGGCTGTCGGTTTACATTTTTATTTTTTAGGCTCACACTTGTTTCTCTCTTAACCCAATTAGGAAACCTACGTGACCGAAGTAGCGGACAATCTACTAAATCATTGTAAAGCTATATGAATAATATGCGGATTCCTAGCGCGTATTTGTGTACTTAAGCTTTTAGCAAATTATTGGTTGAAATTAGTTTTAATTAATTATTTTGTCTTTGAGTGAAAATAAAAAAACATTTTATTATTATTATTTTGATAAGTCCTAGTCATTACATTACTTGAATTCACTTTTAATTTGTAAAGTGGGATACTTTGATCTAGAGTTGACTTCGATAGTATAATTTTGTTTATATATAACATCCGCAGTGATTGTTGTTTAAAATACATCTGAAATAACGGTCAAAAAGGTAATTTTAAAACGGACTCCTATAACACTAGTGTAGGTACAGTCATAGAAACTAATATAAAGCCTATAACAGGAATATAATCACGCCCCCGCACTATCGGCTGAATTAGGTCGAGTCTATTTCAACCCGCATGATGAGATGATTTGAACTTAATTTCCGACTGCTTTCACAGACGACCGTGTCGGTAATTTGATATCAAAATGATACAATGAACGCAAATTATTTGTATTAATATAGTTGTACTTAAAATTACCTCCATCAAATTGATACATTTTATTTTCTTACTAGCTGTTATATAGGGAACGCGGTACGCGAGTAAAACCACTGCTTGCTATAGGTAGACAAAGAGAATGTAACAAACTGATTTACTGACCCAGCGAACATTTTGTACCGCCTTAGACGTAATAGTTTGGTTAACATTGATGAATAAAATTTTATTTAGAAGTCTAAATCTTCTACCCAATTTTTTATCAAATGACCAACCTTAATCGCAAATCATCATCATCATCGCCAGCCTATTTCAGTCCACTAGTTGATTTTGCCATAATCGCCGGGCAATATGGCGATTGTAGTTTGGCCAACGGTGGAAAGACGACGCTCCTTACCATCTTGTTTTGGCAAAATTCCTAAGAGGCGACTCTTATGATATCAATAGAAAGAAAAGGGATGGTGCTATTATTTTTATATGCTGGCATTAAAACTTAATAACTAAATTGTTAAATGTAAATAAATTTTAAATGCCAAATGTAAACTTATTTTGAGAATGCTATGTTAGAAAATAAAATGCTATACCAGGGCATCATGGTATTCTCGATAGAGTTATTGTTAATTAGTTTTGCATTATCGAAATGGTTCACAAATAATCACAGTCCCAATCACTCAAACTTATCAATAATTTTAATACAGGCTCGAGTTTTTAAAGTTATTAAAAGTCCATTTAAACATTGAGTAGTTGCAACATCTCAAATTTAAATCTGTCAAGTCTTAGGGTCAAGTTACTTTGAAAATTTGTCTAACTTTTGTTAATTCAGGTTTTGCTAGACAAACTTCGGTTGGATCTGTCGCGGTGGCTGGTTAACAAACTCTGTGAGCAGTATTGACAAGCCAATCCTTATCTTAAAGGTAAAAGATAATACCGGAACCAGCAGACGTCTTGGCCAGTACAGTAGCGCCTAGTAAAGCAGTTAACAGTGGCATGAAGGAAGTTAATGATTAGTGAACATTTGCTATTTCGTAAAAATATATTCAATTCAATTCAATTCATTTAATCATCAGATAAATCTTAAATATAAAATTAAACATACCAACAATATATTTTAAAGGCAGTCAGTACATGAACCATATTACAATGGTTCAAGTACTGACAATCAAAACGTTCCGCGAATGCGTTATGAATACTGTTGCGGCTAGCCCTGCTGACCCTTCGCACCAGGGATGCGCACCGCTTGCGCATAGTTGCATAGAAGCAATTTACACGCGCCTCAAGGTTGTATATAAGTCGTAGGTTCCTTCTTATCCAGAAAATATGTACGGTTCCCGTCGGATATTTTCAAACTCAAAATTGAATTGGATCTTGGTTTCAAGTAACTTACAGCTAGTCAATTAAAAGTTAGGTTTTGTGATTTTTTTTTAGTCTATTGTCAGACTTATTACTTTCAGAAACATATTATTTTGTTTTAATATGACTGTAACACTTTCATTTTTAAAGAATAAATTTTGTTATCCGGCTATGTGGGAGCAACAAACATAGGCTTAGCACTAGACTGACGAGAGCAGAATCTACTGATGATATATCTTCAAAGTCGAAGCTGAATAAATCAAGACTGTATCCAAATTCTAATTATTACCTAATTTGTGACATTCAAAAAGTGTAAAAAAATTGTAATTTGTAAATAGAAAACCTATTTATACATTAATACGTGTTTTGGGTACGGAATCTGAAAAGAGAAAAAAGCAAGATCGCTTTATCACTTCGAACGCCAGGTCTGTCTTTCTAATTAAAGAACAAGGTGAGGTTTAATTTACCTCAGCTCGGAGTTCACTCGCGATGCAAAGGATCCAAATGATTATCTTAGTGGAGTGACTTAACTCAGCGTTCATAGAACAATGGTCGACTTCGAAGTTAGATTGAAGATGGGAATGAGGATTTAGGGATTTAACGTTTGATTCCATAATTTATGATGTTCATTACTTTCAGGTATTTATATCATTCTTAGTCGAAATACTAAATCCTGATAAGAAGCAATAAATATATAGCTTTTTATTTGGAGTACGAAATAAATTTTGTATCTGCTTGATAAGTTAAGCAATTTTAAAAAATAAAAGAAATGTGTTCTGTCTGTTTTGAAACTAAATGAATATTTGTAAATACTCCTTGAATAATATCTTGTACTACTCGTATCTTAGGTGGGACTTGAACCCCGTCCACAACCACTAACCTAACTACTTGTGCTATCAAGTAGCACTTGACAGCACAAGTAGTTACTTTTGACAATAGTTAAAAAAAACATATTTTCAATTTATGCCCGCTACTCAATTGTTTAAAACCAGTTTATTTATTTTTTTATGAAAATTTGTTTACCAAGATTTTTTTATTGTAGCATCTAATAGACACTTACATACTACACATACTAACACTTATTAACGTACCTGATAATAATAACATTATTTATATTCTACCTTTTATGTCACATTATTAATAACTGACTTTATGAGATACCATTTCAATTAATAAATAGGTAAGTCAGAATGAAGAAAGGATCAGTGTTATTTCACATAAGTCAAATTACTAATTAGCATTAAAATTTATGTAGGGCATAATCAATATAATGTAGATAAACATAAAATTTTATTAAAGTTATAATTTCAACGTTAATAAAATTGTATGATACTAGGTAGTTTCCAAATTGGTACAGACGTTTAGGTACTAATTCATAAGACAACAGAATATTCCAATAATCTTATCAACAAAAGAGAATTGTTAAGGAAACAGTGATGTCCAACTGCGTATTCGGCTTCGGCCGATATCTTCAGCTTCAGCCAAAATTTACATAAAATATTGGCTGAGGAAAGAGTTTTACCCACAAGACGTGTCGAAACCAAACACGCTCTTAGTGCTGTTACTAATGTGAGAGACAGTGATGGACGCGGCGGCTCATTGGCTCTTTGTTTTTCTATTTTTTTTAATCGTATTATTATGTAATTTGCAATCACTATAATATGCAATTATGCTTTAGCACATACTATTTGTTGGTTTTGGATTATTTATGCATTTACTTATTTTTTTATTTGTCTGTTGGCACGGGTTTAATGAATAAAAAATTAGTTTTAGTTTCACTAATAAATTTTAATGCTATTGACAACTTGACAAGTTGATCTTTAATTTTAACATATTTTTTAGCTTTATTTTTACAGTCAATATTAATCAACATGTTCTGCATACTCTTCACAAATTTATAGATGCAACTTAATAATCAGTTTCGGCCTTAGCATCGTCTTGAAACCAAATATCCGTCAGAAACTTACTAGTTTTAAGCTAGCAGCTTACCTAACCCGAAGTTACACTTAAAATTCATAATTCAAGATAATTCGTCTTTTTGCCAACTAGTTCAAACAAGACGTGATAGTGACAGGCATTATCTTAATTGTTTTGAGTTGATAATTTCTATGTGCTGAATAGTTACTTAATAACTTTGAAGAATCAATTAGTCACCTAAATTATTCACTATCGAGACAATTACTTCAGTTAGTTCAGAATTGGAAAGATTACTAATGGCACAGATAAGATTATACTAAAGTACTAATGGTAAGCTTTATTTGCAAAAAGTCAGTATATTCTAAATAATACAATGTATATTCTACATGATACCAATGACACACACAAAATTATTACATTCACATCAAACGAAAGAGATTGAAGTGAAGAGAAGATCACGGATACCTTTACATATAGCAGTGACTATACGAACGCTGTTAAGTGTTTGAAATATCGGAATAAAATAAAATCAAATCTTATTTAAAGTCATAATCAACCCCCTTACTCTTGAATTTGATTTAAGTTCGATCTCGATTCGACCTAGCCAAAATCTGAACAAACTCAATCGAATCGAAATCAAAATCAAGTCAAGATCGATCTAAAATGGCGATCCGTTAAACATTTTCGGTTGATAACGTAATCACCATCGACTCAAAGGTTTAGGTTCACTTTTCAGAGTACCAAATCACTGATTCTCGACGTCGATTCGATTTTGATCGTAACTCGAACTTGTCAAGAGTAAGCCTGCAAATCTTTCTGAAGTTTATAATAATATCTTTCATTTGTAATGTATCGTTTTCTTCAAGAAACTGAAATAGATTGTTTTTATTGATATTTTATAGCAATCACAAGGAATGATCTCTAAAAACCGTAATACAACCACGAACGCAATGAAACATACACAATACAATCAAGAACGTGATAAACCTGAATTTGGCGCAGACGAAGTCACAGTCGGAGCACTAGTTGAAACATATTAGAAGCTCACGCAGTCGACCTAGCATCCAAAATTGTTATTACAGCGTATTTGCTAATAAATTTAGAAGGGATTATATGGGTCTAGGAGACCCCTGGATATCGGCACATTTAACGTTATCTCTGCCAAATATAGCCATTGTATGCATAAGGCTTTACCCTCCATATTAATAGTTTCCGATCGACTTACATTGTCTTGGTTTGAATATTAAAATGCCTTTTGAATTTCAAAAGACAATTGTTAAGTGGTTGATTAGACGTAGGAAGTGTTCGAGTTAGGAAATTAAGAGATACGAATAGTGTCTAACTTCTTAAAGACGAAGTTTTTTCTCACATTGATGAGGAAATTTGATTGATTTTACTGCGGTCAATATTGCCATTAAGAAAAAGTTAATGATCAGCATAGATATAAAAGAATTGTGTCTGCTTTGCGACTAGCAGGCGGCAGTTAATTACTATTTTTTGACTCAATAGGCTAGATAATAATGTTTCAAGAGATTTTGGTAGCACATACTGTAGTAGTAGTAGGAACTAACTCTTTATATTTTATTTCTTGAGATACTCCTTTTATAATTTAATACGATGGGATTGGCATTATCAATTTGATAATAATCCTAAAAATCAAGTTATTGATTCTTCAGTAAAATAATAGCTAGTTAAATACTTTTGGCTGCTGCCTGAGGTGGGATTCGAAACCACAACATACCGCTTACCGGGAGACTGCTCTAACCATTGGGCTACCCAGACATTATTTGTGTTCACGATACTTTTGGATTTTGTATTAAGATGGTGGTGAAGCCAGAGAGCAAATATTCTGGTTGCCCTGTGCCAATGGAGAGTAAAGTTTCAAATATATTGACTAGAATTCCCGCGAAGCATGAAAATGAAGAGATATGAAGGTCTTTTTTTACTTATTTTAATGAAAAAAATTAAACAACATCTACTACAGTTTCTTACAATCATTGGGATCGCAATAGATGACTTACTTAAATAAAATAAAATAAACAGCATACAATTATGAGAGATGTAGAATTAAGTCAAAATACAAAAGTACAGAGCAATGATGGTTTTCATATACGGAATTCAATAATGGAGACCTGTGTCCTGCAGTGGGATAATTATTGGCTGTTACTTTACTTTTTAAATGTAATAGTTACAAAAAAATACATTACTATTAGGGACAAACAAATTATAGTTCAGTACGTTTTTAAGCGTAGATATGCTAATGTAGATACTCTAAGGTTCATTAACTCTCAACTCTACTTTCAGTTAAAAAATCAGTTAAAATCAGTTTTATTTCTGCAAATAGGCCCCAGGAGGCGCTTTTACACGTCCCAATTTAAACTTACCACTGCTTCGGGACAAGTCTGGGCTAGTGCCGAGAAGAAGCAGCGCAAGAAACTCGGTCACTATTGTCAGCCTCTTTTTAAATACATTTTTACAAGGTAAGGTAATTTTTACAAGGTTTAAGCAAGTACGAGCTGGGACAACTTAATGCCATACATTTCTATCATTTAAATAATCATTAACAGTGTAATAGCCCTTTTTCATTAAAATAACTTTGACATACGATTTAAGTTTATGTACAGGGAGTTCAGCAATATCCTTTGGTAATTTGTTGAAAATACGGATACAATTTCCCATAAACGATTTTCCTACTTTTCGCAGTCTGAAGCCTGGAACGGCAAGTTTATCTTTATTTCTAGTATTGAAATTGTGTACGTTACTTTTCTTAAGAAATAAATGTATGTTCTTACGAACGTAAACAATATTCTCGAGAATGTATTGAGAAGACACTGTAAGTATATTAATCTCTTTGAAGAGCTCTTTCAGCGAGTCACGGGGTCGAAGGCCGTAAATAGCCCGTACAGCACGTTTTTGTAATATAAAAATTGACTCAATATCTGCCGCTGAGCCCCACAACAGAATTCCGTATGACATTATGCTATGAAAGTAGCTAAAATATACTAATCTTGCCGTTTCAACATCAGTCAATTGCCTTATCTTTCTCACAGCATAAGCAGCAGAACTAAGTCTTCCAGACAGCACCCTAATATGAGCACCCCATTGCAAATGAGAGTCTACAGTTATACCTAAAAAGGTAGTTAAATCTACAGAGTTTAGTGGTTCATCTTTAACAATTATATGAGTAGCAGCAAATCTTACATTGGGCATGGTAAATTTTACACATTTTGTTTTATTTGCATTTAGTAAAAGATTATTTGTTGTAAACCAATGTAATAATTTAGAGAGGGTATTGTTAACATCATCAAATGAACATTTGCCCCTCTTAGTTTTAAAAATCATTGATGTGTCATCTGCAAACAATACCATCTCACAAAGATTATGTAAATAACACGGAAGGTCATTTATATAAATTAAAAATAGCAGGGGTCCTAATACTGATCCCTGAGGGACACCCATAATAAGGGCAGACCCTGAAGACTCAGCTCCATTTATGCAAACCTTTTGTGTTCTGTCCTTAAGGTAAGAACTTATTAGATCCAAGGAATCATTCGATGCACCATAATGTTTAAGTTTTTTAAGTAATGTTACATGGTCGACACAATCGAAAGCCTTTGAAAGGTCACAAAATACACCTATGGCATCTAGCTTACTCTCCCAAGCATTAAACACATTAACAACGCTAACTTTACCACAAGAGATACCTACAGAGGGAAACTTATCAAATTGTTAATAATATCAACTGTGGTAACAGCACATTTCACTCGAATCAGATTTATTTGGTTTTAAAAAAAGTTATCATTCACACGTAGGCTTAGGTTACAACCAAACCGACAAATGTATCCAAATATAAGTGCTTAAGTATATAATATATCTATCTATTACCTTTTCACGCTTAAATAGTTGAACGAATGTGAATGAAATTTGATATGGAAGTAGAGTACCTACCCGGAAAAGACGGAACAGTGTTTATTTCAGAAACCGTCAAAAGAGTTAAAAAGCGGGAAATTAAAATAGGGAATCAATAATTTCCGCTTATGTTGATCATATGACAAAGATGATAAAAACGTAGGTGACATTTTTATTCAACAAAATGCTTTTAAAAAGTATCTAATTAACGAAAATTGTTGGCTTACTTTAAACTAATGTAAGCCTATTCTAGGGGACTTTATTATCAGATAAATTTATACTTAGATTTGTTTATAAATATTCATTTCTTCTGTACCAACATATTAAAATGATAGTGCTAATGCTAATTGTATTCCTCATATTAATTATAGACGCCTTATTTTTGCAAAGAAAGCGTTTATTGTTCTTTGCAAGACTACCGATTGCATGCAGTATAAAATAACAAAAAAAATTTAGTTCTCCTAACAATGTTTTTCTCAAAATCTCGCTGTAACCAAAGAAAATTATTTTCTTTGCTGTAACGGATTTACTCATCCACTCCCAAATCAAAAATTCACCCTGTGAATGTACTAGGGTTATGTTTCTAGCTGGTATTTCTCTTTTCTATTCCTTGCAAGCGACAAAGCTCATTATTATACTAAGTTGTGGTTTGTTCGAGACTTCAAGAGTTGGCGACCGTGTTGGTGAATAAGTGGATTAAATCCTATGTTGAAGTTAGAATTGTCCACGTCTCTGTTTATGGTAGTATCTACTTATCAACCTCACTGTTGCTCGATTGAAAAGCTTTTATTATGATGAGTCATGCAATGTTTAACTTTCTACAAAAATAAACAAAACTGATTTTTAGGTGCTTCCGAAAATTTAATATTATAGTACCCGTCTTATCATATGGGTGTCGTAAGAGACGACGAGAAATTATTATTGTCAAAAGAAGACGGGCAGCTGCGTCTTCTCTCCATCATTGCTCAAAATGCTTCTTCACAGATTTTTTCGTAGGTTGGAAACTACTTTTCAGTGTTTTAAAAATTTATAAAAACTTGAATTTCGTTCATCATTTCTCCAATATTTTTTTACACAACATGTATTTAATAGAAGAAGAGAGATGTTGCTATTATAATTTTAACATAAGACACCTGCTCTTAAATAAAAACCAAGAAGGTAAACAAAAAAAATAAGAAGAAAAAATGCATAATGTTGCTAAATATGTAGCAAGCAATCAAAAGCTCGGATTATAGTCATCAATTAAGGGAAAGTATGACGTCTAATTATTTGGCTTGGCAAATACACCCACACAAAACGCTTTTAATCTACGTCAATCTACGTCAGGGTATCAAATGCTCCTTGCAACCACATCTCATAATAGGCACTGTGACATTTAGAATAATTGTGAAAAAAACAAGCAATTTAGCAAGCATTCTGTCATGAAACAAGATCTTCACAAAAGTTATGGTTAATTGTTTCGGAAAATATATGCCCGCTCGCATAGCTGTTTATAGGGTTGACAGATTTCGAAGTTTGTTTCTACCCGAATATGGCAAAGCCAGCATGAAGGGTTATGATTTTAGCAGTCTACGTATATACAGGATGAAATTTTAACCACTTTCCAAAATTTTTATGGGCTTTCAGTATCGTACTTAGAGCCCATTTATGAAGTTCAAAATGTAAATCAAGCTTTCACCCGAAAATATTTTTCGCAATATAGATTTCAATTTTTACGGTCGGTACGGTGATAAGGTATAAAGGGAAAATCAAAAACTTATGAATAGTATCGTAATGAATAAATGAGATGCGAATCGCGTAAAAAAAGTGTTGCTAGGCAGCCGTATCAAAAATTTTAGACTTTTTGCGGACATTTCTAAGTGCTTTATCTTGACATTTTTGTACTGGGCTATACCAAAAGAAAAAATACGTCATTTGTTTTTCGTAGATTGATATTTTAAAATTTGGAAGATGGTTAAAATTTCACCCTGTATGTATGTGGGTTCCACAGGGGGTATTTGGTTGGGGTTGGTTCCGGGTAATATGGGCTACCTTTTGTTAAAAAAAGGCAATATGGCGAACGCTACAAAAATATTGTCGGGCACTTTAGAAAAAAAAAATTGCAGTCATAATGGGTATAAAATTAAAGCAGACTAAATTCTGAGTACAAAAATGTTTAAGCCATGCAGCAAATATATAGGGTAACTTTGTAATCATTGGCATTTTCGTAGTTGGGTTACAGTTTTCTTAAATATTTATTTGGTCACAGTTGCAGTTCATTCTATGCCAAAGGAAAAATCTCTGACAATGGGTTATTATTCCCAAAGGTCCATGACTTTATTGTTTTTCTTTTCCCACCACCCCGATTAATTAATTGGTGGTTTATAAATACGTTATAAAATTTTCCGGTTTTTTATTTTAAAGACTCAAAACATAATTACAACAAGCATGATTTTTGTTAATCGATACTTTCACATGATACTATCTTATTTAGATCAATTTATCTTGAGAGTGCGATTGTTCCTTATCGAGTCCACGAGGCCGCTGCAGCCGCGACACGACAATGATGGATGGGCCTCTTGATGAATTGCCAGAGATTATGCTGGCTACACGATTTTAGAACGGTAAGTATTGTGACGATAATATTACGATAAAGATGGGTGAGTGATTGGTTTTGTTGATCGTCATCGTCATCATAATCAGCTTTCATCAGTGCAAAGCCTTTATCAATCTACTGTAGGACACGGGCCTCTCAAAAAGGAGGTCTTATACCACAATAGCCATTCTTGGAGTCGGCGATCGTAGTTTGGCCAAGAGTAGGGAACAAGCAGGATCGGCTGCCCATGTGATTTTAGAATGCACAGGGGTAGCCACCCACCGGGCATCTATCCTCGGCACACCGAGTTCCGTTTCAGAAGCCTGTGAACGTCCTAAAAGACTTCTGTGCTTCTGGAAGGAGTTGGGATGGTTGGACTAACCACCCTAATCCCCCCCTACGCATAATGGGCAAGTGGAGCCTAAATGCGGAAAAGGGAGCCCGTTACCAATACCAATACCAAAAGAGTAGGGAAAAGATGCTGATGTCCACGTTCCTCTTACGACACCCACAGGAAGAGAAGAAATGATGCTATTTTTGGAAATGTGCCGATATGACAAATTTGAAACGAAGTTACAAAAGAGCAATTCCTATAAATATTCAAATGTATTCATAACATCGTTTTAATCGAGTAGGATATGACTATTCATATCACCGTTAATGAACGTACGGCAGAGAATATACCTATTACCTTTGATATGCAGGCTTTCCTACAAATCGTTAATGAAGAAAAAAGACATGAATTTTGTAACTCAGAATAATACATTTTAAAGATATGTTTGTCATCCTTCCTCACGTGTTATTTGAATGTATTCGTAGACACGATAATACTGTATCTCAGTCAGAGCTATCGTCCGAATCGGTCCAAATAGCGAAAAGTCTTGAGAGGCAGTTAAACTATTTTCTTCATACATTTTATGACTTAATAATCCCTTTGGTGCTGGTTAAATATAAATTAGAACCGCTTTTGCTAGACCTTAAAATGGTACCGCTATCTCACTTCTCTCTAACATTGGTCATCACAAAATTTATCAAAATCCTGTTTTTGGAAATGCTAATGAAGGTATATCAATGGATTTATTAGGGCTCAGCCGTTAGGGTTCAGCTTTAACCCGTTCTATAACTGATCGCTTCTGGAAAATACCTAATGTATTACACATAAGTTATATCTTCATTTCAATCTGGTACATAGTGATACAAACTCTTTGACCCAGTTAAACTCTGACGATCGTTAAACAGCATAGCACACCGAAGGCTTAAAACTTAAACCCAGGAAATTTATCGAAGATGAAGTCTATGTTTTATCTCTTATCCACAAGTGAAGAGATTATGACGAGATTGATGCGATAGATTTTGATTGTTAAGCTACTTATTAAATATGCACGCTGTAAACAGTATTGCTGATATACCTATTACACTTGACGACACTAGTCTGTAACAGAAATTAGCACTTTGAAACATAGCATGATAACGTCACAAATTCACATTAAAAGTTACTTTAATAAACGTACTTATCTACAGTTCGTATAGTAAGCCGCTGAAAACTTCAGTGCAAAGTCAAAGTAACGATATTTCATTTTCTTGCACGATATTTTTATCGGTGATGGATGCGTTGTTATATGACAAGTGATCAGTGACTTCCAATACTGACCTACAAAATTATTAAGATTTCGTAGTACAGTCGTAAAGTTAAGCAAATCGGTAATATTTAAGGGTATATAACGTTATCGTATGCAATATTGCCTATTTATTTAATCTGAACTACATTTTTCATGAAGTAAAGTAACAGCTTATAGTCATCCCACTGCAGGGAAAGGGCCCCCATCTTCGAATTCAAGTTACCATAGTAAAAGTAGGTACAGGTATAACCACCACGCTTGCCAAATGCGGGTTTGTGTTCACAAACCCGAGCAATATTCAAAAGTTCGAAACTTTTTATTGGTTTCGGGGATCGAGCCCGGGACCCCTATTGGCCCGGTATTCAAACTACTAGATCAACGGGTGGGACAGACATTTGTTTTTTTTTCTCTTTATTAATTTAGGGACTTTTACAAGAGTATTTCAGTCCCATAGACATTTGGTTGTGTCGACGAATTAATTTTACTTGAATTTAATAATAATAATATATGTCATGTATTTAATTTAATTTATGCTTTTCGTCGGTTGTTATGTCGAAAACATTTGTTTGCAAGTTGTCAGCGTTCTTTCTATATTCCTAAAGTTAAATATTCCTAGTTTTTACTTAAAACTTACTTATAAAAAACAGTCAAATTTGAAAAAATAATAAATTTTTAATGATAAAAACACCCTTCGAATTGCGAACTTCCTTGTAATTAAAAAAACCTCATACCTTCTGTTGACTTAAGTATCATCATTGAAAATATTTCTTATCTCAAAGAATTACGCAAAGGAGTTGTAAATTTTTCCCAAGTTAAGCGTTTAAATTAAAGGCTTGTTGCTATAACTTTGTGGACGGCACCTAAAATATGTTTCAAACAGAACATAGTTTTAGGCCCACAGAGCCACAGACGACGTTGCTAGATAGATAGCTATTTACCTGTGATACCTAATTGTAAAGAGAGTTTCGTGTGCTGCATTTTATCGACATTGGTTAAACAAACATAGTTGTAGGTTTAAATATTGGGATTTGGAAAACACCCCTAGACTATTTGAAAACACAAAACTGACTAGTATCGGTTTCGTATTATATGACTGAAGGGATAATACCGCCAAAAAAGTCGGGCATTAGTGTCATCTCTCCATCAGTCCGCTTTGTCCAGCTTTGGACCGATATGTACAGAGAAAAAAATGATGCTATTAATCTCATTAAGTTTGAAGTTGAAAGGTTACCTTTACTTTAAGGTATAACTTTAAAAACCAAGATATAATAATATTTGTATGCAGTTTGTGCCGTTCTGTAAGGGAAGCGCATGTCCGGCAGTGGTATTATTCTAAAAGCTGATAATTATTGTTATACCATTCACATTTTGCGTTGTCTATTTATGACATTCATCTGTTCAGAACCAAATGAATATTAATGTTCATTAGTGTTGATCCGAGAGTTTCCAACTTATTAATTTGTTCCATCTGTTTGTAATGGAATAACTCTGGAAAAAGGTTTTGTTCAACCCTCGTCTATCTTCGGCATAACACTTTTATGCTAAATAGAACCAGACTCAGCTACACAGTATAATTTTATTTCCAGTTTGTTTGTTAGAAAATGATCAGGGTTATCACTGTTTTGTTTTCTTTGTTGGATAAGAAACATATGCCTGTCTAGAATACCATTCAAACATTCGTCCACCGTACCATCACATATGAGTACCATCGCCTAGGAGACTGCTACAATAACATGGTCAAAAGCGCCGTCTCTCCATTGGTCAAATTTCGGTGCATAACCCGGTAAATATGTCAGTATCCTTCACTTGTTGAGGCCTATGTCTAGCCGGGATCATGATTTAGAATACAAAGAGTTATTTGAATATAGCAGAATCGTTTGCAGCTGTTGCATGTAAACGTAACATATTATAGTCGCTCACACCGTGACGTTCTGTAGCCTACACGAAATGTTAAAGACAGTTTGGGCCAAATTCAAAGGGACAGTTCAGAAGCGACTTTAGAACAGAAAATATTAGCGCATAATCGATCGTTTAAAACAATTCTGTTTTATACGATTCTTATTCGTACCGAAAACAATATTGCTTATCATCAAATCGTTCCGACGGACTTACGAATAAATATTTTTAGAGTTATTTTTAATGGCTCTTTTAATATATCATTCCTTTGTATTCTCAAGTCAATTTGTGAAAAACTCCTTGAAATTGGCTCGTACTATTTATACTTAAGTTCTCTTAATTATTAGTAACACAAAAAGATTTATTTTGCCAGCCCTGTTCAGATAAACCGATAGAAGAAGCTTGCTCAGTCTTTCATAATGCATAACGGCTTTGAGCTCTATAGCACCGAGTTCTTTCAGGGATTATCCTACTGTATTTGTTTCGAGGAATTGTAGCTTATTTGAGTAGTTACTTTCTTACGGTACAGTATCAGAAACCTAATTCTTAAAATAGGTAGGTAGGTAAGCAACCTGGTATTATTCGCATAGGACCTTTACAAGCACTAGGTGACATATTAAAGGGCCTATCCTTAATATTTGACTAAGATATACCCCGCTGTTTCTTCAAATTTTTATGAAGTCAGTTTCTTATATAGGAAGACTTTTTAAGTACTTTCGGATTTTTTATAGGAGTTAAATATCGTGTTTAGAGACCATTTCCGAAATTAAAATATTAGGTCAAGTTTTAAATCTAAAATATTTTTCGCAAAAAAATTTACAATTAAAAGTGGTCGTCCTACAACCTAGAACGTAAATATTGCATTGCACAATTCGTTTTAAAACGAATTCGTTTAAAAACTTGAGTACTTTATTTGTCTTACCTCTTTTAATCCTCTCCTTGCTCCCTTAAAGACTTTAAAAAGTCCTTCAAAATAAGTTTACTATTAAAATTTTACACAAGCTTTTGAAACCACTTAGTTTATGTTACTATATATTAGTTTGTACTTTTTATTCACAAACTTATTTCCTACTTAGTTTGATGGATAACTATGTTATACATCGATTTTATTCATATTGGTCTGCAGTTTTTTTCATTGCAAGCATTATCTTTGACTGCGGGAAAGATACTGATTATTTTTACTATACGGTGTGTATATGCTCATCGTTCTAAGTAACACGTATTAAGAAGAGGCAATGAGGTAAACTAATTCTCCAGAAACAATATTATTTCAAAACTAAGATGAAATTTTGAAAAAGTTTCTTAGAACCCTCGGTAAATGCGTTTCGAGTTTTATAATACTAACCTTTCCACATTAAGCCAAGAAGCTACTCGTACAAAATACGCCGGCTTTTTTAGAACGTATTTTTATGCTTCGTTTCTAAACATATAATAATATTGTATAAAATGTAGTAGAAAATTCTGAACGTAAGTACTTGCCAAAGGTCCTATCTGAGTCGTTGTTAATTGTTTGTCTCAGTCACGAGCCCATATTTGTGTGAGAGTGGTTTTAGTGTATCTTAATACCTTATCATAAGTAATGCGTTCTTATGTCTCGATGAAACAAATTATCCGAATCCCACATATAGCGTTACCGCAACACACTGTCGCTCATAATTGAAAACGTTCTACCTACTCTCTCCCAGATGTATGGAATCACAGCGACTCCCTGAATCCGTTTCATTTCCCCGCGGGATATTAAAGAAAATTATTTTCGATTCCAGCATTCACCTTACAACCGTCGAGCTCCGACAATCTACATAAATTACAAAACTCTTCACCTCCTAAACTGTTATTCGGATAGCGAAAAGTTGACTTTATTAAATTTCGAAAGTAATACGTCCCTCTGAATCGGGCTGTTTAGTGGAAATCATCAGAACTCTGAGAATTTCGCTCTTGGAAGTTTTGAATTACCTTAATGAAGCTGAAATATTGCACAGTAATAAATTTCAAGGCATATTTAAAATGAGGCTATTAAAACTATTTAAATGAATAAATAAAAATTTTAAAAATTACCTGCCTAAAGTTATAGTGTCGAAGTACTTATAGCACTGACATATACCTATACATCAAAAAGTTTTAAAACTGTAATCAGAACACGGGAAAACATTAACAAGTGGATTAAAATGCAGTCAATGTTACCCGAACCATAATAACAAAGCGAATAACACCTTATTTATTTTTAGGCGCTAATATAGAACGTAAATAAAATAAATAAATAAAACAAACAGTTTCTATAATGCTGAAATCGTAAGCCTTCGTTTTGACTTCGCCGTAGTCTGGGAAAAACAAGAAATTATCTTCTTAAGTTACGTTACAAGTAGGTATGTCAAGTGGATGAATTGACTCTGTAACAATAAAATTCATTGAAGTTAACATGGATAGGGATGCTATCGTTTTGCATTTGAGTAAAAAAATCGCAATAATTTTTGCCTAATTTGATGGTGCTTATAATTAAAATTGAAATATTGATTCATACATATTTCTGTATGAATTTAAGACCATTTTAATATCACTCTTTTCAGCTGTATCAGACTTTTCAGCTGTTGGTGCAACAGCTTCATAGTTATTTCAGGCTTTCGCATTACACAATGACAATTGTAAGATCGGGACTGAACTCTAAACATTACGTTATGTTATTTTTTTAATAAAGAATTAATTACTAGTCATAGTTAAATATTAAGAACTAATTTTGTAAATATTTACTTCTATAACAAGAATAGATGTACAACAGTTAAACGCAATACCTTTTTCTTACTATTAATATATTATTACATACATTTTCCAGTGTTTCGGAAATTTTCTGTACGAAAAAATATCGTTGTATTTACTCGTGTTGTTACGAGTATTTCCGTCGCAATCTGCGTATAGCCAATATCAGTCAGACAGTCAGTCAGATAGACATTGTGTCAGTCATATAGACGAGTTTCATTACAAGCGATGTCAGAAAAATTCTTTGCAAATGCGTTACAAACGAAAACTCAAGATAGAAGATATTATTTGAAATAAAAGCCTTATGCTGCTAGATGTAAGGTTCTTAGTGACTGTTTGGTGAATTGGAAAACAGAAAAAGTCACAATTTATATTCTAATAAACTGAATTAAGTTTTGTTACGCATGGCTGGTGAGCCTCGCTTACAAGTCTCGTAAGACTTGAGCTTTTTGCGGAGGATACGCGTAACATCGTATATACTTTATGATCTTAATACTCTACTCACAATAAATAAAATGCAGGATCAGTCACAAAACATAACAAGGATCGAAAATATATATATTTTTTTAACAAAAAATGAACAAACAAAAACAAATTTTGAGTCAGTGCCAAAACATCACATGCACGGATCACAATTTATTGATCTATGTATCGTACTTTTCGTGGGTTATTTTTTTTGTTTAAAAAGTTTTGTTTGTAATCTTGTGAAAATACTTGTATCACCATATAAATAAATAGTCATATTCAGAACTTCTTTCTTCTTGTGTACTGAGTTAGTTGTTTACCTGTCACGAGTAATAAGCCTTTCCCTTTGACATTTCGAAGGGACTGCGAATGGGTTGTTGTAACCATAGATTGTTGGATGTAACATAAATGACTTACGTCATAGGTGTAAACTAAGTTAGTAACTACTATTAATATCACAAAAGTTATACTAACGGCTAGTTCCAATAACCTATCTATCTTCAGTTTTGGCATATCGGAGATAGGAAACAGTTTCTATCTCTGTTTTTGCCGTCCTGAGAAACAAAGACAGAAGTTGTTTTCTATCTTCGATATGCCAAAACTGAAAATAGATAGGTTATTGGAAATGGCCGTAAAACGATAACAAGCAGGCGGCAGTATGTTATTGATAGCTAAAATAAACACACCCACGATTGATATCTAATTATTATGACGTTAACGGGAAATTTAACGCGATCATACCTTATTATTTTGCCCGACGTTTCGATAGAGCTTTGGGGTGGTGGGATCTACCTCCTAGTGGTCCACCCTGGGCAACGGCATCTTTGGTTTTCTAACCAATGATGAAGGCTAACAGATCCCTCTGCGGTGGTAGGCTGCGTAAGAGGCCGCCTGGATGCTTTTTTTTTTTTTTTTTTTTTTTTTTTTTTTTTTATATACGACTTCCTCCAACGTGATGATCGGAGCCTATTTTTTCTATTTAAATTTTTTATATTTTATCTAATTTAAGGAAAGGTCAAGCCTATTACTATTTTCTATTTTACTATGTATGACTTAATATAATTTATTCTTTTAATTTGCATTTCAGGGTTACTTCTACTATAATAATCTTTCTTCCAATCTCTCTATCTTGAATTTCGTTTACATTCTCTTTTAAAATTTCTACTCGTCTTATGCTTTTACTATATATCTATAATTTACAAAAATATATCTACTATCTTTACTTTAATCACAACAAAGTTCTCATTTCCATGTTCAAGCCTTCAGGGTCACAATTTACTTATATTTTTATTTGTTGATACTTATTACAATCATGTAATACTTATCCACAGAATATTAGTATTTCTATCTTGTTTTAGACTTTTATATATTATTAACCTTTATATTTATGTATATGTGATGCTACTATATATTCAATATATATGACACAATACTTATTTCTTGCTTTTATTACTTTTTATTACTCTGACCGCTAAATTTTTGCAAAGTTTTATAGATTTGTCTTTTACTTTTCTTGTTAATCTCGAAGCTTTTTCAATCACCCTGTCGATCCACTCCCGTACATCTCTTACGTCCTGTTTCCCACATAATTCCATCCATTCTTTTGTCATTTCTTTACCGTGTTCTAATTTATGTTTTTCTCCTTTTCCTAGGTACAGATCGACCGCCATCTGACGTCTGTCTGGAGCTGCATTCCTGAAAGTCCCTCTCCTGGTATCAACTATCGTCTTTATGGCCGCTAATTTCACGGACCACGACGACATGGTAAGTATTCCTTCTTTCTTTATTTTTATACTAAATCGTTTATATTTCTCTATTATTACTTTAGTGATTTTCTGTTCTGCTTCTTCTAATTTTGGTTTACTATTAATTTTATATAATTTCTCTATTGATAATTTTTTATCAGGCGTGATTTGGGTGAATTTCTCATGAAATCCTTTGAAATCAGCCTTTTTTGTATGAAATGTTCCTGTTGTCAAATCTGTGTTATTATTTATATCTGAAAATTTATTAAATTTAGATTTTAAGGTTTTGCCGTAGTGGTCCGAGCTAATGAAGCCCTCTTCTTTTTTCCTGTCCTCTACCAGGTTCGGGATGTCTTCGGAGTATATTGAGACGTCTACGAGGCTACTGTACTTCTTGCCTGCTCGTTTGTTCTCTGGGACGCCTTTAGCAGTACGCCGTTGACGCCCTAGCTATGGCGTCCCATTTTCGACGAATGGGGCAGTCGTGGCTAAACGCATTGTGGGTGCTAATCTCTGCCTTGGCTCGGCTGCAATTTATGCATTTCGGCGTCTCCTGTGCGAGCCTTTCGGGGCAACTTGCGCACAAATGCAGCCCGCCGCAATAGCTGCAGACGTCCTGGGTCTCCTTACAATACTTACGGCTGTGCCCGTAGCCCAGGCAGCGCGAGCATTGCACTAAAGGTGACTGGTCTTCTACCACAATCTGTTGGAGGTCTATGTGAATTTTTCCCTGATCGGTAGCTCGCTTCCAGATTGTGGGAGACACAGTCAGGACGATGTGAGATGTATGCGGGTTCCTTGTCTTTTTCCTAAATTTTACTTCCACTCTGTCCTCCTCGTTTTCGAGGCCATGAAAGAGGCCCCGGTTCTGGTTCCTAAGAGCTTCCAATACATCAGTATCACTATGTATCGTGAGAACGCTCTTAAGAACCAGAAGCGGGTCCCTGTTTTTCATTTCCTCGACAATGAGGTTTTTTCCTGCTCTTTCTATCCTTTCCTTGATTTTCCTTCTGTCTTCCTTCGTTTCACAACCCATTATTATTTTCCTGTCTTTGGCCTTTCTCACTTTTTCTATCCTTATCCATCCCTCTTTTGCCTCGACTGCTCTTCTTACTCTTTCTAGGACTTCCTCCCCAGTATCCTGGTCATTCTCGGAGGTTATGACCACGGAGTGAAGTGCTCTACGCTCCGGCACTTGCCTGGTGTTCGGTTCGGCTGCCGCTACCCTCGCGTAGGTCATATGCTCCATACTTTGTGCTTGGCCGTCTATCGTTGTTTTTATTTCCATAAGTTGTTTTTTATTCTCCATGAGCAGTCGATTATTCTCCTCTATCTTGGCGATGAGGAGATCTCCCTCTATTCTTCCTAGTCCCTCTCTAGGTCCCTGCTCCTTCAACGTTGGAGTGTCGCTGTCATTTTCTCCCTGATCCTCGTCCCCTCTAGTCTTTTTCTTCTTTGCAGGTGCGGCTCCCGACGCCTCCTTCACAAGTTGGTAGAGATTGTCCACCGCTAGAGTAATCCCGGCCTTAAGGTCGGCTCTCAGATTGCGGGATTCTCCTATCTGGGTCTTCGCTTTCACGAGCCAAACCCTGGCCCGGGTCACTCTATCGGAGGACTTCGATTGGTCCGTCGCTGGCCTCGGCGACACCGCAGCGGCGTCTACAGATGCTCTGCGCGTCACTCCCTTCGCTTCAGAGGGGGCCGCTGCCTTCTGTTTCGCCTTCTGCGGTGCCCCCGGGGCCCTCGCCGTTTCCACTTTGGTTGGAGAGTGGGAATGCGTGGTTGACGCACACTGCATTTGGGTCAACCTGGACTCCAGTTCTCCTATGCTTCGTCTAACATTAGTCGGATGCGTCGCGGACTTTATAGGAGAGGGTCCTGCCTTCTCCTTGTTGTTTGGTGGTGGTGAGTTTTCGGGACTCCTGTCAATTCCCTTTTTAGCTGGTGTTCTAAAGCCAAACATGTTAGCTGTTTAAGTTGAACAGCGAGCAAGGAGAACTGAAACCAGTGCGGGAGAAGTCAGAAAAACAAAATTAACTATGTGCACCGAATACGATGCACAACAATAATAAAATAGGTATCAAAAAACTTTAATTAGTGTCCAAAACGGAGCACCGTCGATTGAGTGTATAGTCTTAAAATATGTATACCGGCCAATAGGCCAGGCTTACAGTTAAAAAAATTTTACGTCAACTCTATAATGAGTAAGTCACAATAAATTTGTCACTAATACTGCCTAAGAAGAGAGCTGCCAATGTTTCCCCAAACAAGCCTTTGCGCTACGCCTCAGATCCTTAGGTTCTTATTTTAAGCTAATTAGTTTTTCGTTTTATTTTGCAGAAGCTGCGGAGAGGCGATTAAAGGCGCAAGAAGCGTGACCAGGTAGCGGCCAGACCCGAACGATGTAATTAAACGAAGAAACTCAAAAACTAAAATTCGGTCGGGTCGGCTCGTTCACCTGACTAAGAGAATAAGGGAGGGTGGGAGGGCAAATTTTTGGGTTTCCCTCTGCCGAAAAGCGGCGAATGGGGTGTCAGATGAAAGGTCTCGGCGCCGTCTACAATTCTGCGTGCAGAGAAGAGGTGGTGCCGGTATAAAATTTTGATGTTATAGGTGAAAAACGGATTTTTTATATGAAATTTAATGAAAATATATGAATTTAATGAAAAACTTATTTTCCAGGGTGTCCAGATAGGTGCAGGAGCAGGCGGAGCAGCGAACCAGTCAACCTCGAAGAGGAAGAAGAGTAGGCGTCCGAGTAAAAAGTTAGGAAAATATAGGAAAAACTACGATTTTCGTGAAAATTTAAATGAAGGAAAAGTGAAAAGCCAAAGAGGACTATAGCAGACGATGGCAGCAACAAATTTAAACGTATTCAAAACAAAAAATTTTGAAAATCGGTCAACTAGAAGACCTTTTTTATTGTTTTTGAGTTATTTTCTTATTAATATTATCACCGCTTAGGTAAACTCGGTATGTTATCGGTTGTATGAAAAACTACTAAATATGAAAATTTTTGGGTTTCCCTCTGCCGAAAAGCGGCGAATGGGGTGTCAGATGAAAGGTCTCGGCGCCGTCTACAATTCTGCGTGCAGAGAAGAGGTGGTGCCGGTATAAAATTTTGATGTTATAGGTGAAAAACGGATTTTTTATATGAAATTTAATGAAAATATATGAATTTAATGAAAAACTTATTTTCCAGGGTGTCCAGATAGGTGCAGGAGCAGGCGGAGCAGCGAACCAGTCAACCTCGAAGAGGAAGAAGAGTAGGCGTCCGAGTAAAAAGTTAGGAAAATATAGGAAAAACTACGATTTTCGTGAAAATTTAAATGAAGGAAAAGTGAAAAGCCAAAGAGGACTATAGCAGACGATGGCAGCAACAAATTTAAACGTATTCAAAACAAAAAATTTTGAAAATCGGTCAACTAGAAGACCTTTTTTATTGTTTTTGAGTTATTTTCTTATTAATATTATCACCGCTTAGGTAAACTCGGTATGTTATCGGTTGTATGAAAAACTACTAAATATGAAAATTTTTGGGTTTCCCTCTGCCGAAAAGCGGCGAATGGGGTGTCAGATGAAAGGTCTCGGCGCCGTCTACAATTCTGCGTGCAGAGAAGAGGTGGTGCCGGTATAAAATTTTGATGTTATAGGTGAAAAACGGATTTTTTATATGAAATTTAATGAAAATATATGAATTTAATGAAAAACTTATTTTCCAGGGTGTCCAGATAGGTGCAGGAGCAGGCGGAGCAGCGAACCAGTCAACCTCGAAGAGGAAGAAGAGTAGGCGTCCGAGTAAAAAGTTAGGAAAATATAGGAAAAACTACGATTTTCGTGAAAATTTAAATGAAGGAAAAGTGAAAAGCCAAAGAGGACTATAGCAGACGATGGCAGCAACAAATTTAAACGTATTCAAAACAAAAAATTTTGAAAATCGGTCAACTAGAAGACCTTTTTTATTGTTTTTGAGTTATTTTCTTATTAATATTATCACCGCTTAGGTAAACTCGGTATGTTATCGGTTGTATGAAAAACTACTAAATATGAAAATTTTTGGGTTTCCCTCTGCCGAAAAGCGGCGAATGGGGTGTCAGATGAAAGGTCTCGGCGCCGTCTACAATTCTGCGTGCAGAGAAGAGGTGGTGCCGGTATAAAATTTTGATGTTATAGGTGAAAAACGGATTTTTTATATGAAATTTAATGAAAATATATGAATTTAATGAAAAACTTATTTTCCAGGGTGTCCAGATAGGTGCAGGAGCAGGCGGAGCAGCGAACCAGTCAACCTCGAAGAGGAAGAAGAGTAGGCGTCCGAGTAAAAAGTTAGGAAAATATAGGAAAAACTACGATTTTCGTGAAAATTTAAATGAAGGAAAAGTGAAAAGCCAAAGAGGACTATAGCAGACGATGGCAGCAACAAATTTAAACGTATTCAAAACAAAAAATTTTGAAAATCGGTCAACTAGAAGACCTTTTTTATTGTTTTTGAGTTATTTTCTTATTAATATTATCACCGCTTAGGTAAACTCGGTATGTTATCGGTTGTATGAAAAACTACTAAATATGAAAATTTTTGGGTTTCCCTCTGCCGAAAAGCGGCGAATGGGGTGTCAGATGAAAGGTCTCGGCGCCGTCTACAATTCTGCGTGCAGAGAAGAGGTGGTGCCGGTATAAAATTTTGATGTTATAGGTGAAAAACGGATTTTTTATATGAAATTTAATGAAAATATATGAATTTAATGAAAAACTTATTTTCCAGGGTGTCCAGATAGGTGCAGGAGCAGGCGGAGCAGCGAACCAGTCAACCTCGAAGAGGAAGAAGAGTAGGCGTCCGAGTAAAAAGTTAGGAAAATATAGGAAAAACTACGATTTTCGTGAAAATTTAAATGAAGGAAAAGTGAAAAGCCAAAGAGGACTATAGCAGACGATGGCAGCAACAAATTTAAACGTATTCAAAACAAAAAATTTTGAAAATCGGTCAACTAGAAGACCTTTTTTATTGTTTTTGAGTTATTTTCTTATTAATATTATCACCGCTTAGGTAAACTCGGTATGTTATCGGTTGTATGAAAAACTACTAAATATGAAAATTTTTGGGTTTCCCTCTGCCGAAAAGCGGCGAATGGGGTGTCAGATGAAAGGTCTCGGCGCCGTCTACAATTCTGCGTGCAGAGAAGAGGTGGTGCCGGTATAAAATTTTGATGTTATAGGTGAAAAACGGATTTTTTATATGAAATTTAATGAAAATATATGAATTTAATGAAAAACTTATTTTCCAGGGTGTCCAGATAGGTGCAGGAGCAGGCGGAGCAGCGAACCAGTCAACCTCGAAGAGGAAGAAGAGTAGGCGTCCGAGTAAAAAGTTAGGAAAATATAGGAAAAACTACGATTTTCGTGAAAATTTAAATGAAGGAAAAGTGAAAAGCCAAAGAGGACTATAGCAGACGATGGCAGCAACAAATTTAAACGTATTCAAAACAAAAAATTTTGAAAATCGGTCAACTAGAAGACCTTTTTTATTGTTTTTGAGTTATTTTCTTATTAATATTATCACCGCTTAGGTAAACTCGGTATGTTATCGGTTGTATGAAAAACTACTAAATATGAAAATTTTTGGGTTTCCCTCTGCCGAAAAGCGGCGAATGGGGTGTCAGATGAAAGGTCTCGGCGCCGTCTACAATTCTGCGTGCAGAGAAGAGGTGGTGCCGGTATAAAATTTTGATGTTATAGGTGAAAAACGGATTTTTTATATGAAATTTAATGAAAATATATGAATTTAATGAAAAACTTATTTTCCAGGGTGTCCAGATAGGTGCAGGAGCAGGCGGAGCAGCGAACCAGTCAACCTCGAAGAGGAAGAAGAGTAGGCGTCCGAGTAAAAAGTTAGGAAAATATAGGAAAAACTACGATTTTCGTGAAAATTTAAATGAAGGAAAAGTGAAAAGCCAAAGAGGACTATAGCAGACGATGGCAGCAACAAATTTAAACGTATTCAAAACAAAAAATTTTGAAAATCGGTCAACTAGAAGACCTTTTTTATTGTTTTTGAGTTGCCGCCTGGATGCTACCACCCCCTGCCGGAGTCCAGCGCCAAACAGTTTTTCTGTGTTCCGTTGGAGTGTGTGAGAACCAGTACCTCTGGATAAGCTCGCTCCATCTTAGGCTTCTTCTTAACCGTATAGTTAGGTATGTAGTCAAGAGCAAGCCGATTAATTATAAAAAAAAAAATTGAGCTGCACCGACCGCGACTGTGGTCGCATGCTTAAGTCAACCTGTGACCACGGTCGGTCATGATCGCGTTTAACTTCCCGTTAACGTTCTAGTAATGTCCGCTTTTCGCCCGCGGCTATGTCCACATGAACTTTACGTTATGTGGCAGAAACCTGTGCCGGGCAGTGGAATACAAAATAGGCTATGTCGATTTTCAAGGTCAAATTTATCTTTGTGGCAACTCCATCATAAGAGTTTCAGTAGATTAGGTGTAACGTCACTCACAGACAAACTTACTTTCGCATTTGTAATATTAGAAGGATATCTGCATAAAATATATTTTGTTTGTTTTTTTGTCCCTAACATTAACATTACATTGTTAAAATAATAACATGTACTTAACCTTAATAAACAGTCCTAACATTAGGACAAGGAAAAATATCGCTCTCTTAGTAAAACAGTTCTTTGCGGGGCAAAAGCTCTCCAAAACAAAATGTCTAATATAAATTATGGAACGCTATGGGTACAAGCACTCACAATGAAAGGAGGCAATACCTACTATATAAGGCTGGGATAACAGTTCGTAAATAATGTAATTGACTTTAATCAACCAACCAACGTATTTCGTATCATTTCGGCGGATCAAAGTGAGCGTTGTATAAATGAAAGTCAATATTTCATAGGTAAAATTCTGATTGATTTTCCGCTTCATCAAGTAGGCTACTATAATGATGTGCCCTACATAGTTTATATTAATATGTATGTTTCAGTAAATATACACCAAAGAGTTTTGTGGAATGTTACTGATGTCAAAATTGGACACAATTTTCTATCATCAATAAAATAATACATATTTATATAACCAACTTTGTTATAGCAATATCACATTTTTTTTCTCCCAATGTATGCATATCTATCGTTTAAAGAAAACATGACCTAGACGTCAAGATCTCTATCAACAATCTAAGGAACAAACCTTTGTAGAAAGGAAATACAATCTAAGCTGTATACAACTTACAGTTCATTAAAAAAACTTGTCTTTCTATTAACGATTAAATCAAACTAAATTTAATCCAATTGACAAGTAAAAATATTCCGTTATTACATAGCAAAGTTTTAGGTAAGTACACGAACGATGATTACTTCAAAAGTTATTACAAAGTTTAAGCAAATTAATTTTCGGGACGCACTGGCAATAATGACGTCATCAAAGTTTCAGCACCAGAGTTAGATAAGTTGCCATCGGATTTCTGTGTTGTGAATACTTAAATACCTATATAATAATAACCTACCTAAATAATAGAGCTTTGCTAGTTTTTTTTTGGTAAATCGTGTTTTTGGAAATTATATTTAGAGAGGAATGATTTAAATTTAAAATATATATAGATCTTGGAAAAAAATGGATAAAGTATAATCATTGGGATGAGAACTTGGGTCTTTTGGTTTGGGGGCCTACCGATTTTCCACCTGACCTATTATAACCTTGTTGATGGTGGCGAAATTTAACTTCAAATTCTTATGTTACTGTAGCAGTTTTTCACAGCCTGAAAATCCGGCTAAATCACGTTTTTAAAAATGAAACCTAGTTAGATCGATTTATAGCCCCCAAAAACCCTCTGATAAATGTCGTTGGAGCCATTTCCGATGCTCAGATTATGGATGTTACAAATGTACAAGAATTGCTCGTTTAAAGGTATTAGATAACACCAGAAAAGATAAGCAAGAAACCCTTCAAGCAGCCCTTCTAGCAGGTGAAAATAGTTATCTGCAAAAAGTTAAAAAACAAAAACATGTTTTAAGTCGATCTCCAACCTGACTCAAATAGGTATCAGTATATAAACTTGAAAAATTTTGTCTCAGGCGGGACTCGAACCTGCATCTTCTCGCATGCCGGGCGGGTGCCATACCATTAGGCCACCGAGACACTGCCGCGAATTTTTCAAGCATATTCTTACGCAGTGGAGATGCAGGTTCGAGTCCCGCCTGAGACAAAATTTTTCAAGTTTATATACTGATATTATAAGTGCAATTAAGTTGCTAAAATATCAAATAATGTCAAATATTGTTTTGGATTTCATACTTTTTATAGAAAATTACTAAGAAAAAGTTATCGACGAAGAACACGTAGCCAATGTTGATTTGTAAACTATGTGTAAAGTCGGAACATCAAAAACACTAAATCGGCATTCACGACGTGCTGCTACGGAACCCTATGCACATAGTCTGATACACAAATGACTGGTTTTTAATAAATGTGGACAACATCACATATTAGGGGTTAAAGTATGAAATTGCCGTTTTGTATGGACGAAATCGAGAAAAGTCATTTTTCCATACTAACAAATTTTTAGGTTTTTTAAAAACGCCTGAACCGTTTTCGATGCAATTAAAGGTGAAAGTTAGATGGTTATAAAGCTACGCATTATAGTATTTAAATTTCTGAAAATCAAAGTATATAATACAAATATACTTAAATGAGGCAAGAAGGTCAGCTGACACATTGTAAGGGGTCTTTTCAACGACTTCCTTTGAAGTAATAGGCACTAGTATTGCATTTTTTTTAGTCAAAAGTTACTTTATTTAGTTTTTGATACAATACAAAAAGAATTACGCAATAATATGACTATACTTAAGAGCTATAAACAAAATAAAAAGTGGGAAAATAATCGGCAATTTCATACTTTAACCCCTATTACATTGTTCTGCTCCCAAAGTGAAGAACTATTTTAATCACTCGTTCTGTGGAAATCAGAAACAACAAACGTACCACAAACACCCTGACCCGAGAAAATGTAGGCAAACACTATTTTTTCGCATTGACCCGTCCGGGAATCGAACACGGGACGAGACAGCTTGAGAACCGTTGGGTACGCCGTCAGAGATCATGATCATTACGAGTATGATAATCAAATAAACTTTTGACATGGTTGACAGTTTTCTATATTTGAAAGTTTGAACAGGGCGCAGGGAAGTAAAGTCACAGCTTTTACATTGAGATAGAAAACACTTGTTAGCAACAACTAGCAAAGAAAAACCGGCCAAGTGCGAGTCGGGCTCGCGCACATAGGATTAATTCCGTACCATTTATTGATATCGAGCAAAAATAGGAAAAAACTCGCGTTTGTTGTATGTAAGCCCCCCTTAAATATTTATTTTTTGATTTTTAGTATTTGTTGTTATTGCGGCAACAGAAATACATAATTTGTGAAAATTTCAACTGTCTAGCTATTGCGGTATTGAGCGTCTTGTTGTACAAGGCAGAGTGGAGGGCACCAGAGCCAGAGGAAGATTCCCAATGAGATGGATCGACCAGATCAAAGCTAGTTGTTCGGCAACCATCAACGAATGCTCCCGCAAAGCGGCTCTTCGGAAGAGTGGCGGCGTGTGGTGAAGCGGGTGACTCGAAAAGCTCCGTGATGACCATGACCGCTCTCTCAAGAGCGAAACGATGAAGAAGAAGAAGAAGCTATCGCGGTTCTTGTGATACAGTCTGGTGACAGGCAGACGGACAGAAGGACAGACAGCGAAGTCTTAGTAATAGGGTCCCGTTTTTACCCTTTGGGTATGGAATCCTAAAAACTACAAACAACTACAATTTTATTGTACACTGACTAAAATTTTGTGGTTCATTTAATCTTTCGATTTAAAATGCATTATTTTCGACCCAAACACATTTACAAATGAAAAACATAGATAATGAGTTGGCATTGGTTCGGAACCTTTGACTGACGCACGCCTCGTTTTGTTCTGAAGGCAGACATATCTTTCTTTGTCGAACAAAAGCCTATGACCCTATTCGTACAAACAGGAAAATTGTTTGCGATGAATAGGATTATTCTTAGCGGAAAATATTTATTAACCTTCTTCTTTCATGGTTAAGCTACTATGTTATAATGGGGATTATTGGTAGGGATTGTCCGTAGACTACATTCAACAGAGGTCGCATTTTATCTTGGTTTTGTTATGTTATATCTGAAATAGGTTTTACGTTTTTCAGTGAAGCTTTGCCATTCTGATTATTACATATCCTGCGTGTACTACACAGTCAAACTGTTTAAACAAAAAACTATCGGCCTAAAGACATCCCACTTCAAGGCAAAGGCCTCCATCATTGAATCCATGTTACCATAGCAATGATGGGTAGCAGCAAAGAAAATTTTGGTAGCAGTTATCACAAACACGACGTGTTCGAAAATTCGAAACTCTCTTGGCCCATGATTTGAGTAAACCCAGGACCCCGAGTAGAGATTGTAAATATATCTATTATCAGTTAAATTAAACTAATAAAAAATATATCACATTTATTCAATAAATATTATAAACCTTATCAAATAAATATATTTATTCGTGCCGTTGATAATTAAACGCAACTAAAAAATTTATATACCTACAACTATACATATACAACTAAAGTGAAAAATATTAAAAAAATTTTGGTATCTGTATAAATATATTAACTAATATTTTCAACCATATTCAACTACAGGTTAAAATATCAAAATAATGTATCTGCATAAAAATATCAACTGATATTTTCACCAATAAAAATATCGAAATTTTATTTAACCATTAACTTTTAAAAATAATTTTTTTCACCCATTAACGCTACCACTAACCCCGTGATCTTGGCCCGGTATCTAAACCACTAGACCAGCGGGGCGTTAAACTGTTTATCAAAAAGTATAAATTAAGTAAACCACTTTGATTAGGTGCATAAAGGTTTTCGGTGCTTTTCCTGAGCCATTCAACCTGTTAAAACTTGTGCGTGCCAAAGGTTAAATAAGAACTTGTAATATGCGTTGAATTAAGGGCCTCTTATAATTGGTTGCAAAACTAGCAGAATAGAGTAGAATAAAACAATAATTAACGTAATGGAGTAAAATTAAAAAGTTTATTATATTGTAGGTACTCTATGATGTTGAATAAATATAAGTTATTATTTATGTAACAATGTGAGAAATACGAAGAACAAGTTATTTTACCGAAAAATCATTTTATTATCATATTACTAGCGGGCCCGACAGACGTTGTCCTGTCGTAACTATGAATATTGATTACGAAATGGTATTATAAAAAAAAAACAATTGTAAGTAGGTAATTATTATACACAACATTCTTTATTTTTTCTCTGGCGGGGAAATAAATAGTTTCGTTGGTATTAGTGGCCATGTGCAAAACGCAGTTTTTGTTACCCCTTATTTGACGATATTTGCAGCACGCCTTCTGTCAATGTTATGTCAAATGCCATACATTAAAAAAGTTAAATTTTTAAAAGCGCTAAGGTTACATAACAAATAATTTAGTATTGTGATTAAGTTTTCTTATTTTTTTTAATTTTCCGCGCAATTTCCTTATTTTTTCCTTTTTAAGAACCTTCTCCTGTCAATGACAATTAAAGCAAAATAAGAAATTAGCGAAATCGGTACAGCCCTTCACGAGTGATATCGTGACCAAGGGAAATAGGGATTCATTTTTATATTTATTATTACAAAAAGCAGTTTGTGTCAAGTGCAAAAGTTAGTATCTTAAAATTCGTATTAAATACTAGTTACTGCCAAAAAATGAAGTTCTGTTGGCAGATGGATCTACGTAAATTTATCTAAATATTAACCAAATATACGAGTAAAATCGCAACACCGTCTGCGCCTTTATCTCCTTCCTGTAGGGACCGTCAATGAATTTATTCTATGACATATAATAAAAACAAATATCTAACATGGTTCTCCAGTATTCGCGGCCCATAAACCTGTTTATTTAGACACTGCGACCGAATATAGTAGTGCGGCCTACTATCGCGAACGGAACTGGGTGGCCATAACAGTCAATAGTCAATTTATGGTGTCAGTGTTGTGAAAAGCTATAGGTTTTGTTATGCTAGCGATATCCGCCACGTTGACGTACGATGCGTAATATGCTCGCACGTGTGTATGATGTTAAAAAGTAATAGCACAATCCAGGGCGAAATTTAGATGTGAGTGCAGAATATAGGAAATTTTTAACTTATTTTACACTTCGCCTCCATTTGTGTCAGCTACAAAATCATGATTAGAGTACCATAGTAACCTTCACAGTGGTATCGTAAAGCACATAACAAGAAAATAAGGTTGATACGAGTGAACTAAACTTCTTATAAATCTTTTGATGCAATGTCAAGATTTATTGAAGTGAAAACTTCTTTAGCGGCGCTGAGCACTTTTTGTTGGATGGGTAAAAACTTCCAAACTCGCGTCAGGGTCACGTGATGCTGATCGAAAAAGCGTAAGATCGAGGGGAAGGGAGAGGAACTAGTATCTCCCACTCTTTCTACCGTGCCTGAGTGTGCTGTTTTCTATTATTTTTGAAGTGAAACTTCTTTATCGGCGTTGGAAAAAATTTACCGTCACGTTTTGCGTCAAATTTTCGTCACATTTTTCGGTTACGCGCCATCTTTTTCTTGCCCCTACCACGGTTGGTTCAGACGATAGCAAAAAGGTAAAGTGAAATAATATTTAACCAATTTAACCAATTTAACCAATTTAACCAATTTAACCAATTTAACCAATTTAACTAATTTAACCAATTTCTGGAAAGTTGCGTCAAATTTTCGTCACATTTTTCGGTTACGCGCCATCTTTTTCTTGCCCCTACTACGGTTGGTTCAGACGATAGCAAAAAGGTAAAGTGAAATAATATTTAACCAATTTAACCAATTTAACTAATTTAACCAATTTAACCAATTTAACCAATTTAACCAATTTAACCAACTTTACCAACTTAACCGACTTAACCGACTTAACCAACTTAACCAACTTAACCAACTTAACCATCTTAACCAACTTAACCAACTTAACCAACTTAACCAACTTAACCAACTTAACCAATTTAACCAATTTAACCAATTTAACCAATTTAACCATTTTAACCAATTTAACCAATTTAACCAATGTAACCAATTTAACCAATTTAACCAATTTAACCAATTTAACCAATTTAACTAATTTAACCAATTTCTGGAAAGTTGCATGTAGATCATTTTTCGAAAAATAAGGCCATAAAGAAGTTTCACTTCTTACGTGTGTACACTAGTACACGCACAACTTTTTTTTTGGTTACATTTACTATTATGTATAATGAATTAAAAAATGATTTTAACTTAAATACTGTTTCAATGTCTTCTTTATAAAAGTCAAAATAGAGTTACCAATATTCAAAGAATAGTAATATAATAAAATTATATTTACAATTAAAAACAGAAATTTGATTGTTTATAAAACAGTTGCAATACATATAACGTCAATAATCAAGTCGTCGTATGTCATGTCAAGAGAAAAGTCATGTCAAATTTTTAATTGAAATAAATTATTTAAATTATTTATTTACAATCAATAATTATCACCGGTGACTCTTTAGCACAGCTGATGAATATGGCCTCTAAAACTGTAAAGTGTTCAAACTGTAATGTCGTAATTAATGAAGTGTTATCGTTCCTACATAATGTGATCGATTTCATGGACGAGGAGAGTATCCACCAGCTCTGTACTTCAGCATTCACGGCAAATGATATTGTAATAGCTAAAACATTGCTATTTGAATCAATTCCCAGTGCTAAGAAAATGCCTGTTCGTCGAAGAGATGGAAAGAAGAAGATGTCGCGAGATTTGGAGGATATAATTTGTTTGTTGAAAAGTTCAAACCCTGAAATGTTCCCAATATTTGTGGCTAAGGATCTACACAAACTCCCCCCGGTTACGTTTGACCATGTTGATGTGACAAGGCTCCTAAAAGACATCCTTTATCTGAAGAATCAAATCAGTGTGATGCAAGAGAGTATGGTCACGACAGATAATTTCGAAGTGCTTAAGCGAGAAGTTAACAGCTTGAAAAATTCATCAACTGTAGAATATCCTCCCACAAATGAATATGTAAACATTAAAAGGAGTGCTTGTCTACAGAATAGTTTTGAATTTGATAGTGGACCGATCGATCTTCAATATGTGTCTATAGAATCAACTCAACTATCAGCTGATGTAGATAATAATATGAATGATGGTCAACAATCAAACTTAACGGCCAACAATGATGTTAATTACGTTTCTTTCTCGCATACGCATAGTGAAGGGACAACAAAACTTCCTCACGGGGAGGCCCCTGTCCGGGCCACTTCGGTTTCATCAGGCCTGTGCGCGAGTAGTCCCAAGGATAGTCAAGGATGCGTCAATGAAATGCGGGTCACAGGAGCGGCGCCTCTTATTACTGAATGCGCTGCGGTTTCATCCAATCCTGTTGCTATAATTAATGACTCATATGCACCGGCACCGGTCTCCCCTACTAGTAATATGAAATTACCCGTGGTTGGACCTATCAGTTTGCTTGGTGACCGAACTACGATGATTTCAAGAAAAAATAATGATGACATAGTAGACATAAACTCAGAGTGGCAAGTGGTTAATAGAAAATCGGCCAAGCGTTATAAATTAATTGGACAAAAGGGGTGTGCTTCTACGACGTCTGATGGAAAGTTTAAAGCCGCGGATGTGAAAGTACCATTGTTTATTTCCAATGTGTGCAAGGATACAAAGGAAGAAGATATTATAGATTATATAAAAACTAAAACAAGCGAAATCGTGTCATTGAAATTAATTAATATGAAGAAAACTAAGAGGTATAATGCTTTTAAATTATTTGTGCCTGAAAGTAAGTTAAGTCTATTTTTAGACGATAAACTCTGGCCAGCTGGCATAACCTTTAGGCGTTTTGTACATTTTAAGTACAGAACTAACACAGATGAACCTAACATTGTTAAAGTTTTTTGATCGTGCCTATTATGAATTTATGCGAAAAACATTTATGTAGACTTGCTAGTATTAATTGTAAATCTGTGAAACGGTCCATTGAAAGTGTACGTGATATCTGTAGGATCTCAGATATAGTGGCTCTGCAGGAGACGTGGCTACTTCCCCATGAAATACCGATTTTGGGAAGTATCTGTAGTAATTTTGATTTTTCTGGCAACTCGGCAGTAGATACATCAGCCGGCCTGCTATCAGGTCGACCATATGGGGGAGTAGCCATTCTTTGGAGAAAAGCCATCTTTCAGGAAGTTACTGTCATTAAATGTAACAGCCGCCGCCTTGCTGCTATCAAGGTACGTACTGGCGACTGCTTTATGATTGTTTTTTCTATTTATATGCCAACTGACTCGCAAGAAAACCTGACATTGTTTACAGAGGTACTGAGTGAAATAAGTGCAATTATAGCGGGTGACAATGTTGAATGTGTTTTCGCGTTAGGGGACTTTAATGCCCACCCCAAGGAATTATTTTTTAATGAGCTCATAAGTTTTTGCTCAGACCAGTCCTGGATTTGTGCCGATGTAGATAAGTTAGGATTAGAATCGAATACATATACTTTTATTAGTGAAGCACATGGTAGTCGGCGGTGGCTGGATCATTGTGTTGTGTCTATGTCTGCTTACCAAACTATTGTTGAGGTGCATGTAGATGAAGATGTCTATATGTCAGACCACCTACCTTTGTATGTCATTTGTGACTTAAACGTAGTAAGATCTAAAATAAGTTCACATGAATCATCTTATTGTAGTTCTGTTCTATGGGGTGAGAGAAATCAGGCTCAAACTGTCACATATAGAAACCTTTGTAACGAGAACTTACGTAACATCGACTTTCCCCAACAGTTTATTAGATGTAGCCATGGGCGATGTCAACTACCGGAGCATAAACTCATATTAAATGAGATGTATGACAAAATGGTACGAATACTGTGTATTGCCGCCACAAAAACTAAAAGAGAGTTTATGAGGGGTGGCAATAAAACTAAAATGATATGTGGCTGGAATGAACATGTTCGCAGTGCTCATAGGGAGGCCAGGCTTAAATTTAAAATCTGGATTTTATACGGACGTCCATCTTCAGGCCCCATATATAAGCAAATGTATGAGTCCAGGAAAGTATTTAAAAGTCGTTTGAAGTGGTGCCAGAATAATCAAGAGCAAATCAAGATGGACATATTAGCTAAACATAGGTCTGATAATAATTTTAGTAAATTTTGGAAAGAAACTGGTAAGCACGACGTTAGACCTGGCCTCCCGGCGAGCGTTGGGGGAAAAAGTGACGCATTGGAGATAGCAAACATGTTCCGTGAACATTTTAGTGTGAGATCTCCGCTGGGTCCATCTTCTGCGGTGACTGACGCTGAGCACTGGTGCCAGCAAGGGGTGGAGTCCCCGCTCATTTGCTTCACTGCCGCTCAGGTTAGATCAGCGATGAAGAGGATGAGCGGTGGCAAATCTCCGGGGCATGACGGGCTCAGCATAGAACACCTTAGGTTTGCTGGGGTTCATCTGCCCAGGGTTTTGTCCATGTTTTTTACTTTGTGCGTTAGTCACTCATATCTCCCACAAGACTTAATGAAAACCACAGTCGTACCCATAGTGAAAAACAGGACAGGTGACATCTCTGAAAAAGGAAACTATCGTCCTATTTCTCTAGCAACAACCGTTGCAAAGGTGTTGGACAGTTTACTTGACTCCTGCTTGAATACTTGTCTAGATCTACATGATGCTCAGTTTGGTTTTAGACTTGGACTATCAACCGAGAGCGCAATTGTAGGACTCAAGCAAACTGTCAAATACTACACTGACCGTAAAACACCGGTATATGCATGTTTCTTGGACCTCTCCAAAGCCTTTGACCTCGTGTCTTACGAAGTGCTTTGGAGAAAGATGAGTGACAGGTGTGTGCCGGCTGAAATCTTGAATATTTTTCAATTTTGGTATGCCAACCAAATAAATGTAGTTAAGTGGGCCAATGTCTTTTCTGACTCCTATGGGTTGGAGTGCGGTGTGAGACAGGGTGGGCTGACATCTCCCAAGCTTTTCAATTTGTATATGAATGACCTCATAGTCGGGCTGAGCAGCATGCGTGACGGATGTCGGATTGATGGCGTTAGCATAAACAACATCAGTTACGCCGACGACATGGTGCTGCTCGGGCCGACTGTGGGTGCCATTATGAAAATGTTACGAGTCTGCGAGGACTACGCTGTTAAACATGGACTCATTTATAATGTTAAAAAAAGTGAATACATGGTCTTTAAGGCTGCCGGTAAGTGTCTTGATAACTTACGTCCTATTACCCTTAATGGCTTGAACATGAATCGCGTATATAAGTTTAAATACTTGGGACACTTTCTTACTGATGACCTTAAGGATGATGTAGACATTGAGAGGGAACGTAGGGCTCTGGCTGTCAGAGGTAACATGCTGGCTCGCAGATTCGCCCGCTGTACTAACCAAGTAAAAATCACGCTGTTTAAAGCGTACTGTCAGAGTTTTTACACGGGTAGTCTGTGGGTTAGCTATGCCAAAAAATCTCTGAATGCCCTACGTATCCAATATAATAACATCTTCAGGATGTTGTTGGGACTTCCACGCCACTGCAGCGCATCAGGGATGTTTGCGCAAAACCACACCGACGGCTTCCACGCTATCATACGCAAAAAGACAGCATCCTTAATAAGCAGATTGCGTGCCAGTCATAACAGCATTCTAAAGACGGTGGCTGACAGATACACATCGCCTATATGGAAAAATATGGTAAGGAGGGTAATCAAATGAGAGCTCTTTTTTTTGACTCCTATTTTGATCATCCTTGTTAACAATTTATTTTTCTATTTACTTTAATCTAGAATTAATTATTTTTTCATAAGTCACTATTTTTTATCCAATATGAACTGTACCATCAAAAATTGTTCGAAATAAATGCCTTTATTATTTATTATTATTATTATAACTCATGTTTTCCTTAGTTTGTGTTTTTTTTTTAAATCCTTTATTAATTTGAGTAGACCCAATGGAAGTTCTGATACCACGACACATTTAAAAAATCGCTTCTCTCAAGATAAAACGGAACAAACTGTTCTTGTATGATATCTGGCTTAAAAAGCAGTGATGGGCATTATCAGTCGATACAAGCTCCAAGCCTGCAACATCCAAGCCAAGCCAGAACCTTTAGTATCTACGATTTGTGATTTTTAGCAGCGGAAGAAATACTCGTAAATTTATATTAATTTGGTTGATAAATTTTATCTGGCCGTTTGGTAACCACCGTCCTTACTTATCCTATAGGTGTCGTGGTAGGCTACTAAAGGTTCCGATAGAAAAAAATAGTGATAGAAGAGGCTGTCCTCTTTTTTTATGATTGTCTCTAGCCACAGATAAGATAATACTAGAAGTCTGGCTATGATTGTCTCTACTGGGTTTGACAACTTGCCTGCAGTGGTGATAATGACAAAAATTTTTTTGTGTAAAGGTCTATGTTCTGCTGTGGACTGATGTCAGGTGATCTTTTTCCTTTAGTTAACCCTTACGTCACCCATATGAAGAGAAGGGGTGGTGCTTTTCTCTTTTTGTGCTGGCACATGCTAGCTATAAGCAAAAAAAGACATTGATTTTATGAGTCCTTGGTTTACAAAACCTTTTTTAATGCCTTTCACATAATATATTATATTCTATTGGATTCTTGAGGTCTTTTAAAAGTATTCTACATAAGGCACTCGAATAAACCATGCAGTCATACGAGTAAGATCGTTGCTTTGGCCGATTGGTCGTTGGACCTAAAAGTATCTAGTGTGGGCTCTAATTAACAAATGATGGCTTAGTCTCCAATTACTGCAGCAAATGATGGAGTGCCATTGTGCTGGACCTCGTTATTTTGTTTCGTTGTGATCTTGCTTGTAATGAATATTTGTAGTCCGGTTATTAGAAGCTAGACGCTAGACTGTCTTTTGATATCTTAAAAATTAACCCCTTTGGTTCAATGACTTCTTGAAAAAATCTTCCTTAATTAGCAGTATTTTAAATAGCATTAACATAGCACTGCTGTCCAAAGGCCTTACTTATGATTTTAAGGACATCTTTAAAAATTGATTAACACTTTTTTGCTGCTGATGTCCGTTTGTTAACTACTTACCTAGATACCAACACCAAACTACCTGAACTGACACAGAATGCTCAAGAACTATTACATGCAAGAATGCCGGCCGTCCTTTCTCAAATTGCATGAAGTACATATAAGCAATCATTAGTAATAAACACCGATAAAAAGAAAAACCTCAACGAAAATAATCATTACTATCAGACACTGGCCTCTCCAAATGGGGTAATGCATAATCACCACACTTGGTAGGTAGGTGGGTCGGCAATCCAGCGACCGGAACAGCTTACCTTTGAAGGGGTATTTGTTTGGGTTTTTAATAGACTTGTTTTTAAAAACCCTATCCGAAAGGTAAACTTATCAACAGGCTTACCCCGACGATACGCTAAACCAAACATTGCGATTAATCCAGGTAAGCGCTTACCAATACTGAAAACCCCTTAATAGGCTTACTCTAAAAAGTGTTTTGGAATGCTGTTAGGCTATTTTAATTTCTATGCGCAACCCATATTTTGTGGTAAGCGGTTAAACCTTATTTAAAAGTGTAATGTGGCAACCGGGAGACTGAGTAAAAGAACTGTTAGGCGCAACGTATAGGTTTATTGTGTGTTGATAATATGGCTATCCTAAGCTTATATACTAATTGAGTACATAGTGCGGGGTGAGGTGTTACACACACTACACCTCCCCCGTTTTTTTAATAATAATAATAATTTTAATTTTATTTTTATATCAAATTTCCATTATTGAGTTTTAAAAAAATAACAAGTAGGTACTGATTGTTGAAAATAAATCAAACAAAAACAGTAAATTTGGATAATGGGCTGAAATTACACTTTTAATTTTTTTTAAACGTTTGACAAAAACTAAGATTATGAAAGGTAATATGATTTTACAAAATAACACAAACTATTAAATTCTTAGAAAATGACCATTCAAATTTGCATTAAATAAAACTCAAGACTAAAAAGATTTATCGAAAACACAAATTATAAAAAAATTATAAAAAAAAACAATCTGCGTCAAATTGACAGTAATGTATATTTAAAACATTTTATTTTATGATATTCGAGTGCATTCATAACAATTAATATTTTTATTTAAGACCTAGGTAAGTGTACTAACTAAAACGGGGCTTAAAAATAATTTAAGTAGAAATCAGTTAAAATCAGTTAAAATCAGTTTTATTTCTGCAAATAGGCCCCAGGAGGCGCTTTTACACGTCCCAATTTAAACCTACCACTGCTTCGGGACAAGTCTGGGCTAGTGCCGAGAAGAAGCAGCGCAAGAAACTCGGTCACTATTGTCAGCCTCTTTTTAAATACATTTTTACAAGGTAAGGTAATTTTTACAAGGTTTAAGCAAGTACGAGCTGGGACAACTTAATGCCATACATTTCTATCATTTAAATAATCATTAACAGTGTAATAGCCCCTTTTCATTAAAATAACTTTGACATACGATTTAAGTTTATGTACAGGGAGTTTAGCAATATCCTTTGGTAATTTGTTGAAAATACGGATACAATTTCCCATAAACGATTTTCCTACTTTTCGCAGTCTGAAGCCTGGAACGGCAAGTTTATCTTTATTTCTAGTATTGAAATTGTGTACGTTACTTTTCTTAAGAAATAAATGTATGTTCTTACGAACGTAAACAATATTCTCGAGAATGTATTGAGAAGACACTGTAAGTATATTAATCTCTTTGAAGAGCTCTTTCAGCGAGTCACGGGGTCGAAGGCCGTAAATAGCCCGTACAGCACGTTTTTGTAATATAAAAATTGACTCAATATCTGCCGCTGAGCCCCACAACAGAATTCCGTATGACATTATGCTATGAAAGTAGCTAAAATATACTAATCTTGCCGTTTCAACATCAGTCAATTGCCTTATCTTTCTCACAGCATAAGCAGCAGAACTAAGTCTTCCAGACAGCACCCTAATATGAGCACCCCATTGCAAATGAGAGTCTACAGTTATACCTAAAAAGGTAGTTAAATCTACAGAGTTTAGTGGTTCATCTTTAACAATTATATGAGTAGCAGCAAATCTTACATTGGGCATGGTAAATTTTACACAGTTTGTTTTATTTGCATTTAGTAAAAGATTATTTGTTGTAAACCAATGTAATAATTTAGAGAGGGTATTGTTAACATCATCAAATGAACATTTGCCCCTCTTAGTTTTAAAAATCATTGATGTGTCATCTGCAAACAATACCATCTCACAAAGATTATGTAAATAACACGGAACGTCATTTATATAAATTAAAAATAGGGGTCCTAATACTGATCCCTGAGGGACACCCATAATAAGGGCAGACCCTGAAGACTCAGCTCCATTTATGCAAACCTTTTGTGTTCTGTCCTTAAGGTAAGAACTTATTAGATCCAAGGAATCATTCGATGCACCATAATGTTTAAGTTTTTTAAGTAATGTTACATGGTCTACACAATCGAAAGCCTTTGAAAGGTCACAAAATACGATGGCATCTAGCTTACTCTCCCAAGCATTAAACACATGTTGTAGAAGAGCAACTCCAGCATCGGTAGTATTTCTACCTTTTCTGAAACCATATTGGTTGCTATTTAATAATTTATTTACACTAAAGTGTGATAAAAGCTGATTAAACATTATTTTCTCGAAGATTTTACTTAGCACTGGCAAGATAGATATAGGTCGAAAATTGGAGGGGTCACATTTTTCGCCAGACTTAAATAAAGGAATGATTTTGCTAAACTTCATTAAAGTTGGAAACTGTCTATCATCAATACATTTGTTAAAAATAATAGCGAGTTGAGGGGCTAATGAACTTATAATTGTATTGATAATGCTGACAGAAATTCCCCAAAGATCCTCCGTTTTTTTCATATTGAATTCTCTAAAAGTTTTTGTAATTATGTCAGGGTTTATATGCCTAAAATTAAATAAAGAATTGCACTCATCGACAACAGACTTGAGAAGGGATTCAGCTAGATCAGCAGAAGAAGCAAGCCCTTTAGTAGTAGAGGGTGCTATATTTGAAAAAAAATTCTCAAATGTATTTGCAACCTCTGTGTTTGTGTTTATTAGCTTATCCCCTAACTTGAGAGAGTAAGTAGGATTATTTGGTTTTACTCTACATGTCTCTTTATTAATAATATTCCAAGTAGTTTTTGCCTTATTGTTGGAAGCCGAAATTAAATTATAAAGATAGATTGACTTCGCTTTTGCACATACTAATTTAAATAACTTAGAGTATTTTTTAACATGTTCTATAATATGTGGGTTTTGAGAATCTGCCTTTAAACTATATAAATCATATAATGTTTTTCTGCTTTTATAAATACCAGGTGTAGCCCATTCATTAAACTTACACTTCTGTTTATTTATTTTTACTTTTTTCTGTTTAAAATGTTCATCAAATTCATTTTTAACTAAACCAAAAAGATTCTCATATAATTCATCAACATTCTGATCATCATGCTTTAGCAAATTTACACCCTCTTTAATTTTTTCTTTAAATTTTTCTATTTTATTAATAGTAAATTGCCTATACACAGAATCTACTTTATTAGAGACATAATGGTGCTCGAACGATGCTTCTTGTCCACTGTGGTCCGAAATAAGACAATTTAAAATGGATTTTTTTAACACTCCACCATCACAAAAAATATTATCTAAGCAAGTAGCTGATGTGGGCGTTACTCTGGTGGGTTCATTAAAAAGATTAATTAGATTATACGACTTAAAGAGATTAAGAAACCGGGTGGACGACTGCGTTTCTTCTAATATATTAACGTTGAAATCCCCACATACGACTACTTTCTTATTCGATTTTGAGAGCTTTTTCAGAGCCTCGTCCATAACAGATTCAAAAACGTGGTAGTTAGCTTTGGGGGGGCTATACACGCTAATTATGATATATTGTTCCAGCTCAGCACACGCTAGTTCAATAGTTCGTTCAACCGAGAGCGACACAATGTCTTTGCGTTCTTTACATTTTAATTCATTTTTTACAAGAATAAGTGACCCCCCTCTTGGTGCAGACTCCCTTATGAGCGAACTAGCGACTTTATAATTTTCAATGTTTAATATTAGTTGATGTTTTTTAAACCAATGTTCTGTAAGACATATCACATGAACATTATAATCTTGTAGAAATAATCCTAAACCTAATTCTTTGCCGGCCAGGCCTTGTATGTTTTGATGAACAATATTAAAATACTTATCAGGCCTAGCTTTTGTCTTTCCTCTTAGTTTAAAGCCTCAGAGGTCGTCAATGGCAAAATATTTAAATTAGTACAAGTACTAACATGTTCATTAAATATATTTTTGCTTTTTTTTAGCAAAAAAGTTAATATTTATATTATATGCTAACAAAGTAGCAATTTGTTTTTTTATTTTATGAGGCAGGTGTACAGAGCCGCCTGTCAAAATAAAACTATTTTTAATAAATTTGTTTGTGTCAAAAAACACAAACTTGTCACTATGTGTTTGACATAGGTTATGTAATAAAGTATTCATTAAGTGAATACTCATATTAATATTATTCAAATTATTTTTACAGAATGGAAAGGCACAGAGGAATATTTTTTTAACACATAATTTATCCAAAATAGAAAATGATTTTATAATACTATTTTTGGTGATTTTTTGACTATCACCTAACATTAAAATAATGGTACTTGAGGCTGAAAATACTTGAGTATTTTCTATTTTTTTAATTATTTCATCAAAAGATGCATCCGGCATGCAATTATTTATTACATTACAATTTAATTTATTGTTTAATATAGAGCCGTAACCAATTCCTAGCCTATCCGAATATAAAATGACATCATTCGACTCCTCTTTAGATGTTGCCTTAATTACATTATTTAAATTTGAATTTAAATTTAGGCAAGACAAATGTGGATTTTGAACTCTCTGTTGGTAAGTACACTGTGTTGAATTTAACGTAATATTTGGTAATGATTTATAACTAGTATTAGCATTGCCAAGATCTAGTAATTGGTTTGCAGCCAGGATGTGTTCATTAATTTGGTCCTGGGCAGAGTTATATAATAGTGTCATGGATTCCAGCGACTTATGCAACTTTGAGATGTCATCCTGCAATTGTCCTATATCAGAGTCATGTTTCAACCTACTTTCTTGTAATTTTTGACTATATATTTCCAGGCTATCAACTAAATCAATACGTTGCTTTCTCAACTGAACATTTTTATAAAAGCATTTCTGCTTTTTAACAAGTTTATTTGTTTTTATGATGTATTTATTTAATTTGATATATTTTTTAATGTTATTTTCACTATTTAATCTAATTTTACTATTAACTTTGACATCGGTTTTATTTGAAGTATTCAATTTTGGAGAAAAAGCTAATTCACCCGGGGTGCCAACCAATTCCTCATAGAGGTTTAATGTCTGTGCATAGTCCTGTTCTTGTTTTTCATCTTCCAAATGAAGTATGGTCTTGTTGGCATCTCTAAGTTCTTGTTCAAGCTCGTTGTTCCGTCTAAGAGTCTGCTCAAAGATATTGCTGCATTGTTCAAACGTGCTGACCGTGTTCAATAATTCATCACGGTGTATGGAGACCTCTTCGAGTTGTGCATAAACATCAGCTAATTCTTTCTTTAGTTGAGAATTCCGCAAGATGATCGTTTTAAATTCCTCTTCGCTATCGTCTCTTTCCCTAAGAAGCTGGCTACAACTTTCTTTACTTTGTTGCAATTCCTCAAGTGCCTTTTTTAGTTTCATCTCTGTGTTATGAGTGGTCATCTTGCGAGTCATGATACCAGTCTGGGTAGCCATTATGTGTGTTTCAGTATGGTCCCAGCCTGTAATGATGCAAAGAAAAGTGTGCGACAGACGGTTTGGAAAGAAATAAAGAAATTAAGTTTATGTAGATATTTTATGATTTAATGTGTCAAGAAGTGATAACAAGACGGTTATTGTTTATTTATTATACAAGGTATTTGGTGGAATGCTTATAATTAATTAAAATTGGAGCTTTAATGTTCTGTATCAATGCCCAATTTATTTAGGATAATGTATCAATGTTTATTTATGGGGGTAAGTACAAAAAAATATAATATAGTATGAGCAATCTTAAAATGAACTACTTTTAATAACTAATATTGTCTTTTATCATCGCTTGACTACTGCAATATACCTTTAATGTATTGCTGTATAGTTTAAGGAGTAAATTGTCTGCGGTTAAAGGGTTGTAATCGTCAACTTTACTTCCACTATTACGTCAAGTAAAGAGAGGCACAACAGAACCGAATCGTAATGAATTGTGGCGTATCTCACTTTCGTGAGGTTTGAGCAGTGTCTGTTGTTGAGATAATAGGTATTTCAGTAGCCAAACAACCGACAATTACCGCGAAACAATTATCTATAGTCTGTTTAATTTTCGTTAAAATAACCTCAATTGTTTTATAGGTACCTAGGTACTATACGATTTAAATTAACTAATATTATGATTTCACAAAGCATTTACAGATTTATATGTATTAAGAAAACTGTACTCTCCTGGTTTTAGGTGATCCGTTAGGTCCTTTCAAATTTCGTCAAGATTGGTGTCAAAGCCGGCCGGCAACTTTTCCAATACTTAAGTCACGAGACACGGTTTAAACTTGTACAAAAACAATTTGCCTTTAATGGTTATGCCCTGCTTTTGTTAACTATTCAATTATTAACAATAAATTACACTTTAATCTAATTTAAATTAATTAAAACTACAGCAGTTGATTGCACTGCGTCTCTAGAGGTAACTAAATCCGAAATTCTAAACTGATTAAATAAAATTGAACCAGGCTACAATTATGTTAGTTAGTTTGCATCATTATGTTAACAAAATGTTTCTCAAAACAATAGAAATTAAGATTAAAAAAAAGACACTGTAGTAATTAAACGTTTTTTGATATGTAGTCAATAAGTACCTTTTAAATAAAACATAATTTTCCATTATATTCCATGATAACTGTATATCATTTTGTAATCGTTAAATCTTTTGAAATACCTACTGCGTTATCATCTTAGCACATTTATTATTTCAATCACGAGTAAAATACATTACAGTAGAAAGAACACACATACACTTTACTTAATTTTGGTCATAATTATTTGACTCATAATAATGGTACTTATTACCAGTTATTACCCCTTGGGTATTTTATTTGGGCTAGCTAGTCCCTTATTTATTTTATCAGCATTTATTTAGGTACAGTATTTTATTTATTTGTCGACATTAACATCGTACATTAGACTCTCAGTCTTTTAAGCTTTTATATCTACAGCTTTTTTTATATACTGTACTTTGTACCATTTATTTATAACGTATGGTTCAACATTTAAGGTTACCTATATTACCTCCAACTGTTTTCACAGAGAAATCTCGTTTGCACTTTGATCAAACTGAAGCATGAGAACCTATACCTACTCTATTTAGTGTGTTGTGTTCTACGTGTATAATTCACATTTGAAATACATAATATTCAAACAAAACAAGACATAATCTAAATAACACTACCAATTTAAATCCTTCAGAAGAATAGTTTACGACTAATTGGGTGATCAATCCAACAAGGTTGATAAAATATTTTACTGAAGTCTTCCCATCTATTAAATAACTCTTCGACAATACCAAACCAACTTTCACTGCTTACATTATGACTCCATAAAACAATGTTTAAACCATTTACCCAATCAATTTAAGGTTAACGTAAAAACAATTAAAAATCTTCAATATTAATTCAGTACAAATCTGTTCATATCATAAAATTACTACTTTCAAATAAATCTTTCCTATTGAAAAATAATTACCATTATCACCATATTTACCATGAAAGTTTAAATCAGTTAATTACATTATCATCATATTTTCATTCCATAGCAAAAGCATTTGAAAATACTACAAAATCTTTCCCATAGGTACAAAATTTACTAAAATCATCATTATTTTATCAATAATTATCATCTCTGGAGACAAAGTGAACTATGTTTTCACTTAGTAACATTTTGCTCTTCTAAATTAAACAGCTTTAAACAAAGATATCAACACAATATGAATATCATAAACATTCTTGAAACAATATCGGTACTACATCAACTTTCTTATAAGGAATAATTCGACATTACGCAACATGAAACTTGACAAACAAAATTAATGCTGATACATAGACATTTTTGCGTTCCTAATAAGGTGCGATATACTGACTAAGTCTCGATCCTAATATGTATGTTCGAACGTAATGTAAAAAAATCTGTGTAATAAACTTATTAGTCCTATAACATTTTTACGAACACAAAATTTAATAAACATTTCGTTAACAAAATCAAAAGAATATAGAATTACTAAAAATAAATATTTGTTACTTAACAGAAGAAAAAAATCGTACAGAGTATGATTAAAACTTTTCAATCTTGATTTCTAAAACAACAACCTGTATACATTTTAATAAACATAGTTAAATCCTTAATTAAAATGACATATTATGTAACGACACATTTAGCAAATTAAATTTTAGGCTTTATTTGCTGAAGAATTAAAATATTATGAATAATCAAATGAAAATTGATGACAGTAAAACTATTGAAATACTCGTACTTATATCGTATTGACCCGTCTAGTTAGCACTTATTTTAATTAATAAAAGTTTATATTAGCATCTTTTATTTATACTCTGAGATTAGCATACTACATATTAACGTCATATATTAATTTATGAAAAATATTACATATGAAAAAAAATATTGCGCCTTTATAAACTAAAACCTTTTCTTTCAATACCATCCACGGCTCCTATTCATCCATGACTCCAACTACTCCTTGCTGCCATTTGTTAACCATTGCCATCCATCGCGACTCGAACAACTCCCTGCAGCTAACACAAGAACCTTAGCCCTTCTGACACCATCATCTCCCAGCCGCCAGCAAAACCTCATTCTTCTTTAAATTGTACGACTACAGCTTTCCGGTTTATTATAGTTTGTCCGATATCATTTTAATATTTTTTATTTTATTTAGTAGTACACGCAATTCAGTATTATTTAGTCTTTCACTTTAAATTCACTTTTAATGTTAGTATTTTAAAATATCAGAGTTTCATGTTTTTAAATACCAAAAATATTTAATGTTATTTTAACTGCGCAGCACTGCCCAAAAGGCAGCACTGGCAGGGTCGCCATGTAATGTGGCAACCGGGAGACTGAGCAAAAGAACTGTTAGGCGCAACGTATAGGTTTATTGTGTGTTGATAACATGGCTATCCTAAGCTTATATACTAATTGAGTACATAGTGCGGGGTGAGGTGTTACATACACTACAAAAGGTTACCGAACTAATAAGCTAACACAATCAAAGGTAACCGCTATTACATGGGTAACCCTATCACATGGGTAACCCTATCAAATGGGTAACCCTAACGCATGGATAACCCTATCACATAGGTAACCTTTTCAATAGACTTACCTTTTTAATAGGGTAACTCTTAAAAAGGGGTTTTTCGGTCCCTGTTGCGATCGCTATTTGGCTAATAGTGGAAAGAAGTGACGCTGCTTCAAGTAAAGCAAGACGCTAAAGTGAGTTCACGTCTACTTCTAGCATGCAGTGCTCTTTGAAGTGAAGGGGTGAAATGAAGTGGTATTAAGGAGACTACTAGAGCAATTGCTGCTCTTTATAGATTAATTGATTTATTTATTTAAGGAACACAAACAGTGTATGATACAAAATTTCTTAAACTCTAAGATACATTAAGTTTTCATTCTAGTACATACACAAATAACATGCGTCGACAACACTTGCTTTGATTTAATTTAATTACCTACTTCTAAACAAAATCAATTCTCAAAAACTAAAGCACTATTTACCTTTGCAAATTACATCTGGTATTTATGGAATAACTGTTAACTGCTTTTCTTTCTGGCATTCTTTCGTATCGTACATTATTGCTAAAAACGGCTGCTTTTGGCGTTTGTGACAAAATTCGACTTTATAAACAACTAAATGAAAAGTTTACTGTGATTGAAGGTAATTTGCTAAGGTAATAGTGTTCTAGTTTTTAGAGAATTGGAATTTTTAGAAGTAATAAAATTAAATCAATTGGGGGCAGCACATAGCTCTAGTAGTCCCCGTAATATTTTTATGTGTCGTGCATCACACGACATTATGCGTAATTCTGTAACCCTATAATATTCATTCAAGTAATTACTTACTTGATAAAAAACTGTCTTTATTTAATTTTCACTCGAGAATAAACTTCCGCCATTGATTCTGGTATTCCATTTACAACATAAAGTAATTGTTCCATTTCTGAGAATTCCATCGACTTGGTAATAACTTCAAAGTTGCCATTAGACTGTTCCAACCCCATTGTTCAGTTAACCTGTACACTTCCGACCTTATCGTGTAATCAATGAAATTAGACCGAACAATTTACAGGGTTTAGAGAGCAGTCAGTTTAAAAATAACGTTTTTAATACTAATTAATGTAAGCATTTATAGATAATATGATAAATGACTACAATTGTTTTCAAACTGTATTGAAGTAATTTAATTGCTAGTGTAAAACAAAAATTCGACTGCCTTGAGTAGTACTCGAACTCACAACCTTTCGCTTTTTGGACGACTGACACTAGGCTATTTTATCATTACCTTATTTGTCGTGACAAAGAATTTATTTTTGAAATTGTATTCGTAAAGATATTAAAATTATTATAATTTCAAATTAAAAGACGTTGTTAACAATAAATATTTTAATGACATGCGTGTGGATACAAAATGCTGCGACTATAAATAATTTCTTAAATTAATAACACTACCTATGGCAACTTATACATGGAACTTGCATTTAAAACTATACCACGTGATTTTTTTTCGAAATAAAAAGTGACAGGTGATATTTCAGCCTTTAACCTATCTTTTTATCATATTGCATTGATATCCGTTAAGCTCTTTTGGCGTGATTGAGTAACAAATATTCATTCAACTTTTACATTTATAATATTAGTATAATAGTAAGCTGTACAAATAGAAGTATAGAAGAATATGTAGAAGATTACATGACTATTCTGCCTAAATATTTCCAGCAGTGAATTGTGACACAAACAATTTGATACACCGATTTTAATACCTATCATCAGTGTATCAAATTATCAACATATTGGTTTGGTCGATCTAACTTTGCTGTGACCGAACGATCCATCAAAGTACCTAAAGGAACAACCTCCATGGGTTGTATTTTCTGTAATAATGCCAGACAAAACCTTTTGTAGAGCCAGTAATGGCGGCATTACATCACAGATATGGGTTATCTTACCAACCGCGTGTGCTGCTCGCTGTGATCTGTCATACACATTGTGATAGAGTCCTTGAGAGAGTGAAAAGAAAGCGAATAAAATAAGCTTTTACCCGACCACGACGGAAGGTAAAATATAGGTGCTTGCGAGTTTTTGTATATTGTAACTGTAACGCAAAGGTTTTATGCGGGATCTCAAAGATTACATTTAAGGTCCTGGGTTCGAGTCTCGCATATGATCAATTCAATATATAATAATAATAAAAATCTTTATTTTTCCTTTCACAATCTGGAATAACAACATTGGTATAAAACATTTATTTAAATGCGTAGCTATTTACAATAGGTTGTGAGAGGACTGGAGTCTGAACTAGGCAAAGGCCTGGCATACAGGTTTCCAGTACTCCCCTCTCTTGATGGTGGTCAAGTGCACATAAATAGTGGTTTTTATACAAACTGAATCAAAAGAATTTTAATACAAAAGTAGTTGTGTGTTAGTACACTGGGTGGTGGGCGATCGTGTGAGTGTGTGTGTGTGTGTGTGTGCGTGTGTGTGTGTGTGTGTGTGTGTGTTTGAGTGTGTGTATGTGTGAGTGTGTGTGTGAGTATGTATGGATGGTTGTATGTGATTATCTGGCTGGATGAAGAAGATTTTCAGTTTCTGCATACGTCTGGGTTTGTAAGAGATTTGACACCTTGGTCTTACAAATGAATTTAGGTGAAGAGTAGAAATCTAGTTCACGATTAAGTGCATTGTAAAGAAATGGACCTAGGAAGCAAAAGAAACGATGAGAGAAAAAGGTTTTAAACGCAGATGAACGCGCTACTAAACGGTTGCGCCGGGTAGTCGTGGGGTCGAAATTAGTAACGCGATGTTGTTTGAGAACGGTATGTAAAATAAATATCTGGCGTACAGTTTGGACCTGACAGTATTGGAAGAGGTCGTAGGTAGGTAGGGAATAGGAAGGGTTTAAATGTACACACCTTAAGAATGGACCTCTGAGCCCTTTCCAACTCTATCAGAACCGTCTTACATGTACCTGATTGAAAAATAAAACCTTGGAAAGTGATCTAAAATGTATTGGCTTAGGCTGGTTTTTGGTTTAGACTTCTAATACCATTCACCATGGTGTAGAGTAAATAGTTTGTGGCTAAAAATCGCGACCTTCAAATCGACAAGTCGCTTAATGTGAAAGTGTTTAAAAGAATCGTAAAAGGTAGCTTCGGAGTTTTATCAACTGTTCTAAGAAGCCTAGCTAAAGAGTCGAAATAAAAATAAAAAATCATAAATAAGTCGAAGCAAAAAAGTTCCGATGAATGAAAAACTTCAGTAACGAGTTGTTTACTGACTAATTAAAATATTTTCTTTTGTTCTTGTTTACATAACTTTAAACAAACAAAGGCGTTCACAGATAATATTAGATGGTAAACTTTTGATTAATTCAATTTTATCAGTAGCGGACTTGTAAGAATTCAATAAAACCGGGTTTGACCTTTTAGAAATTTAAAAAGGGCGAATTAAATCGAATATGTGAGAGAGCAAAGATGTTTCAGTTACAGCTTGATAGGAATTATTTAATAGAATTTCGTATAGATAGATGCCTTAAGCTTTGATTCCTATCCCACGCATAAAGTTGACTGTTATTTTACCACTGTCATTATATTGTCTTATTGTTGGTAACGACGCCCTCACTCAGGCAGGATCGAAAACCCCTTTTTAAGAGTAACCCTATTAAAAAGGTTACCCGTGTGATAGGATTACCCATACGATAGGGTTACCCATGTGATAGGGTTACCCATGTGATAGCTGTTACCTTTGATTGTGCTAGCTTATTAGTTCGGTACCCTTTTAAATAAGGTTTAACCGCTTACCACAAATTATGGGTTGCGCATAGAAAATAGAATAGCCTAACAGCATTCCAAAACACTTTATAGGGTAAGTCTATTAAGGGGTTTTCAGTATTGGTAAGCGCTTACCTGGATTAAGCGTATTTTTTGCTTTGGCATATCGCCTGGGTAAGCCCGTTGATAAGCTTACCTTTCGGATAGGGTTTTTAACAACAGGCCTATTAAAAACCCGAACAAATACCCCTTTAAAGGTAAACGGTTCCGGTCCCTGCACTCAGACCAAGTGGACTGCGATTAGTTTGGTCAATTGTGAAGCGAGGACGCTGCTGTATACTGTATCTTATTATATCGGCATTCCTTACAACACTGATTATTTTTGGGCCACATTAAAACTCTTTTTCATCAGCTGCTTTTCTCACTTTCCAATTATAATAACTTACTTTCTCTCTAAAAAAGAAGAATGAATTTGAGACAATTTGTGTAAATATAAATAGCTTATATTTTTGGCTACATGTTTGACTGTACAAAAAGTCTCAGTTTCTTTCAAAATATCGTAAATTTTATAGGTACCTTAATAAATGTACTCACCACGTAGACTGTGTCTAGTAAAAAAAGTAAAAAGTCTTATTTCGATGTGGAGATTGGAGACTAATTACAAGCTCCTAAGACTGGTCACAGAGATGCCATCCAATTTTAAAAATAAACGCTTCATGTTCTGTCTTAGCCCTCGCGACAGTCAGTCCACTAATTAGGTAATATAAGTATATGAAATTGCTTAGCTATCTCCAACTAAATAAAAACATTATTATAAAAAACCACTGCGCCAAAAACAAAAACATTTGCTGCCGAGGGATCCAGAGGCGCTCTTGGCGACTACTCAGTTATGAACAGGCTTCAGCGGCAGTATAATGTGCTTCAAAAGATAAATTGCCATAGACATATTTAATTTCTGTCTTCTTAATTTTCAAAATATATACAGGGTGAAATTTTAACCACTTTCCAAAAATTTTATAGGCATTCGGTATCGTATTTAGAGCCCATTTATAAAGTAAAAACTGTAAATCAAGCTATCACCCGAAAATATTTTTCGCAATATAGTTTTTAATTTTACGGTCCTAGGCCTGATAAGGTAAAAAGGGATAATCAAAAACGTATAAATAGTATCGTAATGAATAAATAAGATGCGAATCGCGTAAAAAAAGTTTTGCTAGGCGGCCGTATCAAAACTTTTAGATTTTTTGCCTACATTTTCTAAGTTCTTTATCTTCACATTTTTGTACTGGGCTATACCAAAAGAAAAAATACGTCATTTGTTTTTTGTCACGTAGATTGATATATTAAAATTTGGAAAGTGGTTAAAATTTCATTCTGTATATATTGCACGCGGAACTCGGCTCATGATTTTGGTCATTGTTTAGAAATAACGTAGGTAAGTATAAATTAATTAACTCTTACATTTGCAAGTCGTAGCAGCCTGTAACTGAATCTGCACTTAGCTATATAATATTTAATGATAGGCTTGATTGTAATATCAGTGTAAGATTTGTTGGTTCCTCTTATTAAATTTAAAAAAAAATATTTTGAGACGAGGATATTGTCGATTATTGTTAATGTGGCGCTGACTCGATATGTATTACATAATAGCCTTGCGATTTTGCTTTTAACAAAAAGCGTATAACAAGCCTCTAATTTAGAGCCTTGTCAAACTAATCACCGGCAATCATCAGTGTGCACCGAATTCAGAGGATCTTTTTCTTCCATACAGCTTATGCAGATACATATACGAAGTAATGCGATATTATACAGTCACTGTCTACGTAACTCCAAGCCACTTTACTATGTAAATGAGGTTTAAGTGTCGGTGAAACGTATGAACACCTCTTTGCCTAAATTATAACGGTTATTAGAATATGCGAACGGTTTAGATCGTTACATCCTTGGATTACCTCCCTCTAGATGAATTAGGCACGTTTGCTTAGAGAACTGTTAACTAAGTATGTCAAAATACTCATAGATATTACGACAGTCAACATTGAATATGAGGAATATTGATGATGACAAATTGGGTGGAAAATTTATTTATAACAGTAAGTACACGGTCAGCACGTTTGAACAATGCAGCAATATCTTTGAGCAGACTCTTAGACGGAACAACGAGCTTGAACATGAACTTAGAGATGCCAACAAGACCATACTTCATTTGGAAGATGAAAACCAAGAACAGGACTATGCACAGACATTAAACCTCTATGAGGAATTGGTTGGCACCCCGGGTGAATTAGCTTTTTCTCCAAAATTGAATACTTCAAATAAAACCGATGTCAAAGTTAATAGTAAAATTAGATTAAATAGTGGAAATAACATTAAAAAATATATCAAATTAAATAAATACATCATAAAAACAAATAAACTTGTTAAAAAGCAGAAATGCTTTTATAAAAATGTTCAGTTGAGAAAGCAACGTATTGATTTAGTTGATAGTCTGGAAATATATAGTCAAAAATTACAAGAAAGTAGGTTGAAACATGACTCTGATATAGGACAATTACAGGATGACATCTCAAAGTTGCATAAGTCGCTGGAATCCATGACACTACTCGTATTATATAACTCTGCCCAGGACCAAATTAATGAACACATCCTGGCTGCAAACTAATTACTAGATCTTGGCAATGCTAATACTAGTTATAAATCATTACCAAATATTACGATAAATTCAACACAGTGTACTTACCAACAGAGAGTTGAAAATCCACATTTGTCTTGCCTAAATTTAAATTCAAATTTAAATAATGTAATTCAGGCAACATCTAAAGAGGAGTTGAATGATGTCATTTTATATTCGGATAGGCTAGGAATTGGTTACGGCTCTATATTAAACAATAAATTAAATTGTAATGTAATAAATAATTGCATGCCGAATGCATCTTTTGATGAAATAATTAAAAAAATAGAAAATACTCAAGTATTTTCAGCCTCAAGTACCATTATTTTAATGTTAGGTGATAGTCAAAAAATTACCAAAAATAGTATTATAAAATCATTTTCTATTTTGGATAAATTATGTGTTAAAAAAATATTCCTCTGTGCCTTTCCATTCTGTAAAAATAATTTGAATAATATTAATATGAGTATTCACTTAATGAATACTTTATTACATAACCTATGTCAAAGACATAGTGACAAGTTTGTGTTTTTTGACACAAACAAATTTATTAAAAATAGTTTTATTTTGACAGGCGGCTCTGTACACCTGCCTCATAAAATAAAAAAACAAATCGCTACTTTGTTAGCATATAATATAAATATTAACTTTTTTGCTAAAAAAAGCAAAAATATATTTTATGAACATGTTAGTACTTGTACTAGTTTAAATATTTTGCCATTGACGACCTCTGAGGCTTTAATCTAAGAGGGAAGACAAAAGCTAGGCCTGATAAGTATTTTAATATTGTTCATCAAAACATACAAGGCCTGGCCGGCAAAGAATTAGGTTTAGGATTATTTCTACAAGATTATAATGTTCATGTGATATGAACATTATAATCTTGTAGTACAGTACAGAACATTGGTTTAAAAAACATCAACTAATATTAAACATTGAAAATTATAAAGTCGCTAGTTCGCTTATAAGGGAGTCTGCACCAAGAGGGGGGTCACTTATTCTTGTAAAAAATGAATTAAAATGTAAAGAACGCAAAGACACTGTGTCGCTCTCGGTTGAACGAACTATTGAACTAGCGTGTGCTGAGCTGGAACAATATATCATAATTAGCGTGTATAGCCCCCCCAAAGCTAACTACCACGTTTTTGAATCTGTTATGGATGAGGCTCTGAAAAAGCTCTCAAAATCGAATAAGAAAGTAGTCGTATGTGGGGATTTCAACGTTAATATATTAGAAGAAACGCAGTCTTCCACCCGGTTTCTTAATCTCTTTAAGTCGTATAATCTAATTAATCTTTTTAATGAACCCACCAGAGTAACGCCCACATCAGCTACTTGCTTAGATAATATTTTTGTGATGGTGGAGTGTTAAAAAAATCTATTTTAAATTGTCTTATTTCGAACCACAGTGGACAAGAAGCATCGTTCGAGCACCATTATGTCTCTAATAAAGTAGATTCTGTGTATAGGCAATTTACTATTAATAAAATAGAAAAAATTTAAGAGGGTGTAAATTTGCTAAAGCATGATGATCAGAATGTTGATGAATTATATGAGAATCTTTTTGGTTTAGTTAAAAATGAATTTGATGAACATTTTAAACAGAAAAAAGTAAAAATAAATAAACAGAAGTGTAAGTTTAATGAATGGGCTACACCTGGTATTTATAAAAGCAGAAAAACATTATATGATTTATATAGTTTAAAGGCAGATTCTCAAAACCCACATATTATAGAACATGTTAAAAAATACTCTAAGTTATTTAAATTAGTATGTGCAAAAGCGAAGTCAATCTATCTTTATAATTTAATTTCGGCTTCCAACAATAAGGCAAAAACTACTTGGAATATTATTAATAAAGAGACATGTAGAGTAAAACCAAATAATCCTACTTACTCTCTCAAGTTAGGGGATAAGCTAATAAACACAAACACAGAGGTTGCAAATACATTTAAGAATTTTTTTTCAAATATAGCACCCTCTACTACTAAAGGGCTTGCTTCTTCTGCTGATCTAGCTGAATCCCTTCTCAAGTCTGTTGTCGATGAGTGCAATTCTTTATTTAATTTTAGGCATATAAACCCTGACATAATTACAAAAACTTTTAGAGAATTCAATATGAAAAAAACGGAGGATCTTTGGGGAATTTCTGTCAGCATTATCAATACAATTATAAGTTCATTAGCCCCTCAACTCGCTATTATTTTTAACAAATGTATTGATGATAGACAGTTTCCAACTTTAATGAAGTTTAGCAAAATCATTCCTTTATTTAAGTCTGGCGAAAAATGTGACCCCTCCAATTTTCGACCTATATCTATCTTGCCAGTGCTAAGTAAAATCTTCGAGAAAATAATGTTTAATCAGCTTTTATCACACTTTAGTGTAAATAAATTATTAAATAGCAACCAATATGGTTTCAGAAAAGGTAGAAATACTACCGATGCTGGAGTTGCTCTTCTACAACATGTGTTTAATGCTTGGGAGAGTAAGCTAGATGCCATAGGAGTATTTTGTGACCTTTCAAAGGCTTTCGATTGTGTAGACCATGTAACATTACTTAAAAAACTTAAACATTATGGTGCATCGAATGATTCCTTGGATCTAATAAGTTCTTACCTTAAGGACAGAACACAAAAGGTTTGCATAAATGGAGCTGAGTCTTCAGGGTCTGCCCTTATTATGGGTGTCCCTCAGGGATCAGTATTAGGACCCCTGCTATTTTTAATTTATATAAATGACCTTCCGTGTTATTTACATAATCTTTGTGAGATGGTATTGTTTGCAGATGACACATCAATGATTTTTAAAACTAAGAGGGGCAAATGTTCATTTGATGATGTTAACAATACCCTCTCTAAATTATTACATTGGTTTACAACAAATAATCTTTTACTAAATGCAAATAAAACAAAATGTGTAAAATTTACCATGCCCAATGTGAGATTTGCTGCTACTCATATAATTGTTAAAGATGAACCACTAAACTCTGTAGATTTAACTACCTTTTTAGGTATAACTGTAGACTCTCATTTGCAATGGGGTGCTCATATTAGGGCGCTGTCTGGAAGACTTAGTTCTGCTGCTTATGCTGTGAGAAAGATAAGGCAATTGACTGATGTTGAAACGGCAAGATTAGTATATTTTAGCTACTTTCATAGCATAATGTCATACGGAATTCTGTTGTGGGGCTCAGCGGCGGATATTGAGTCAATTTTTATATTACAAAAACGTGCTGTACGGGCTATTTACGGCCTTCGACCCCGTGACTCGCTGAAAGAGCTCTTCAAAGAGATTAATATACTTACAGTGTCTTCTCAATACATTCTCGAGAATATTGTTTACGTTCGTAAGAACATACATTTATTTCTTAAGAAAAGTAACGTACACAATTTCAATACCAGAAATAAAGATAAACTTGCCGTTCCAGGCTTCAGACTGCGAAAAGTAGGAAAATCGTTTATGTGAAATTGTATCCGTATTTTCAACAAATTACCAAAGGATATTGCTGAACTCCCTGTACATAAACTTAAATCGTATGTCAAAGTTATTTTAATGAAAAAGGGCTATTACACTGTTAATGATTATTTAAATGATAGAAATGTATGGCATTAAGTTGTCCCAGCTCGTACTTGCTTAAACCTTGTAAAAATTACCTTACCTTGTAAAAATGTATTTAAAAAGAGGCTGACAATAGTGACCGAGTTTCTTGCGCTGCTTCTTCTCGGCACTAGCCCAGACTTGTCCCGAAGCAGTGGTAGGTTTAAATTGGGACGTGTAAAAGCGCCTCCTGGGGCCTATTTGCAGAAATAAAACTGATTTTAACTGATTTAATTGAGTATATCAACAGTAGACTAAAATTCAAATAAACTTATTTGTTTTAGCAATTTCCCCCTTTTTTTTTCAATGTCTGAAAAGCGTATCACGTCATAGAAGAAGACTTATTAAAGATCTTCGTAAATTCTGGTCATAAGTATGATAAATCTAATTACACTTTTCGTTTTATTTCATAGAGGGTACAATTGGTAACTTTCACACATGTTTTTAATGAAACTATCACAGTGGGGTAAGTATGGTTACGCAAGCGGCTGTAAGAATTTTGTTTGTCAGCTGTCGGCGAAAAGCCTGAAACAACCCGCCAATTTGAAGATGTATGGTTATTCAGAAATTTATTGTTTAACTACTCAAAAACTATTTTATTTTAAGGTTTTTAAGTCTATCAACCCATATCCAACCGTTGCAATTGAGTTAAAAAAAAAAAATCTTATCTTTGAGAACAGCCGAAGCCACAGCACTGTTAGCTTAGCTTGTCCGGCTTGCGAGATGTTGGTTTAAACAGTACATGTATACCAACAGCATATAAATTACTACAGAAAGCAGATATTTTAACACATATAAAATTGTTAGAAAGTTTTAAAATCTAAAACGTATTAGGTAGGATCCCATTAACACGGTCCGGATTGTAAGTATATCTCTCATCAGAGTGATGAATCTGCAATAATAAGAATAATAATTACCTACAAGTCTGTGGCTCAATCATATCGCTCGTATAAAATAATGATACATACAAAAACGCTAGATCTGAACAATGTTTCTAAGGAAATATGATTGTATTTATTAAGGAATCTTTTTCTGGTATACCTTAGGGAACAAACGGAATTGTGTTTCAGCAAAATCGACCTTCTGCCTACTTTTGCTATCAAAGTTTTTAGGTTCGAGATGAAATTAGATTGTATAAGTAGAAAGAATACGGAATTGGAATTATACAAAAGATACTTTTAATCTACCTAGTAATTGATCATTCGACGAATAAAGTAAGAAGTTCTTAATTCAGATTTGTGAGTGGCTGTGCACAACCTAAAGCTATGTTGGCAGAGTTCAATGAAATAAAATAAAAACTTTAAGCATGAAAGGACAAAAAAATATCTGCAGAAAAAGAGAAAAATATCTGCAATTGATCTGCAAAAAAGCAAAGATTCTAAAAAATTAAAACTCAATCGGACTAAAAACTTACCTACCATAAAGTTTTTCTTAGTCAGATTTAATAAAATATGAAACAATATTTTTTGGTATGAAATTGATTCTTCGATTAATCTCAATAACATCCTTTATAACGGAAGTTTAACAATCACTACTAGATAACTAATCACAATATCTAGTCACATTCGGTAGATAAGTACACAATAACTTTACCTCGTATGTTTCTAAAAATCACAAAAAAAAACTCGCGTTTAAGATTATGTTTTGGTTTATTCCAATTTTAAACGCTACAAACCATTATAAATTCAAGAAACCATCCGACACAAAAAACCTATTACACGACTTATTTAGAGTTACATAATTGAAAAGAGTTTCTAGTAAAAGTCCATATAAAAACTAGGTTTGGTCACTAAAGCTTTGTTAAGGTTTGTCAATGACAGTCCCCGTGTTTTTTTGCCTCATTGATTTTTCCGCCCAGTGGGTAAGACGAAATTTCATGGCTCGAAGAGTTCAGCAAAAACGGGTCACCAAAATGAGGCCTAGACTGGGCGGTTTTTCAACACATAACTGTTATTAACCTTGCCCATTTCTCACACAGTTAGGCGAGTCCATTTGTATTTTCAGCAACATTCTAGGATTCTATTAATATCCTTAAGTAAGACATATTAGTATATTAGTCACCGCATTAGGGCGAAGACTTAGCCTGACGGATCAAGAGTGGGTTTCTTTCTAGCAATTTATTATACATAACATAATTGTACGTACCTACTTTACCTACTGTCTGTATTTTTATAAAAATAGCGTATTAAAGCGACTCGGCTTAAAGATAAAGAGGATTAGGCAGACCGCAACGTTTCTCTTTGATATTATTATTTCATAAAATTATCAAATTTTACATTTTATTGTACAAATTTAACAGTGCTACTTCAGACTTTACATTTTCAGACTTGCAAAATCGCACGTATCTGTTGAAAGAGTAACGATGTTCGAGTGCTTAACATGTGTTGTTTGTACAATACATTTACACATAGCATACAAAAGGTATTTCGCTTATATAACCTGTATTATGTCTTCAGTTCTTAGGGTTTCGTCGTCAAGGAACTCTAGTAGTTTTACTTTAAATTATATTTTAAGCAATTAAATTGTGTCTCGGTGGCTGAATGGTAAAAGCGCCGCGCCCGGCATGCGAGGAGATGCGGGTTCGAGTCCCGCCTGAGACATAACTTTTCAAGTTTAAATACTGACACTACGCCGACAAATAAAATAAGTTAAAACCTTTTAGCTTGTGAGGAAAAAAAACATGAAAGCAGTAAGTAGATAGCGAATACATAAAGAATAACTATAACAGTGTAGTAGTAAGTTTTATTTCAAGTAAGTTAGTTTTGTACTGTTTGTGTCAAATGAAGAAGAATCTCTTAACACACATCTGGGTTGCAAGCCTATGACTGAGAAACATACTAGGGTCTAGGCATCAACACGAGTTAGTAAAATTTGTATCTTTTTCGTCAGCGAATTAGCTAACAAATATACTGATATTATAATTGCAATTTAATTGCTAAAATAGCAAATAAAGTATAGATGTTTTGGTTTATATCGTGGTGACAACCTCCGTGGCGGAGTCGCGTCCACACCGGTTTTCAAGGTGTCGCCTGCTCCCAGGTCCCGGGTTCAGTTCCCAGACGGGTCAATGTAGAAAAAAACTGTTTTTCTACATTTTCACGGGTTTGGGTGTTTGTGATACCTTCGTTGTTTCTGGTTCCCAAAATACGAGTGGTTTAAATAGTTATTCAAATTGGGATCAGAACAATGTATGTGATGTTGTCCATATTTAATATCAGAATTGAAAAAATGAGCATGCAATGCCTTTAAGCCAAGAACAAAATTGGAATACAAAAAGTTTTCTTATTAGTAACATCTTATCTCTTATTAGTATCGACAGGCAAGTACCATACCCTAGACATAGCAGTTTTTCTTTGTTTATCTTATGTAAGTCGTAATCGTGTATCTTAACTCACATCTGCTTTATATCCCAAACACAAGGCAGAAAAAGGCTCATACGGAACATTTACGAGCGGCAACAAAAGTAAATTATAACGACAAACATCCACAAACGAGGTACGAACCTAATCGTCATTATTATTTCACGTTTCCCGAGCAAATCCAGGCGCAGCGCTGAGTTACTGCTCCCCCGGGATCAAATCTACTCCGAAACTTATATATTATTCAATCTTTCGCCAGGTATGAATGTTCATTAGTGTGAAAATAAATTCCATGTTCTCTCTTTTACGCCCAACCAGTTCTAGGGAGCTTCTAATAAGCGAATTATATAAAATGCTTATTTACACAAAGTTTTACGCTCCGCAAAGCCGTTAGAAAACCTGAAACTGCCCTAATTCGGAAACGAAATTTATTTCTTCATTCAGTTTAGTTTGCGCCAGACTTAAGCGCTCGTGGGGTTCTGTCGTGTTTTTTACTTTTTCTGGCCTTAGCCTATACTGGTTTATGCGGCTCATATTCTAAATTACATGTTATGGCATGATTTTAAGAGGTTAAGCAAGCATTGTCCTGCGGAGTTAGTCCCGTTAAAGTATACTAAATATATTTTTTTAAAACGGGCTTGAAACCTTATTTAAAATACTATTTTGTATCTCCAGTTATGTGCTACATGTGCTGTGCCATATACTATAAACGAGTATCATTTGCTACCAGTATACCTCAGTTTGTGCAGACGTAGTAACAATGACAGATGAGGCTTTTTAGAGAGTGTTTTTTTATAGATATAAGATGACTGTTAAACATTCTCAGAAATGGGCATAATTTTATATGGGTAAGTCATTATCAACGTTTTCCATGCTTGACAGGCAACGACAACCCTATCCTATTTTAGTGCAGTGTATCATTTATGTGTTGTTTATGACAGTTAAATAAAAAATATTTCCTGTTTTACATTAGAATTTGCACTGTAACCACACAAACTGGCACGTTTGCTTAATTCTGTTACCATTTTTGCAGAAGCGCAAATTCTCCAAATTCACTCTTACCGAGTATGAGTAATTATTATTTACTCGTACATTTCTAAATGTGTTTTATGCATAATAATAAATTGACTCCACTTTATATATAAAACCTTTTAAAGGTTGGTCGGCGCCCTTTGGGAATCCAAAAAAAAAACTTATTACAATCGAGTTAAATTGTAACAGGTTTCGTTGAAACAGATTAACAAAATAATTTTTCAATGGAGGTTAATTGTTTCTGTAAAATAATTATAATGTTTTTTATCTGAGTTACGATATTGTTACGAGTTACGATAAACAATGTCTTAATGTTAAATTACTGCAAAAACATTATACCTGTAGGGAAGGTTCTGAAAGTAGGTATCTACTACCGCAACAACCAATGCGAATGAATAATTATTTTAAAAATATACTTATTATTTATAAAATCATATAAAAACTTTAAATTGAAAGAATGATAACATATATACACACAGAATGACAACATACACACAGAACAATTTGACAAATATAAATTAGTAAAGGAATCAACAGCATCTGACTAAAACAACACATTATACAAAAAATCAACAATGCATAATTAAATCAATCATTCCATTCTCACACTTAACACTTAAAACATTATCAACACAAACACTTGAAATCCAAAGGCTGCAAAATGTCGTACTCTTCAAATCAAATACTCATTTGCCTGTTACACATATGAAAATGGCACGAATAATCTAAATGTTAAATTTAAGGGGCACTAATCAAAATAACCGGCCAAGTGCGAGTCGGACTCGCGCACGAAGAGTTCCGTATCAAAAAGGCCAAAAAGTCGGGTTTGTTGTATGGGAGCCCCCTTTAAATATTTTGTTTTTAGTATTATATTTGTTGTTATTGCGGCAACAAAAATTCATAATTTGTAAAAATTTCAACAGTCTAGCTATCGCGGCTCTTGACATACAGCCTGGTGACAGAGCGACGGACAGACGGACAGGCAGCGAAGTCTTAGTATTAGATTCCCGTTTTTACCCTTTGGGTACGGAACGCTAAAAAGTAGCAGGGTACAGACGACCGCCCCGACGCGGGCGCTCAAGTAAGCATCTATTGCAGTTAGTCGGACCGAGTATGTAGGATCAATTCACTATCTATGTATGCACTTGCATATTGTTAGAAACCAAAATTGTGTATTGATAGTGATTGTCTGCTAAATTATGTTCAAATTACCTATTTCTTTGCCATTTAATAAAACTAAAAAAGGTATTTTGGAAGTTTTTTCTATGTAGCTTGTGAAAATAAATTCTCTCTAATAAAAATACTTAATAGAACATCTTTAACAAACTACAATGTTTTGAATCACGACCATAAATTAAACACTTGCTATAAAGGTAACCTTTGCCATTCTCATTACAATTTATACTTATTTAGTTATAGGGTGGCTGTATATTAATACAATAACTCTCTTTTTCACCGCTAATTATTGTTGAAACTGAGCGAGTTGGATAATTAAGAGAAAGGGCTAAAGGCATAATAGGTTTCACATGAGGACCGTTAATAAAACTTTAAACAACTCTGAGTGTAGGAGGTACAACAATAAACGTTGTAAAAAGGTTAATTACTTTTTGTTATAATACTCTTTTCGAGGTTCGTAAGCCTACTAAATATTAAAAATTGCCTTGATTTCTCAGCTAGTAATTTTTGTCGGATCTCTTTGAATATCTATTTTACTATATTCTTTTAGCTTTTTCCCACGACTTGCGCAAGCGAAGAAAGAAGTTGAAACGAGCCCATGGAATCTGTAAAATTCTCTCTGATGAGAGGCAGCTTTTGTGCTATTCCAGCCGTTCGTGCCAAATTTCATCGAGATTTGTTTAACCATTTTAGCGTGTATGTTTAAACATTCATCCAAACTTTTGCATTTCTAATATTAGTCAGATTACTCTTCAATTAATTTTTAACTGTATTTCTACTTCAACTAGGCAATTAATAGTTTTTAAAGAAAACCATTATAAAATTAAATTGTACGATACTTACTTTTAGCGCGTAATGTATAACAATGTTTAGAATGCTATGTCGTTGTATACTTTGCTGACAGAAGCCGAGTGTTATTCATTCGTTTACGTTAATATTATATTACCCCCGTCTGAAGATACGAATCCAGCTAATCACCTGTTTCATAGCTGTGTAACATAAATGAAAATTGAAGCTCAAAAAATAGGTATTCCTTTCATAAATTCTTAAAACTCTAGCATTGCTGCATTGTCGGGAACGTTTCGCTTTTTTATCACGAAGATAAACTCCAGCGCTGACAGAAGCACATACACTGTGATATATTTAATATAAAACATAGTTCGAGTGACGTGAAGCGAGGTTCAGGGCCAATGACTTTGGAGAGTGCAGCGCTCCGAATGCAACTGCATCGCAACTAGGAGAACATTACAAGTGACGATTTAGATTCGATTTTAAGTATCGAAATGTACGGAAAACTGTTAACTGACTGCACAAAAATAGTATTGGAATAAGTAGTGCAGGCAAAAAGAAAATGCAGTGGAAAAGCTAACTTAGACCAGGAAAATTGTTGTACCCATGTGCCGACTGAAAACAGCACAGCGTCAACTTATTCAATAGGTGTCGTAGTAGTTCAGATAAGTATTGGCGGAGGAATACGGGACCTTTTTTTATAATTGGCCAAATTGCAATCGTTGACTGGCGTGTCACACTTGCCGATTATAGTAAAGATGATTTGGAGAGGAGCGGACTGATGTATATAAGACGATACTCTTCAGTTACTCACTCCACGACACACTTCTGGCTTTATGTCCAGCTCTTTCTCCGTGACAGCTGTACGACTTTGGAACGGACTGCCCTCCAAAATCAGAAAAGCCACCTGTAAAATGTCCCTCAAAATAGCTTTACGTAATCACTTTACCGACTAACTTTCTTTCTTTCCTCTCTCGAATCTCGCTGACATAATTTCTGTATATACTCATATTATCTGTATGTATTTTGTATATGTTATTGTATGTATTTATTGTTATTTTATGTATGTAACTAGTTCGTATGTATATAACCTCAAATATAAAATCTGTATGTATGCCAGTGCTTAGTTGTAAGCACTTTTATAATAATTAATTAATATCTTACTTTATATTTGTTATTTTTACTTTATACTTCGCACCGCCTGTAACCTCTCCGCTTGGCCTTATGGTTGACTGGTAGAGAATGCTTTTAGCATTAAGTCCGCCATTTGTACAGTTTGTATGTGCATTAAAGAGTAAATAAATAAAAATAAGTTTAGTTTACAGAGCCATCTAGTCCCAAGTTCAGCTACTATTAAGTAGCTTGGGTTATAAGGTACTAGATAAGCGATAAACTTACTTAAATACTTTTTTTGTAAATATATATTATTATAAGTTTACAGAAAAACACCCAGACCAGTACGAACAGAGATGTCCATGCACACAAATATTTGTACCGTGCGGGGATCGAACCCGCGACCCATGGCTCAGATGCAGACTTTACTACCATTAATCCAACTGGTTTTGGTTGTATGTCATTAATGTATACTTGTAGGCTAGGCTAGGTTAGGCTTAGGATGGGTTAGCCTTACTATGTAATTTTAATCCTACACCGTTTATAAATAACCATCAATATTATTATAGAAATTCGTAGGGGTGTACCTTCATCAGTTCTCCTCACAGAAAAACTGAAAGTTTCCGTACGCAATAATTATATGAAATTTAAAAAACACCATACTGGACGTAATTTCGAGGTAAACGGTATTGCAAGTTAAAAGCCATTTAGGCAATTCAATCAATTAATTTCAAAATCAACATACAAATATATACAACGTGTTCCTTTCGATATCCCATAACCCTAAGGCTAATATAAAACTCCCTAGAACACGTGGTTAACAAATCAATAGTTTCGAATATAACATCAATTTTAGTTAAATTTGTTAAAAAAAATTAACCAGTATGGCGAATCCTTAGTTTTGCGAGACGTTGGCAAATTTACACTAAAGTGTAGTAGTAAAGTAGCGGGAGAGCGTAACTTGTAAAAAACATTGACGTGTGTGGGAGTTTCATTGATAAGTAGGTACGAGTAAATCGTTTTCATTCAGAAGTTCATTCATAACAAGGTAAGGGTGTTTTACATAAACAGTCGTGACTTTTTAGAATATTTTTGTATGAAAAAATTAAACAAAAAAAATAATTGAAAAATAATTCATATATGAAATTTGATTCTTTACCATAGTCTGTTTAATACCCTAGAGTAATGGGATATCAGAAGGAACACGTTGTATATAAAATGGTTTCTGAATTTAGCATGTAAATAAAAACCTTTCTATTGATAGTAATATCATGCATCTGCATAATGCTCGTTTTGATTTAAACTTCACTTATAATTTTACGCCTACTTAATCAGAAAATATTATATTATTTTCACTGTAATTAAGCTTATAATATTCATTTATTATATCAAATAAAGTTAAGCATTTTCCTAAGAAAATAAATAAAACAATTTGCAGATTTTTTTTTGGATATTTATGAAATTGATTTAAGTGAATTTATCACTAGTGAAACCTAAATGCACCTGTCCCATCGTTCATTATAAAGTCAACTTTTCTGCGATCGTCGGTGCATTCAACTGGGGTACCTGTACCTGAGCTACGTTCTCTTGGTACATGCAATCTGTTCTTATAATAGGTATAGCTGTTTAAGCCACCCTCTAGTTACGTATTACAAGTACAATCCCTGTATAAAGGGTAATGCAGCCAACTCAAATAACACAGAATGACTTTATTATGAAAGCAAATCGAGCTTGAAATTAAAATTAATTTGAATATGTAAGCTGAATACAATGGTATGTTAGTTGAAGGAATAGTAGAGAGTAATTTGCCGAACGCTTGGATAAGATGAAATGTTAGTGATGTCGAAATTGTACACAAAATATATCACAACATAATGAAAATAAAACAATATTCAAACAACCTTATTTGTTCTAACAATAGGTACCGCAATTTTTTTTATGTATGCGGAGATTATTATGACGTCATACCACAAACTATTACTAGATCAAAAAGCAAATACGACAATTTTTAATATGATGCAGACGTCAAATCTTAAGGGATGATTTTTGCGTAGAAAATATTTTTTGTAGTAGTAGATTTTGTATACTTCATAATATAATATTTTAGCAACTTAATTGCAATTATAATATAAATAAATAAATAAATAAATAAATGTTGACAACATCACATACATTGTTCTAATCCCAATTTGATAACTATTTAAAGCACTCGTATTTTGGAAACCAGAAACAACGAAGGTACCACAAACGCCCAGACCCGAGAAAATGTAGAAAAACCCTTTTTTTCTACATTGCCGTCCGGGAATCGAACCCGGGACCTCGGAGCAGGCGACACCTTGAAAACCGGTGTGTACGCCACTCCGCCACGGAGCTCGTCGAACTGATTTAGCGCCTGGTATGCGAGGAGATGCGGGTTTGAGTCCCGCCTGAAACATAATTTTTCAAGTTTATATAATAGTAGTTTTTGGTCCTCAAAAGACATACAAAATTTCGTTAAAATCGTCGAGTAGTTTTTAAGTTAAATCGTTCTATCTATCTAAATTATTGAATACCCAAAAAAAACTGCTTAGCTGAAGCGGTAAGTAATGGGCGGGACAAAGCTGGATGAAAAATGCAAAGCTGAAAGCGGGACAACGATAAAGCAAGAAAAACCAATGACCGTTAGAGTGGAAAGGTTCTGGAATGGCGACCGTGCTCCTGATGACGATCTGACGGTAAGAGGGTAGTAGGTGCACCGATGATCTGGTAAAGGTCTCGGGAAACTACTGGATGCGAGTAGATCCTCAGAGGAGGCCTGTCGGTGTAGTAGGCGTCGTTTGGTCCGGATGATGATCATGACGAACCATTTTAAAATATAGACCGTATATTGTAGCCTATAATCACAGAACACTGAAATTTTTCCATGTTAGAGGCACAGAGCTTCTTATCAAGTTCTTATCATCAAAAACCACCGACAATCATCGTGTGCCGTGTACACTTTCCGTCGGTTATTTTTTTTTTATTTAAAAATACTTATTTTTGTTTGCGTATTGTCAAAACCAATATATTGAGTTGAAAACATGCAATGAATAGGATATTCCATTTAATCCGGCCACAGAAAATGCTACAGAGCAAAAATAGTTCAGACCGGATTTGTCAGACTCGCCCTAAAACAACCACAATCCGCTTACTCGTGTACTGCCTGTATCAAAAATAAGTTATCACTTTTAAGTTTTATCACCCTTATCACCTTATATTAAGTATCAAAGTAAATACCTATATTTTTAATAATATTTATGCAGTCATAGCTGCACATCAAGCTAAATTTGACCCGCTTAAGGTGTCCTCGCCCAATTTTTTTATCCATACAAATAAGCAATATTGCTTAATGTTCACTCCACTAGTGGACGTAACAAAATTGATGTTTTGTTTTCACCTAAAAACTTTAAGAATATTTTTTTTCTAATTTTTCACAATCACGCTAGTTATATTATTATCTTTTTAGAAGGCTCAGCGGAGTCACTTTAAGGTCTGACTTCTTTTTCTAGCTCTTAAGATCTCGCTGATATAAATTCTGTATTCATTCGGCGCCAATCAGTCAAATCAGTCCTTTCTTCTTGAATTTCATTGTTATCCCTACTTATATTATACACGTGAATGTAGCAAAATTGAATAATCATTCGTTTATAATAATTATGAATCTACAAGAAAAATATTGTAAGTCTAACTAAGCTCATTGTACTTAGCTATTACCTTGGAGTTTTGACGACACCCTCTTTCACTTTGTTTTATGAAATATTGAATGAAGTATATTTTTAAGCGCTACAATAAGGAATAAATGCGAAAATGGTTTAAAAGTTTTTATGCTATGATAATGTGAGAGATGTCCCTGTTTTGAAGCGTTTTTTTTTCGTTTTTCATTCAAAATTTGTAATAATTTACAACGATGTTTTGGTAGAAACATTTCATTATGTCTATCTATTTATAACATCTTTACCTGAACCGTACCTGTAAATTTTAGAATATATGTACATGTGTGCTAGCAAAACTTTGGGCAGCAAGCATCCTAAACCAACAAACTATGATCAAAGTCGACGATCTAAGATACCCGTGTAGCTTGCCCTTTGTCAAAACAATCCACTTTGAAAATAATGAACCCTATTATAAACAAGTGGATCGTCTTGGGAAATTGTTTAATAACAATTCAATTAAAGTTAATTTAATCACTTTGAGGCAATTATGATTTAGATAAAAGTTTGACAAGACTTCTCAGCAGAAACGGACTTTGAATGGGTCCATCGCGTTCCTGAGAAATTTACTTGGGATGTGTCTAGGACTTGCGTTGCGATCCAGTTGTAAGATTATAAGGGGACTGATTCTGATGCGCGTGTCTATTTAAAAGTTGTTTTTCCATAATCGTAACACTTTGGGGGAAGTTGCCGATCGCTATTCTGCTGATTTTATCCGGTCTTCTACTGGCAATACTATTTTAGTTGCCTATTAGAACACCTATAGGACGAGAATGAGTGTTATCTTCTATTTGAAAATAAGCTTTAAGGTGTGGAACAGCGCTTCTATTGTGTATATTGAAACAAACAAACAAAAATACAGATTTAGAAAGCGTTGGCCATCCGTCTATACGAGCATGTGCTTAGATAGCTCCGTACCGTTTCGCCGAGACGCCAAATCCTCATGTTTTCTAATTCGAGTGAAAAAGTATATCTCCAATCCACTATCGGTCACATCGGTACCACCCCGTACCACTTACTGGGGGTGAACATTCGTTTAACTGACCTATTACGGTTCGAGCTTTGACGTAGGACCAGTGAGGGCTGGTTTGTTGGTGGTACCAAATACCTAAAGTAGGTATGATTTGAGATACCTACTTAGGCAATGTATTATTATATTAACCGCATTATTCATTGATTTCAGGGATAACCCTATTAACATAAAAATACAGCAGTTCCATAACATAATAACACAGCAGTTCCGTATCAAATAAATTGTATGAAATAAAGGGTTTTCTAAATTAACGTCCATTTCACAGTAAAGTTTGTTTGTTGTATTAATAAGTAGGTACCTAATCCTTATTTTAACTGTGGGACGGTTTTTGTTACTTTACAAAAATACGAAGGGTATGGAACTTAATACACTTTATAGTTTTAAAAAACAAATGCAGCTAGTGACTATTTTTATACTGTGATACGATAAAAAACATCGGACATGAATGAAGTTTAAAAAATTGATGATTAAAAGTATAAGTAGTATTGATTTAGTGCTTTATAATAAACATTTATTGAATAACTTTAAAAGCCGAAATCTACCATTTCGACCACAAGGCAGTCTAGTCGGTAATAGATAGCTAAATTTAAATATATAAATACATGAAGTGGACAACATCACATATGTTTATTGATCTGACCCAGGGTTTGTTAAAATCAGCAGCAACAAAGGTAGCACAAACACCCTGACCCATGCAAATGTACAATTTTTTTTTTTTCTACTGCCCTTTCGGGAATCGCACCCTGGACCTCGGAGCGGGCGACACCTTGAAAACCGACGTGTATGCCACTCCACCAGCCACCGAGGTTGACAAAGAAAATGTAGGTACACAACCAAACATATCTTTTTAAATTATTTAGTTTGGAATTTCGCTTCAAAATAATACCGAAGTGAAAAATGTTTGGTATTTATAGCCCAACACTGCTATCGTTGTCGACCAATGCAATGCCACTTGCATTTCAATGCTGCATACTGCATTTTTGCTATGAGGTTGATGGACGAGAAATGTACGCGACTCAATGAGTTGTGTTATATTATGTATTCTGTTTAGTTTAAAAGATAAGTCTGTTTGTTAATTTTACAAACTGGCTGGTATCACGCTATTTTAGCATGAATGACAAAACAGCTGACATTTTATCAGAAATTGATCTTTCATTTGTTTTTCCGTTCTGATATTAAATTCGGAAGTTGTCAGGTCAAGTTTTGAATTACGAACGGAACTCTAGGGTCAACCAACTTAGTAGTATAATAGACGAATAAAATTATGAATTGCAATTTTTCCATGTGAGCGATAAATAAAAACTCAATATTTTTTTCTCTTCCTTACCACAGCTGCAAACAAACCTTAACAAATTTCTTTCTCACTCTTAACTATGAGGAAACTGAATCTAATGATCGCTTATAAATAATACCTAACTTCCTAGTAATCTTATACGTACCCATTAATTTGTTTTATATATATTATTTATTAATTTTTTTACTCTTTTTCAGTACTTCAGTTGTCTCTTACACTTATTGCAGGCTCTCGCACTCATACATACATTCCACACACCCTATACTTCCTTACTCATACAATGTGTATATATATATTTTTTTTTATTTTTTTATTTTTTTTTTTTTATTCGGAACACCAACAGCACTGATACATTACATAAGAACAATTTTTTTTTTATAAACTTAGCCATTTAAAGGTACTCCCACATAGATATATATTAATATATACACATACATGCACTACACATATACACACACACACACACATATGCGAATGACTCATATACTGCATATGCATACACTCATACATACTCACCTACCTATAATAATAAAATTATATAATCTTGATGCACTGGGCATTTTGTCGCCTATCAGGAACTATTTTTTTTTTCTATCTAGTAAAATGGTTAGCTTCATATTTTAACATTTCAGAGGGAGGGCACTGGTGACTCGTAATACAGGTTCACTTTTAAGCTTACCTAACTCAGGCTCCTGTATCTTAGTTTTAAGTTTCGTGAGAGAGAAAAGAAATGATTTTATTTTATTTTACTACATCAACTCAATGAAAAATAGGAAGGAAGAAAATATTCGCATGAACGACGATTCTCTGAGAAATATTATCACCAGTTTTGTATATTGTTATCTCACATATAAAACGCCCACTCGTCATTCAAGGATATGATTCTAAGGCTGAATATACTGCACGATTTCAGGTAAACCCGTCTTTGTGCACACCAAAGCGTGTTTTGAATACGAAACTGGACCCTCTGTGCTGAAAAACCGAATGGGCGCGGATTTTACCCGAAAAACCTCTTTGTCAACGTGTGAAGAGGATTTTTTGCGAACAGTATGCTATTTTAGGGTTAGACGGGAACTGTTTATGTATCAAAATAGGTGGGAAATAAAAAGGAAATACGTTTGAGTATACTTTTGATCACACTAAGAATTCGTGTAAGAGCAATCGCAGCGCCACATTTGATATTATATAGTCTTTGAATCTACTTTTAAAATATAAGGGATTTAAAAAACAATGTTTTTAAAGTTTACGGTGTTATTACAAAAAAAAACAACGTTCAAACCGTGTCCAATTGTAAGACGGCCAATTAGAGTTGTTTGACATATTACTGAACTAATATCATGGATGCATATTTTTAAATTAGTCGTCCTAAAATTAGACAAGGCTTACACACCGTTTTAATTTTTTGTATTAACACCGTTAATTTTCGTGTTTTTTCTAATAAGGTGGAATTTTATTTGAACATAAAATAAGATTTTAAGCTTTACCCTAGAAAAACCTTAAAATTTATAAAACAAGTCAAAAAATTTAAAGAAAAAAATAAAAATAAATGGTTTAAGTGTACGAGGCAAACTGATGAAAGTAATGTTTTCAAAAAAACTGTAACCCATTTAATTAAATATTAATTAAAAATAAATCTGTCAATAATTCTAAAAAAGAAATCAAAAGATTTAAACAGCGAGTCTTTACCGTAAGGCCAGTTGAAATTTTAGAACCAAAACTGCCATGTTCTCTTTATATTTTCTTGTCTGCTTAAAATACGAAACTTAATACGGAATCATCAGAACACTTTTGCAATTCACCGTTATCCATTTTTTGGCCACAAGGTGCCACAGTTATTCGTTTCAATAAAGCTGAAAGTTTTTGCTGCGGACAGAACCCACTCGGTGACAGATCCAACATCCACCATTTCTTGTTATTTCGTTTGCAAAACAAACACAATCCATCATTTGTTCTGATGAGTTTCTGTTTGAGTTCCCAGTTCTGTATCTTTTTGTAATTTTTGCTTTGTATTTAAATACTTCATTTACAAATTCTCCTTTGGGTTTAGAAGTTTAAACTTAAAGCTGGATATTTCACGCTATTTTACGGACTAGTGCATTGTAGATTTTCTGTGAACACGATCATAAAAACCTAAAAAAAAAACATTTTGGGTTGACGCCTAACGACTTTGTCTGTACCAACGATGGTACCTGCATTTGCATTTTCAAATTCCAATTTTTACTAGTGACCTGCGTAGTGAAGACAATGGTTTTCAGAGGTTTGCCAGCTCCGGGGTTCTGGATTCGATTCCTGTTACGGGTCAATACAGGATGAAATTTTAACCACTTTCCAAAATTTTTATAGGCAGTATCGTATTAAGAGCCCATTTATGAAGTAAACAATATAAATCAAGCTTTCACCTGAAAAAATTTTTAGCAATATAGTTTTCAATTTTTACGGTCCTAGGCCTTATAAGGTATAAGGGAGAATCAAAAACTTATGAAAAGTATCGTAATGAATGAATAAGATGCGAATCGCGTAAAAAAAAGTGTTGCTAGGCAGCCATATCAAAAATTTAAGATTTTTTGCGGACATTTTCTAAATGCTTTATTTTGACATTTTTGTACTGGGCTATACCAAAAGCAAAAATACTTCATTTGTTTTTGACTCGTAGATTGATATATTAAAATTTGGAAAGTGGTTAAAATTTCACCCTGTAAAGAAAACAAATTGTCGATATTTTCTTAGGTCCAAAAACTAGTGTTTTAATAGCTTATTTCTTCGGATCAAATTAAATGTAGGTATGTAATGCTCTCGTCGTTCATTTACATATTTATATCATAATTACTTTTTTACGAATATCATTTTAATTTTGTTCCTATTTCGTCGGTTCAAAACTCGGATAAATTACCTAAGCCTAAGTACAAGTCTACTTTTGTTCAGAAAAAAATTGAGGTTTTTGCGTGTAACGAAGAAATTACCACCTACATTGAATTGCGATGATAGTCTTGTAAAGTAGAAATAGTACGTTTATGGTTGCAAACAATTTAACATTCTATAAAAACTCTTTTTGCTACGCACTAAGCAAACTCAGTAAAGTTTGCTAAATGCTTATTCTCTTTGGTCAGCAGTGACAAACCACATAATTTTTATTACTTGCTCAGTGACAGCGAAGCCATTTGGAGAAATCATTAGACGTTTGTAAAAAGTAAATATTATTATACGGGATTAAGTCTTCCTTCCTCCATACAACATTAAAAGCTAAACTTATTTACGTTTGAAAGTCTGTACTTGAACATGGCGAGTAACACAGATATGCAGAAGAGTAAGACTTCCATGGCAGGCATAAAAAGCCAGGCAAGCATGAAGTCCGTCACAGATATAGGCATGAAGTCTATGAGCAGACTGAAAATGAGGAAATTATCTTATGGATACGGCGCTGTCCCCGGCATAAGACCAGTCGAAAGAACGTCTCAAGTAAGTCATTAATTTTATACTGCTTTTTTACTACATCAGTCAACATGCAAAGATAAATCAAACATCAAAGGCCACAATATGTATATATTTGTAAAATTGAACTAATTAAACAAAATCAGTGTCTTGTGGGGAACTGGCATATTAATTGAATAGCCTTCTTATACGACTAAAGAGGTACTGACAAAAGAAGAGGGGCAAAAGCGTCTTCTTCCTACGAGGCCCAAGGTCACATTGCGATCATCAACCTTATTTGAGTTTTTAAAATCCGTCTTTTGGAGAGGCCTGTGTCCAGCAATCGACTGATACAGGGTGATGATGATAGCCAGTGATAATGTTACACAAATTATGTGACTTTTAAGGAACAATCAATATCAAAGAAAAACTATTCACTGAAAGGTAAAAAGAAACATCCAAAGCGGCTTACCTCCGTAAAAATAAAGGGTAGCCATTACATAAGAATTATCTTCAAATTGAGAGCCTCTGTATTTTGTCGATTAAACCTTTTTTTCAGCTTGGTATTGAGTTTAAGCGACCACCATTGCAATTTCTGAATACATATCAATTAGAACCGAAGCCTAAATTTCATTTAGCCAACGTTAAGTTTGCGGTGGAAGAGATGCTGGATGAGACTTTTACCGGACACAAATACAATGTCCAGGTAGTATAGATTTTTTGTACGTAAAACGAAAAGGTTCTAAATTAATATAAAACAACGCGAATAAAGTCGCGAGAAACAGCTCAACGTAATCCGTTCACTGAATAAATGACGTAGGCCTCACAAAATGGAAGATTTGCCCCAATTAGCACGTTTGGTGGTGGGAGAAGAAGCTAGAGCCCGTCTTCTTTTGACGGTACTTCATAATTTGCCTTTCATGGTACGAGACGTAGTGGCGCTTTGCTTATTTATAAAAATATAATAAATCCTTTTAAGTCGCACAAGTGCTTTTAAAATGTTCACCCGATTCCTTTCAATGAAATTTCGCTGAGTTTTTATGGACACTAGGGGAAGGATTTAGATCAAAATTGATTTGGAAACCAAATCCTAAGCTAGCTTAGAATTTGGTGTCAGCCTAGCTTCAGCATATCGGTAGTCTGATTTTTACCAATAAATAAAATAGTCTATCTTTCATCTCATGGTAAATGCTTTAATTTTAGGTAAGTTTCGATATCTACTATTCACTGGAACAACAAAAAATCTAAGAACGGCAGTTAATGGTAGCATTAACCAAACATGGTTACGTATGACACGGGACCTATCGTTCAGTAATGATCCTTAGTGGAGGCTTATGTACCGCTGTGGACGTCTGAAGACTTTTTGGTGGAATTTATACAGTTTTTTGACGGAAAAAGTATTGCATTTCACTTTACAAGTGTTAGGTTTAATATTTTATGTATAACTTAGCTTACTCATAAAGATTTCAAATTCAATGCTCAAAATACTATCATTCAAATTATCATTAATTTATACAAAATGTTTTGCTACTTGCATCTTCCCTTACAGGAATCTACCGGTCTTACAATACGCCTTGCAAACGATTTGATGCGCAAACTCAAGACAATGGGATACAACCGATACCGCATCATCACCATCGTCACTATTGGCCAGAAGAGAGCACAGTCGTACAACAATGCCCTTGCTTTTGTATGGGACCATGAGAGAGATGCGTACGTCAATACCCATAGAGAAGTCAATAGTGCCTTCATTCAAGTCACTGTGCTGGCAATTTATCTAGACTAGAATTATTTGATTACTATAATCACCATCGACACTATTGGTAAGAAGAAGGCACAGTCGTACAACAACGCCATTGCTTTTGTATGGGACCATGAGAGAGATGCGTACGTCAATACCCATAGAGAAGTCAATAGTACCTTCATTCAAGTCACTGTGCTGGCAATTTATCTAGACTAGAGTTATTTGATTACTATAATCACCATCGACACTATTGGTAAAAAGAAGGCACAGTCGTACAACAACGCCATTGCTTTTGTATGGGACCATGAGAGAGATGCGTACGTCAATACCTAGAGAGAAGTCAATAATCCAGAATAGTGCCGTCATTTTCAAGTCACTGTGCTGGCAATTTATTTAGACTAGAGTTCCTTGATTACCATATTTACCATCATCACTGTCGTTACTATTGGTAAGAAGGAAAAGTCGTACAACAACGCCCTCGCTTTTGTATGGGACCATGAGAGAGATTCGTACGTCAATACCCAGAGGGAAGTCAATAGTGCCTTCATTTAAGTCACTGTGCTGACAATTTATCTAGACTAGAGATTTATCTTGATTACCATCATCACCATCAGTACAACACCGTCCTCGTTTTTGTTTGGAGCCATGAGAGAGATGCGTGCGTATACCAATACGCCCAGGATAATAAATGCTAGCCTTTGTTTGCACTCAATAAAAAATATCCTTTTTTTAATGAGTGCAAACGCAAATAGTTAATTTACGCGTAAATAATAATTTTATGCTAATATGAATATTTCGTTGTAATTTGTAATTTGTTTCGTAATAATTAATGTCACTTTACTCTATAAAATTATATCAATTTAATACGAAGTAAATTGTATTTTATTTATCCACCTATGATTACGTTATAAAATAATTTAAAAAGTCAAGATACCGGAGCTTTGTGTATTGAATTTAGTATGGATCGTGTGCTCTTATTACAACTTCTCGTGCAGAAAACGGACCAAAGGCCTTTTACTCAATGTTACTCAATGTCTTAGAGTAGGTATCTGAAAAAGACAGATGTACGGGCTTCGATTTTCATAATAGGGTCTTTAATAGATGAAAGTGGTGCGCTTATGCGTGCTATCTTAACTCATTCCTCATGGTTATTGTGGTGTGATCGCATCAAACTACTGCTTACTACTTGTGTGTGTACGAGCAATGACTTACACTCATAAAAGCAAGGTTTCACCTTACACAATTTTGATTCAGAAAACTGTTGCTTACATTCTGGGACGGTAATTTAGATATTATTTTAATTCGCTAACGATTCATCAAAGCACAGTTAAGATAATATTAGGGGTTAAAGTATGAAATTGCCGTTTTGTATGGACGAAATCGAGAAAAGTCATTTTTCCATACTAACAATTTTTTAGATTTTTTAAAAACGCCTGAACCGTTTTCGATGCAATTAAAGGTGAAAGTTTGATGGTTATAAAGCTACGCATTATAGTATTTAAATTTCAGAAAATCAAAGTATATAATACAAATATAATTAATTGAAGCATGAAGGTCAGCTGACACATTGTAAGGGGTCTTTTCAACGACTTCCTTTGAAGTAATAGGCACTAGTATTGCATTTTTTTTAGTCAAAAGTTACTTTATTTAGTTTTTGATACAATACAAAAAGAATTACGCAATAATATGACTATACTTAAGAGCTATAAACAAAATAAAAAGTGGGAAAATAATCGGCAATTTCATACTTTAACCCCTATTACTAAAGTAATCAGAGATAGCTTAAGGTTGTTGAATATAATTTTCGATACCAGAATTTAGGGTTAACAAGATAAAGACAGACAGTGTGATAGTAGAACATGCTTTTGTGTCTGGATAGTTTGAAGGACATTGTAAATAGAGCCAGGTCAAGCCTTACCGTAATTTTATCTCGGGTTAATTATTTTTGACCCACATTTTTTAATAATTCAAAGGCTTTTATGAATGAAAGTATTTGATTCTGATTTTGGGACGATTGCGTTATTTCAATTAAAAGTTGGCTATTATAAATTATCGGTCTTAAAGTCAAATTAAGGATCCCCAAATAGCAATATGGCTTAATGATCTAGGTATATTATTTTGAAAATGTCTTTGCTTTTTTTGGTATGAAACTTTTGAAAACCATTAACGCATCTTCATCAAGGACAATAATACACCTTGCAATTTTAACCACCTGTAAAACGAAGCCCACGTTATTGGACCATTATGTATGACATCATGGCAATGTTATTTTTTTTTCATTAAAAATAATTTATGAAAAATTTTAAATTTTGATTCAGACTTTTAATTTTGTAACACGCTGTGACGCGCCCAGACGTATTATTTTGCTGCGGCGGGGTCTCGGTTAAATTGACCTTTTACATCTACATCTCTGGGCGTCACAGCGCGTTTCAAAATAAATAGCTGAACCGATATTCTTTTTATGACATTTTTTATAACATTGCCAAGATGTTATACATAATGGTTACATAACGTGGGCTTCGTTTTACAGGTGGTTAAAATTGCACGGTGTATAACTATCATCAACCTAAATAAGTCTACTGCTGAAAACAGGCCTCTTGAAAAGGCGACATTACCATAACCGTTAAAATTGGCAAGCGGGTTAGGATTAGAAGAAAAGACGGTGCTGCTCGATTTTTCTGGCGTAATACATTTAATCAAATCTTACGACATCCATAGGAAAAAAGACGCGGGGCCATTCGTTTTATCGACAACACACGGCATAATATGAAACACAATATAGGTAAAAAAAAGTAATAGCCTATCTATATCATCCCACTGCAGGGAAAAGGCCTCCATCATTGAATTCAAGTTACCACGGCAATGCTGGCATAATTCACCATGCTTGCCAAATTCGGGTTAGTGATCTCAAACCCGAGTAATGTTTGAAAATTCGAAACTTTTTGTTGTACCACCGGTGATCGAACCCGGGACCCCTAGATCTTGTCCCGGTATTTCAACCACTAGACCAACGGGGCGACAATTAATGGGTATCTACTATTCATAATTAATTTAATAATTAATATAAAAATTAATCCCTATTTCCCTTGGTCATCGCATGACGCGTGAACGGCTGGACCGATTTCGTTAACTATTTTTTGTTTTGTTTGTTATTACCAGGAAAATGTTCTTATGAAAGAAATAATTATGAAAATTGCTCGGAAAATTAGAAAATTTAAGAAAACTTACTAAATCACCATACTAAATTATTTGTAATGTAACCTTATCGCTTTAGACAATTTAAACTTTTTTAATGTATATCGTTTGACATAACATTGACAAAATGCATGCTACAAATATCGTCAAATAGGGGGTAAAAAAACTGTATTTTGCACATGGCCAGTGATGTCGCCTGTTACCGTGTCGGAATACCAACAAAGCTAATTATATACCCACCAGAAAATGAATGAATGTTGTGTATTATGAAGCATAATAATAATAAACTATAGTAACATATTTTTGATTATACCATTTCGTTATCAATATTTATAGTTAAAGACAGGACAACGTCGGTCGGGTCCGCTAGTTAATTAAAATGCTTGAATACGCGACTTATGTTGGTTTAATGCTCTAAGGCCTTATGTGACTACAGTGTTACACTACACTACACTAAAATTAGGTGATTGATTATTGTAATTTAGCAAAAACATGACATCATATTCATCGTACATCTTAATAAATGTAATTAATCACAAATATTACGTAGCATATACTCGTACATAAGAAAAGACGTATTGCCTGTACAGAGTTTGCACTACTTATTTTTACAATTCACAAAGTACCTACCGATGCTGTGACTATAATATATGTTATGGTTAAAAAAATAACTTACTCATGTCTAGTTGACAACAAAAAACTTAGAACAATTTACAACAAAGTAATAAATTTTAAAGCATTAAAAGCAAAATAAATCTTGCTAAGAATGAACGAGGACGATTTGAAAAAGAGCAAAGTTTCTATGCTGGCAGTGAATCAGTCCACCACAAAGTCTATGGCCAATCTGGGCATGAGGTCTTTGAGTAGGATGAAAGTTAGGAGACAATCATACGGGTTTTCTGGGGTTCCTGGAATAAAACCCGTGGAAAGAACATCGCAGGTAAGTTTGAACTTTACAAGTGACCACATCTACATAGACATCTCGCATCAGATCTATGTTTCCATTGTGAGTTTTTTTATCACAAAACTTTCGGTTTAATGACAATGAATAAATTACTGCCGTAAAGTTAGTAAAATCAATTTTATTTCTGCAAATAGACCCTTGGAGGCGCTTTTACTGCTAACATTAGAATTAACCTAATTTGCCTTAAAATTAGCTACTTCCGATCGACAAACTCTCTAAAGGCAACAAAGGTCGCTTCGAACCCCAAGCGACAGCCGGTTGTCGCGATAACAATTGATTTTAATTGTGTCTGGAATAACTCACGATCGAGGGATTAAAGAATAGTGTTCAGTGAATTTCACTAAGAGAGAGTCTAATTTTATTTATTTTCTTGCACAACTTAACAAAAAAGAGTTTTACAAAAGGTAGACTTAATGCCATATAGCAAATCACGTTTTGATATATCTACAAAGGACAAATTAAGTCAAGCATCGCTCTGGTCTGCATAAGTGATCCATACTCCTAAACCAGCAAAGGAACTTAAAGTAACGTTTGGAGTACTATTAACTGGTCGTTGTTTTTTTAGCTTGGCTTCGAATTTAAGCGACCAGCATTATTCTACAGTCCGACCTACCAGTTAGGACCACATGAATTATTCCACTTGGAAAACGTGACCAAGATAGTTGAGGCGATGATCGATGACAATTTTAGTGGACATAAGTATCATAATCAGGTAACGGGTATTTCCCTAACTGTATGTAGAGTGCCGTTGGCGGGACAATCGGTCGATCCCATTCTTGATTTGACAGGAAGGGGCCATCAAGTCACCCCGTCCTCTGACTTGAGAGACCTAAACCTCTGTGCTTTTTGGCAAATCCGGACTACGGTAGGTAATTAACATCCTCGGTGGCTCAGATTTGCACCTGAGGTAGGCGTTTCTGTATGCGTTCTTGTCCTGAAAATACAATTCCTTAAATAAAAATTCGAATGCCCGAGGCGGGACTCGAACCCACAACCTTCCGTTTATCAAGCGACTTGCTCTAATCATTGAGTTACCCAGTAAATTTTGTGTGTCGACGAATTTATTCAAGATTGTAAGCCAGCGGAGTTTTATCAATGTTTTCAGTTAGCACTTTTAACAGCCTACTTGTCCTATTGGTGTCGTAGGAGAAGATTAAAGGAAAGAAGAAACCAGCGTGTCTGCTCCCCACCATTGGCCACACGGTGACTTCCAGCATGCCTGTCAAGCGTGACATTCCTTTTAGAGAGGCCTATGCAGCTCCTGAACATGTTTCAAACAGTTTTGAGAGAGTGGCCCTCATATGAGCGGCACATGATGATGACATAAACATTAAAATCATCAAAATATTTACCAGGAATCCCCAGCTCTCGCTCTGCGTCTGGCCGGTGAACTCATGCGCAAGATCAAAGCGATGGCTTTCAACCGGTACCGTGTCATCTCCATCGTCACTATTGGCCAGAAACGATCCCAAAGCTTTAACAACGCCATATCCTTCTTATGGGACTACGAGAGAGATAACTACGTCGAATCACATAGAGAAAGTGCCACGGCATTCATCCAGATCACCTTATTTGCTATCTACTTCGATTAGGATATAACTTTCTTACACGACTTGTTTTGACTTTGTTTTTAACTTTAGAATATTTTAGGGTCTTGAAGAGTTTTGATTAGATTTTGATTATTTATTTAATGTGGTTTGTTAGATTGATTTAGTTTTCTCTTTGATCAGACAAATATTTCTAAGAAAATTAACTCCCGAGATTAAACTGAAAATACTAATCATTTCATCAAAGGTAAATAATATTTCACATTAAAATTGTACTAGAGCGAAAACAATCACAAAACTTTACTAAAGTAGATATATGGAAATCTCTAAATATATTCATGAAAACAATGTAACAAATCACAACCTTATTTCTAAACTTTTTCATTTCACGTACTCGTTTCTACATTATATTTTTTAATGAGTTTTTTTCGTATTTGTATAACAATTTTGAAACTTCAACATAATGTGTGCCTGGGCAATTATTCATTTAGTAATTTATTATTCGATTTATATTTGTTTAATAATATTTTTGATACGGTAATAAAAAATATGTTCTGTTATTTTGTATATCATCCTTAGAAATATTTTCTTTGTCACTTATTTTATGATAAACGACGTTTAATTTTAAGTAAATAATTTATGGACAAAGTTTGTTTGCTACTAAATCTTTTTGAATTAATGGAAGCGGTTGCGTTAATTAATGTTTGTCTTGAATTGACCTAGATAGGTAATGAATATTGAAAAGCATAGCAACTAATATTATTTAAATAGCGAAAACTTTTTCACACAAAACCCGTCTCATAATTTTATACTCGTGTTTAGTCAAGGTGTTTTTGAAGCCTGTAATCATTTTTTATCTTTGCAGTGAAAAATAACTTTTCAATTAATTTTAATTTTATTTTTGTTAAACACAAGATCATCGGAAACGATTAGAATTGCTCCCGGGAGTTCCCGGTACTGAAATTTTTGGAAATTCCGGAAATTTTAACGCGTTTAGCGCCATCACATGAAACCCATTTTCCGGAAAATTCTTGTTCTTCAACAAGATAGGTATACAAATAAAGTTTTTTAACTTGTACAAAGATGTAAATGCTTTTTGCGTCTCTGGTGTTTTAAAAATGTGAACAGTAAACATTTTACAAATAAACTTTAAATCTTTCGCGTTGCATAATTATTTAGGTAAATGTTTACGGGAAATTAAACGTGATCATACCTGAGGCCATAGTCGGTGCAACCCGATCGAAACACCAGGCAAAACAATACATAAGGTATGATCGCGTTTAATTTCCCTTAGACATTTAAAGGAAACGAACCGACTTCCTTAGAACCTTGGGCCTAAGGTGTAACACAGTGAAAGTAGTGTTATTTGAAAGATAGTATAAAATAAAAGAATTCCTGAGAATTTGGAAAAAATTGGCAGTCCGTGATCTGAGATATAAAATACTATGAAAAAGTGAGGTTAAGAATAGCTTATACTGAAATAGTTAACTTTTACAAAGAATAGCGTATTAAATAATTTATTTTTAAAGTAATGGAGCACTTTATGTATTACTCGTACAGATAAGTGTATTTATGTTACTAGAGATTTTGTGACCACATTATGTAAAAGTATTCCAAAAGCAGAAAAAGAGCACACTCAAAGCGAAGAAAACAAAGCAAACGAGTCGAGAGACATTTTTTTTCTTTCTCCTGTCAATGTCAATTTTTTTACGGCTTTGGCACCAAAGTGTTTAAGTATATGAATAATCGATTACAGTTTTTCATCAACCCTTAATTCGACGCCGTGCAGTTTGCTTCCCATTGAATGAAAAAATATATATGCAAAAAATTACACAGTACATCTTGAATTTGAGGTGTGTTAATGCACCCTAAACTATCTAACTATGCTGTAAAAAAATAACAACGTACACACAGTCACGGGATACAAGCAATCAATCGTAAGATGATGGAGAGGAAGAACGTGCAGCACAGGCTCTCGGTAAGTTGCATATTAATCATTAGTTTACTGCTCATTTACTTGTAATATCATTGAAAGCTACAGACAACATGCCAGGACAGCTACTGATAATGTTTTGACTTTCTTATTCAGTTTTGATTAGTTATCATTACACCCTAAACTTGCATGTACAGTGTACTTCCCGTCGTCGAATAACTAGTAAAATAACTCCTAAATACTATGTCCAGTATTCTTCCCCTTGTCAAAGTAGTAGAAAACGAAATACAAAATTGTATGTCTAGTACTTGTACTATTTTCGTTTCAAATAATAATTAGAACGTTAACTTTTGTTACATGTCGTAATTCTATTTTAGGGGTTTATAGATTAAATGGTTTATGCCTTATTATAACTTAGTTTTTCAGAACCTCAAAGTTTAGAGCCGCCTAAAAATGCTCCTTTTGATATAAATATTGGGTCTCTACTGAAAAATTAAGAGAAAATAGCTTTTAAAAGAACTGAAGAGTTGACTTCTACACCATGCCTTTCCATTGATTCATGCAGACCTCTGTTGTTGGTGAAGTAAATTATATTATTTGACCATGTTTGGCATCATTATTGTAGATTCCATCAAATTCTTTATCTATTGCTAGTCTAATGAACTATGGCATCAAAAACAATCACAGCGTAAAAAGGAAATTTCGAATGCCCGGGCAAAAAAGAGCAAAAGAACTAACTCACCGTAGGATTTTCGAATCGGTTCTTCTCTCTAGATTTACTCGTTGTTGAACATCGACAACACAAACTTGTACTCTACTTACAGGAGGGCAAAAGTATACAGAACTATTCATGACTTGAACGACTTTTTTATGATTATCTTCATCATAGGTATAGCGAAAAGCCTTCCTATCAAAACTATTGGTCTAACTAACTAAAGAATTCAGAAATACTCATGTGATTAATTTACTGATGTCTTGCTCTCAATTTGGATGAGGAGATATTGCAAGATATATCCATTCAATGAAAAAACAAATAAAACAGCCTTACAACGGAAGAAAAGACTACCAATATCATTGATGAAATGACAATACCCTACAGCACAACGCCATGAAACCTAAATAAGAGGATTCAGGATCGCATTGCGCTGTTGCATTTGGAATCGTCTATCTTTTTTTATAGTAGGTATAGATGGTGGCGATGATATTGTCCAATATAAAGATTATAGTGAGGAAGAAGAGCATATGACTCAAGGTGCCAAATTGGTTCTAGCTATTTGAAGACAATTTAGACTCCAGGGTGTGATGTTTATTTCGGTAACCTTTTCACAATGCTTAACTTGATCGTAAACCATTGCAACTTTTAAGAATTTACCAAAATAAAATTGATATCTTCCTACCGAATACATAATTATTTTATACTTTATCTTCGACAGTGGGAAGTATACTGCACATGGTTGGAGTGCATCAATTTCTTACGAACTCGGTAATGTCCAGTATAATGGACATACATTTTTCAGAAAACTGAAATAGGTATATTTTTATTAGAATTTTTATAGGGATCCCTAATAAGCTAAAAATCGAAATCTGTAACTATTTTACAAATATTGCAATGTAAATATTCCGTCGAATTAAGGGTTAAAAGAAACAAGGTTGATAACATCTATTTTAAGATGATTTCTGTGTTTTATGCATGTGATGTTATTAATATTATATATTTTAATTGCAGTGAAACGATTAAGAAAGATACTATAAATTACGATTCAGACATAGCATTTTAATATAGTTTATCTCGACATTTCAATATCTTTACAGGTTTCGTGGTTATGTAAGTAAGATGTTATTCGTAGTACAGAATGAAATTTGAAAAAGTTTAATCACTACCGTTAGTAATGCTTCCGAGCGAGATGTGAGGTCCTAAAATAGGACGATACTCTGCAAAACTAATACGCATAAACTCAAACCAGAACAAGTTTAAATTAAATACTTCACGATACAAAGATGAACTTATTAACGTATTATATTACCTCACCGACGATCTGTAGGAAGGCCCCAAACCAGGTGGACCGACGATTTATTGAAGGGCACGGGAAGCCGCTGAACTTATGTGTCGCTCGACCGTCCGGCGTGGTGGCCTTTGTCCAGCAGTGGATCGGTGGACGTCCTTTGTCTGAAACGATGATGATGATTGTTTTATCTTTAGCAATATAACCCAAAAAAAAACTGTTCAAACTTTCACTGTGATTGTTCGCGATTGATTGCCATCAATGGATGTTGGCGCTATTTCAATTTAGTTTCTTTTTATCCTTATTCCAAAGAATTTGGATACCTCTGTGACGTTTATTGGACGTTTTTTTTTCTCAGTCTCGCAATTTTCTGTGAATTCAAATGGAAATTGGTTCATTGTTACATTTCATTGAGAACGATTTTGATAAAATATCGTTGATTTATTTCCTGTGGGAGATTGTCGTCACTGAATATTTAGGTCGCCAGTTTATTTGAATAAGCTGTTTGAATAAGCCGTTTATTGGTCTGAACTGCAAAAAAGGAGTTTAAAGAGTTTGGCTTTCTTTAGTTTTGATTCATATTTTAGGAGATGCTTTGATCTGCATCAAATCATTAGAATACTTGGGGACAGAATTCACGAATTAATAATATTAGGGGTTAAAGTATGAAATTGCCGTTTTATATGGACGAAATCGAGAAAAGTCATTTTCCCATACTAACAATTTTTTAGTTTTTTAAAAACGCCTGAACCGTTTTCGATGCAATTAAAGGTGAAAGTTAGATGGTTATAAAGCTACGCATTATAGTATTTAAATTTCTGAAAATCAAAGTATATAATACAAATATACTTAATTGAAGCAAGAAGGTCAGCTGACACATTGTAAGGGATCTTTTCAACGACTTCCTTTAAAGTAATAGGCACTAGTATTGCATTTTTTTTAAGTCAAATGTTATTTTATTTCGTTTTTGATACAATACAAAAAGAATTACGCAATAATATAACTATACTTAAGAGCTATAAACAAAATAAGAAGTGGGAAAATAATCGGCAATTTTATACTTTAACCCCTATTACATGATTATGAAGAAAAAGATTTGTACCTACTTTAACAAAAACACTGATTTTGAATGTTTAAGTAATTTCAGTTTTTAGAGTTTTAAAGTAACAATTATTTAGCACGAATGCATAAAAATACACATGGCCATCGAACCATTTAAAGTACATTAAAGTTCATTAGTGCTCGACCGAACCTTATCGGATAAGAACTGTAATAAAATTATAGAAACACAACGCTAAGATTTTAATATCATGCCATTGTCTGGTAAAGTCAAGTAGTAATGGTTTGGTAAACAAGACAATTAAAAAAAAACCTTTTTACAAGCTCATTCTTAGGCATGCTTCGGAGTGTTAAACTTTTATCTCAGCTGACGGGGCGACCCCTATTGGTATATTAAATTAAAAGCAAACAAGCTGATTCCACTGTTCGTAGTTCAATCGACGTTACAATGTTTCGTGTGATATGTACATGTCTTTAATCGATTGTCGATCAACCAATAACAATCCTACCTTAAAAGTTGATTCAGTTAAATTGGCTTTAATATACCGTTGGTTGTTTATTAGAAAGCCGTACTTTTGACTTATTATGAAATTTCTGATTTTGATAACAGTTTTTTATATTCTAGACTAAGTTGATACTTACTTATAATCTACGTAAGTGAGGCCAGTCAAAGTTAATAAAACAGTTTGTTTACTAAACCTGTCAATTATTGATTGAATTAAACTAATTTAGAATCGATTGATTGAAAATCTCGATCTGAAAATCGCTCGGTATGCGCGTAGTACGATTTTTAAAAAAAACGGATTGAATCGGCACATCCCTAAGTTGAGAATCAGACTACAATAAGTAAAGCTGCAGTTCAAGTTGCAAATTGTATGCGCGTCAAAACATAAACGAAAACTAATAACGTTGGGTACCAATGTAAAATGTCGGATATCGTTCCTAGCAATGCATCGAGGCATTTGCATGCAAAATGTTCTGAAACAATACGGACTAAACTTGTGTTTTTCAAACTTTAGTTTCTATCGAAAAGATTTACAATTTACAACATTGTGTTTTTATTATAATGCTGAGTATATTTTTAGTTTTACATTGTATAATTCAATATTTGATAATCTGACTCACTCTAACAATAACATTTGACAAGGCCTTCGAACTAAAAACACAGTAAATTTATGTTAATTTATTGTGATCAATTAACATACATTTAATAAGTTAATAAAACTGGCCAAGTGCGAGTCGGACTTGCGCACAAAGGGTTCTGTACCAAAAATGCCATAAAAACGGGTTTGTTGTATGAGAGCCCTCGCTCGTGAGTTATTCCAGACACAATTGAAATCAATTGTTATCGCGGTAGCCGGCTACCGCGTGGGTTTCAAGGCGTTAAATAATTATTTTATTTTAACAGAAATACATAATTTGTGAAAATTTCAACTGTCCAGCCATTTTGAGATAAAGCCTGGTGACAGGCAGACGGACAGACGACAGACGGACAGACAGCAAAGTCTTAGTAATAGGGTCCCGTTTTCACCCTTTGGTTACCGAACCCTAAAAAAGGAATTTAACGACAATCGTGTCTGAAACACGTGACATAATCATTAGACTGTAGGTATAATCATAATTAATCGGCCTAGTCCAGTTCACTGCCAGACATTGGCCTTTCAAAAAGAAGGATTTTGTTATAACAGCTGCCGACCGTTTTCTTCTGACAGTACTTCTTTAGTCGCTCTTATATATCTTTTAATTGACACCCATATTAAGAGAAAAAGTGGTGATATTCTTTAAATTCTTACAGAATCATAACCGCCGGCTAACGCAATAACAATTGGTTTTAATTGTGTCTGGAATTACATAAAATCGAGGGGTTTTAATGAGCCGGCACGACAATAGCACGACATACTGTAAATAGAAATAACCACTGTGCCATTTAGTGACAGAACAATAGAATAGCACCACCCTCATCTTTGCTATGGCAATCGTAAGAGGTAACTAAAGTACCCTCAGATGAAGACGGGCTGAAGCTTCTCTTCGCTATTGGCTGAACTGTAATTGGAACCTCCTATTGGATGACCTGTATCCGTACGGAATTGTGTAGAATGATGACGATGATGAAACTCTTTCACATTTACATACTAAATAGTTTTGAACTTAGAGGTTCGGATTCTTACAGATTGAGAACCGCTGGAGTAGACGGTTAGCAGACTGAATAATAAATAGCCGAACTTAACGTCAATAAATAAACAAAGCTTGATTAAAAAGTTGATTGCCCACTCAACGATGAATTTGTTGTTTGTTTGAGTTGACTGAAAAAATATTTAAAACACAAACAATCTTTTGAAGTGTGAGTTATTATCAAAAAACATAATATTTTGAACTTAATGTCTAATGTGTTCCACAACATGGCAAAAAACACTTTGCCGCTTCTACTACCTATGCTTAATGTCTCTATAACATGAAGTTTGAAAGACAGTGTGCAAAATGTGGACTGTCAAATTGTGCCTCAAAGACTTAGTTTTAGGTGGGACCTGCATTAATCTCAGTTTAGTCTCATCTCATCGTAAACATAAAAAAAAGTAAGTTTATGGTAATGGTCTACTCCTGAGTACTTGTGATCGTCTAAGTGTCCATGTTTTTAGACTCGTGATACTGTAAAGAATAAATATGGTACCTAAACCCATTTCACGACACGCGTAGTTTCGCATGTCGAGCTGATGTTACACGCGGAAAATTGAAAAAAGTATAGAATATTTATGCAGTTTCAGCCTTTGCAAATAAACATAGGTATTATTGAAACTGTCAGTGTCTTCTTATATAGGTTACCTTTAGAGCGGCCGACCTAATTTTTTCGTTTATCAGGCGCATTAAATCTGGGAAGCTCTCCGATGATTGAAGCAGCATTAGAGAGATACCTCGAGGTATATTTACATGCAAAGACCTAATGCAGTTTTTGCCTGGTGGGAAGTTTTTTAGTGAAATTTGTGGTGCTGCGATTCACAGTGTCTGACATCTTGAACGTAGGTATAGATTCTTTCGCTTTCCAACACCACCTTCCTTCAAAATTTGAGAAGATAAAACGATCTAGCCGACGTCAAGGCAATATCACTTAAATATTTATAAAAAGAGCACCGAACAGAAAAGCTAGCTTGATTTATCGGCGGATTTTCCAAGCGATCGCTTCCATTGAGCTTGTTGGATTAAGATTTATTTTTCAATATCCCGAAAAATACCTCTTTTGAGTAACAAAATGGATGAAGTCTATACATACCTATTGCATTAAATTTCAAAATCACGCCGAACTTGATTTGGCCAACTCAGTAAGGTTTGATTGGATCGTCGACTTGTGGGCTAGCAGTCGACAAGTCGTTGGGACTGCTGTGAGCATTTCTACACTATTAAGTGAAATCGATGTTTTCATTCCAAAATTATATTCATGCTTGAAATGAAAGGTGTATTTACGAATTTTGATTCCCTTTTTTTATTATTTAAGCCGACGTATCGGACACTGAGTTCATGGTCATGTCAAGTGTTCGCGGGGTAAACCAAAACAATCGCGAATTAAAATATGTAAACATATCAGTATATAAACTTGAAAAATTTTGTCTCAGGCGGGACTCGAACCCGCATCTCCTCGCAAGCCGGGCGGGCGCCATACCATTAGGCCACCAAGACACTGCGACACGGCGCGAATTTTTCAAGCATATTCTTACGCTGTGAGCCTGTGAGCCAAAAAATAATAATTTTTCAAGTTTATATACTGATATTATAAGTGCAATTAAGTTGCTAAAATATCAAATAAAGTATGTAAACATATCTTTCATTTCAATGTATACATAGTATTTCCGTAAACTCAAGAAAAGTACATTAATTCTTATTTATTAGCTTTCGGTTCCATTTGAATGTCCTAGTATCCGAGTCGTGGTAAACTGATTTCCTTGTCTTGATAGTTCACTTCAGACGACGCACAGTAAACGGTTTTTTTTCTCATCTACAGTGGACAAACGAAATAGTCATGAATAATAACAATACATAGGATTTAATGGAATGTTTTATTTATTTAATGATCACCAACCCGCATTTGGCAAGCGTGGTGATTTTACCAGTACCCATCATTGCTGTGGTAACTTGAATTCAATGATGGAGGCCTTTTCCCTGCAGTGGGAGAATTTTAGTCTGTTACTTTTATTTATTTAAAGGTTAAATAGTAATAATCTTTCCGACGCTTCGACAAAATAAAACAAAATAAGTGTGATGCACTAGGCAGTGCATTACACTTATTTTGTTTTATTTTGTTTTATTTTGTCGAAGCGTATACGCTGTATATGCATACTGCGTTCTGTGAATTAATAATTCAAACATCACTAACCCGTTGCTACGGAAACTTCATCCCTAATCGGTTATGATAGGGGTTAAAAGATCCCATAATCGATATTGAATTATTAAACAACTCAGTTGACCCTGGGTGACCACTAACTAATCTTATCAAGCTAACACAATAAACGACGGGCGTCAAACCCCGTGGGGCGGGATCAGGTGTTATAGTGACGCTATAATGTCGATAGTTTTATTTATCGACTTAAGCCCTTGAGACATTAATGGATAAGTTTATGTGCTGCAGATTTACTTTGCTAACAATAGAGTGTATATTTATCTGTACTTATATATTGTATTAAGTAGGCAGTATGACGTCATCTAACATGGAATACATAATAATTTGAATTATTTATTGAAATAATTATTGCTTTGTTTTTTTCGTTCCTGCTATTCAATATTTCGCGATAACAATATTGATTTCAATTGTGTCTGGAATAACATACAATCGAAAGGCTAAATAGTTCACAAGGTTAATAGAAACATATAGATATTCGAAAGGCGAAGTGATTGGACTAGTTTTTGAAATCTTGGTATATTTTACAGCAATTCCTTTTTTTCCTAATTGAATAAAACTGCTGTCCACCTTTTTCACTGAAAATGGATTTTTCAGACCACTTCAATGTCATAAGATTTTCAACACAATAAATCATGTTTACCTTCGAGATGTTTACTCATTGTTAGATTAATTATGCACAGAAAAGAAACTGTCCGCCTGTAAAAGGTTTTGTGAATGTTTTTGCTCATACTCATTTAATATTTTTGAAGCACTCTAAAATTAAAAACTATCACAGTTAAACTACCAAAAATATCTATTATAGGACATCACTATTAAGCTTACTGAACATGACAAGTTCAATGCCAAGCGCTGACCTAAAAATGAAACAAAACGGCGTCAGTCAAGAAAATAAGAAAGTAGGTCGGTTTCAGGTCGCCGCTCAGTCTTAGAGCTCATCTTCTTTAATTAATTTTGAACGTTAATTGATTTAATTTAACTAAGCAACTTACTTGAAACTTACAGCGCTCGAGCTTTTATATGCTTTAAAATGCTCTTGTTTGTTCACAAAGAAAATTTTTGTTTTTATTATATATTTAGCTGTCAATTGTATGTAGTTTTCACCTTTAGGTTTTATAACCTAAAATTTTCTTCTTCGACCCTTTTTTCGGTAACTTGTAACTAAAAATTTTGTATAGTGGATAATAATGTAAAAAAGCTTACTATATACCTATATTGTCTAATGAATACTTATATCAAGCTCTTATACTTTTCCACGAAGGTGTTTGATCAAATTAATATCTCCAATTTTAGTTACCTCGGACACGTAACCAGGCGTAAAAGAATCACTTTTAAAATGGCCGCTTTAACGGCTAGATAGTTTAAACTTGACTGCACTACAACGTTGTGCCTAGATTGTTGGGCTGAATTTCGTTTCATTGAACTAAGCTATATTACTTGCGTATTTACAATGTCTAGTTGCGCTTTCAGACTGAGATTTTAAGGGTCAGATTTATTAAAACATAAAAATAGATAAAACTTGGTGATTATCACTGTAAAAAACATTTCCATTCATTTCGTTTGAGAAAAACCTAACAGACAATTTACCTATCATAACATCTTCAAACTAGATCAAACGATTTACATTCATTTAGGTTCGATCTAGTGCTTACCAGCTAAAGCTAATTATGAAATGTAGCGGAGTACAACGCTAAATCTTCGTGTTCTAAATTTTTTTTGATGAATATTATGATTCAAATTTAAAGTTTTTGTTTTATCACTAGACACACAACATTAATTTTACCATCCCATCACAACTGTATAATTCACCAATCTGCTAGATTCATCACATTTATTCAACTTATTCGTGACAAGTTTTCCTATCGACAGCATTTGCGATGGAAGGACCATGAGTTGCATAAATTACAACAACTATGTCTAATGTCAATGTTGAATGTCTTCTGATAGAGATATACCTACCTGTGTGATCTATTTTCAAGCGCCAACCATATTGATTCCATAATAAAATATCTTATAGTGTTAGTAAAACCGCTGCCGAAGTGCGTATGTATTGTGACGGGTTAAACCGGCTATTGTTAACCTTAGTCTGGCCCGCGACGATTTAATTTATTGATACCTTTGATCTAGCACATTTTGCTCTCAATTTTGGAAGCGCCTTTTTTCGGTAATGGATTTTTAGTGGTTTTATATGAAGGATAATAGCCTCATCTATAATAGATAAACTGAGGGCAAGGGTAGGCTCCAAAATACGAAGAATATCAGCACATTTCTGCTTGTTTTTTTTCAATGAATTTTTTTTCTTATTTATAACTATTCACACCTTATGCTTTATTACTATTGAACATGCATGAACAAAGTACTTACGTTAGCAAAAAGTTAGATTCATGGACACGTAAAAAGTGTATAATATTTTCGTAACACTATAGCTACAAAATATTAAAAACAAACTCTTTTTGTAGACGCCCTTCGTCCTAAGTATTGATTCTATAATTAGGATATTAAAAATGGTAGATACATCTTGAACTATATTATAATAATCTTTAATCAATATCTAACATTCTTAAACCTCGCATTATTATCCCGTAAACAAAGACAACTCAATCAGCTCCTGTGTAGCACCTATATGAATAATACAGAGCAATGTTAATTACTTTGCGAATCAGAAAAAAGGTTTACTGGTACCGCCTAATTGGCACTGTGTTGTGCCTTAGGGAAAGGAGAAAATCAATCAGCGAAAAAGGGCTGTAAAAGTGACGTTCGTATCAAGCAAGAAAGAAATAAAAAGCGTTGTACAGACGGACTTGTTAACACGATTCCTCGTATAGGACCACGCTCGTATCCGAGATAACAAATAAAACGATACGATCCTTCGTCGTTCGTATGTGTCTGACTATGTGAGTCAGAGGAATATCTCGTTTTGTTATTTATTGCCACTGTATGTTTTTATACTTGAGTTAACATAGAATATGCAATGTTTGTAGACCCTAGGTACCTACTCCGTGTATCGACAATCTAATCAAAAATGCACTTCAGTAAGTGTACTTATTACAAAGTAGTTCTCTCACGATGTTTTGCCAAAATAGTCATATGAAGTTCCATGATTCACAACAAAAACTATGTTACGAGATTCGTAGTTTGCCTACGGGACTACGAACTTCGTAGCACGTATGAATTATTTGACTGTTACAAAAAGCGCAGGTAGTGTTTATATAAAGACCGATTGAGTGCTGGTTGGCCACCGGAACTTTTTATGAGTCTTTTTTCTTTGAAATAATTCATGTTCGTCATCATCACGGTCAAACGACTACTGCTGTGTGCTGTCTAAGGGGCCTCCACAGACCTCCGTATTTAGCGGCTTTCTGACCTTTACCGGAACTTCGGCCTCCCACGAGACCTACCCACAAGGCTTTAATAGAGGCCTGCAGAAGCCTGCTCTAAGTGCGCGATAGCGTTTTTTTATATTCTCAAATAAATCACTTATCGCTTTAGTAGTCAATTTGTTTCTTAAAAGTTTATATTCGAATTATCTTCCGTTTATCTAAATGCAAAATACAAGAATAACTTTTACATTTTCACTTATTCCGTCATTAAAGTACCTTTCTCAATTGGTTGGACAGAGAAAGTTGTAGTCGTATTCTGACCTGAAATGTACAAATTTTTCACAGCGCTTTTGTTTTTATTTACACAGATAAAAGGAATTACTCGCCGGTGTTTGCCCTTCCTTTGATTCTGCTCTCAGTTTGAGATAATACAAAGGCATTTCGACATAATGCTTAATTCAAAAGGCTGTCGTCTTCTATGAAAGGTTTTAGAAACAACTTTGTTTACCTACGAATAAAGGATGTTCCTAATGTTACGCATTATTTAGAGTATTTACGCTATATTTAGTACAGATTTAAATGTTTTCTTTTAGAATTTGGCACCCCAGAAAGAATAAAAAATATGTAAAATATTTTTAAGGTAAATGGTTTATTGAAAATTGAGATTAAAATGATGTACCAAAAGCAACAAAATATTGGTCGTCGTTGTTTAAAACAAATAAAACAAAAATCCCCGCCAATTTGATAACTTCCACTTTCCACCATAGTTAAGAAACAGCAAGAACGCTCGAATATCTTCTACGCAATTCGTTGGAATGATGTAATGTTGTCATTCCCTCTTGCAACGTTATCAAATTTCCCTCTCAGAATCGGGTCAAGGATTAAAGGGTCGAAAAGGATTTGTACTTCGGCATCTGTAACTGGGGCGCGGTTCGTGGGTTAGGGTTGGTTTCATATACTTATAATTAATGACCGATGAGAAACCATCTGGAGAGAATTGTGAGTAATCGACGATGTTATTGACCTTCAAAATATAAACGGGCTTTAAGTTTGAGAACAAACTTTGTGACGGATAATATAAGGGAAATTTAGTCTTACTGCAATATGTGTTGCATGATTATTACATAAAACAATGTTTGCTTGATAGTTACATAAAAAAATCGTACAAATGCGAGTCGGACTTACTTGCTTCTACAGATATACATTATACCTATTTTAGGAATTGAGACTTTGAGACTTACAATTTTTTCCGAGTTTTCCTGATATTTTATGATTCAATTAAAATGTACAGTGTTCAGATATTTCCGTATACTCATAATATAAAACGATAATACTAGCCAAAACTCATAGTTCACCTCGAACTAGAAACTGGAACTATCACTTAAATTTAGATTTCCTTGAAAGTGTCGAAGTATAAATTTTTTTAGGCATAAATCTTTACTTAGCTTTAAGGCCTTTATCCGTTATAGACTGAAAACCATACAATCAATGTACCCCAAAACTGGTTATTTTTATAAATAACTGCATAAATGGCTTTAGAATACTAAAACTAGGCATTAGGCACATTTGCTTATGACGTCAAGTTTAGCCATACAAATTTGTAAATTAATATATCGAATTTTAATAGGTTTTATGAAATTTATAATTGTTTTAATAATAAGTTTGCCTCGTCAATAATGAAGTTAACTCATGCAGTAAGAACAATCATCAAAATGTGGTATCTCATGATAAAACTGAAACTGTATCAACTTGAACTACGTTTAAAATTATATTTGTAAATTATCGACTCAACTAATGCTCTAGAGAGTATTTTCCTGATCTGTCTTGTTTGAATTTTATCATAGGATATCAAAATTCTGATTCTTTATAATATTATCCAAGAAATACTTAAGCAATGGAATTACTATAAGCATTATATAATAAATACTGCTTAAGGACCCTAAATAGATAGGCTGAGACAGTCTAAAGTGTCGTATAAATAGTAAGACTTCATGAAATTTAAACACATAATGCTAAGTAAATGGGTCTAATGGGCGTTCAGAAGTTTAACCTACACCGAACGTATTGATTAGAATATTATATAATAGACTCATCAGTATGTAAATTAGATGTGACTTATAGAATAATTGAATTCGAAATGATAGACCCTGTTACGACAGCATAATTAAACGACGATTCAAAGTCTTTGTTTTAACTAATTTTAGTTAAATAACATACATTTTGGTAAGGCACAGTCTGTTCAATAGTTTAAACTAATGTACGAGCACGCACGACATAAGTATCGAAAACGATGACAGCGCGAATCCCTTAGCGACACATTCCTTTTATAATAATGTATTTGTAATTTAGTTTTAGTGCAATAAACGCTCTCCTCGGTGACGGACACTTTTATTTACATTCCGCTCCCGTGTAACTTACGACAATTTATTCATAATCAACTTAAATTACATCAACTACATAACTTAACCTAGTGTAAGAGACTATAACTCTTACATTTCTTCGAGCCGGATATTATAACATCAGTGAAACTACGTGTACCAGTGTGTGATTTGTGATAAACCTGCGGTAGTGAATCGGTTGGTCTGGCCTCCCAGAAGCGGGAATCCCTAGATGAATTGAGAGTGCGCACATATCGTAGACGAATCTCAGCCACGCACTACACGGACCTGTTCAACTTCTACTGAACAATCAACTACAAATCATGAAGATCCTACTCCAAAGGCAACAAATCATCACTGAAGGGATCGACAAGATCGTGACCAACTTCAAAAAGGACTCTCCCACCAGGAAGACACCAGCCTATGCTCAAAGGCACCTGGATGCTCTTAAAGCCTTGTGGAGTGAGTTCGAAACTAACCACAAACAACTTTTAACTTTTGAAGACCAATCGAACGATTACTTCACTACTAACGCTTATGGACTTGTATATAAAACATTTAAACAAACAGAGGAAGCCCTCCTAAACATCATTAACGAGAAGTCGGATGTTGAACAATCGGAAACTGGAGGACTGTCCAAATCTGACGAACTTATAAGACTTCAAGCCACCAACTTTCGTGCTCTTTCTTGTATGGTTCGCAACATTGACATTATTGCCATCACCGAGAAGTGGGAACTTGAAGACAAACTGCAAACGCTACAAGTTCGTTGGAGGATCATCGACGAAACTCACTGGCAGATTGATAACCTCTTGGTCGGTTCCGACGTAGACTACGAAGAACAGTTTTCGAAACACGAAGCCGAGTTTGAGGCCGCCAAACGAGAACTACATCGTAAACTGAATTCGACATCTCATCAGCAACGCTCTTTGCCCCCCATCGAGATACCGATTTTCACCGGTAACTACGCACAGTGGCCAACTTTCATGGATCTTTACAGTGAGGCAATTCACAACAATCCGACGCTAAGTCCATGTCAAAAAATGCAACACCTCAAGGGGAAACTAAGAGGCGAAGCTGAGCGCATTGTGCAACATCTTACCGTGTCGACTGAAAATTATGAAGCCTGTTGGGAAATCCTCACCCATCGGTATAACAACAAGCAACTTCTTTTTACGAGACAATTCCAAACTTTCATCAATCAGCCGTCCATACAACATCAAACGTCATTCGAGCTTAAACGTCTTTATGACACAAGTTTGGAAACCATTTACGCCATTCACAACTTGGGTATTGACGCAACAACGTGGGATCCTGTCCTGGTTCACATTTTAGCCGGGAAGCTAGACTCAGAGACCTATGCTTCGTACATGGAAACTAGAAAACAACCTCGGGAACTTCCATCATTTGACGAATTCATGGAATTCCTACAACGTAAATTTACCGCGTTGGAACCTATCAACAAAAAGAAAAATCAACTAGTACCTGCAACAAAAAATAGTGTTACAAACAAGGACACAACCCCACCATGTACAAGGGCATATTCTCCATCAACTAAACCTAAAAACTATTTTGGCAAAACTTATCATGTGAACATTGAAAAACATTGCCCTTTGTGCAAGGGCGATCATTTCCTGCTTTATTGCCAGTCATTCAGACAAATGCAACCTGAAACGAAGTTGAAAACAATTTCACAATTAAACGTGTGCATTAAATTTCAAGAAAACAATTTATTATGTGGTATCAGTCAACCAATAAGACATAAAGGGAGCGAAATCATTATGTGAAGCGCAAATATTAAACAATGGCAACTTATCTACATGCCGCAAAAGAGTATCAGGTTGCAGCGACAAGTGGGTGCGATTACACACTCGTGGCGCGTGGCTATTCTCCTGTTGCGAAGAATGCACCGCGCGCATTTTCTGTCCAGCTGGAGTGACGTCACAACACCTACGCGGTACAGGAATCATAACACTCAACTTTGGTTGTATGCTTAAGGGAGAAAGTTTTATTATTCATTCTTGCAATGACTATCACAGCGAATTAAAACTTACATCGAATGAAGAAAGAATTTACTTGCGTGAGTCGAGCATCAATCACATACTTACCGACTCTAATCACACATTTACCCCGGAAGATCACAAGGAAAGTCTAAATGAACTAAAAAACAAGATTGAACGGGTCAAGCAACAGCAACAATAGCTAAGTATACAGTCATTGACTCATGACACTCACAATTACGCGCTGTACACAGTCATCGGATTCCTTACAACGGCTTTCATTGTATGGGGGACTCTGCGACTTAGAAGAAAGTTTCGAGCCTGCAACATGGATATATGCGGGAATTGCGACAACGCAGCGAGCAGCCACCCCGCGCGCCCGGCCCGCGCTCGGACAGCGACAGCGTAGACGAGGTGATCGTAACTGCTGCCTGCAAACTAGACAAGGCTTCATCGCCATAAACTTTCTTTTCTTATTCTTTTAAAATCTGGCAGCATGTACGAGCACGCTCGACATAAGTATCGAAAACGATGACAGCGCGAATTCCTTAGCGACACATTCCTTTTATAATAATGTATTTGTAATTTAGTTTTAGTGCAATAAACGCTCTCCTCGGTGACGGACACTTTTATTTACATTCCGCTCCCGTGTAACTTACGACAATTTACTCATAATCAACTTAAACTACATCAACTACATAACTTAACCTAGTGTAAGAGACTATAACTCTTACAATTAAGAAGAAGGGTTAATTTTAGAGTGATAATATATGACGATGTTTCCAATTACAGTGTTAAAAGGTAGTAAAGTGGCAGCCAATAATCATCCCACTGCAGGGCAAAGGCCTCATTGAATTCAAGTTACCACATCAATGGTTGGTACAGGCATAATCATCACGCTTGCCAAATGCGGGTTGGTGATGATTACAAACAACATTTGAAATGGCGAAACTTTTCTTGGCCGACCACTTGACCAAGCACTCGGGCGTTAAATACATTCACATAAAGCAGAGGTATGAGCGTATCTTTCGCGCTCGAGTTGTCGCCTAGAATTTTCTCGTGGATCGAAAGTAACACCGGGCAGTTGGGATTTTGAAGCGCGTGCACAAAAGTTACACGGACATTTGAGTTGTTAATAGTGTTACGTTTAATTTAAAAATAAAGGTACAGGGGCCTGCACTTTGGTGCAAATTCACACGTCACTTATTTATGTTTTTTTTCATGTAATAATGTGTTTATTTTTGATTTAACCCGACGTTTCGCACTCTTTACAGCGTTCATGGTCACGGGCAGACTAAGGTGTCATCGTTTTAAAGTAGTTAATTTGAAAAATGCTTAAAACGACCGCCTCTAATTTTTATCGTTAGTTATGTCCCTTTTCACACAATATGAGTTAACTGTGTCCGGAGTCTTCGCAGTGTTGCCACGGTTTGTGGAGTTCCTTGATGGTAAGACGGGGTCCCAAGCAGCTGGTAAATTCCAAGTATCTCCTCTATTGAAATTAGGATGCTTTTTAATTTCTATTGCTTCATTCTAGATTTATAACGGTTTTCCTTAGCCATAACTTGGGGTTTATTAAATCTAATGAAATGGTTGGGATTATCAAACGCATGACTACAGACTGCAGATTTTGTTACACGCATGTTTTCCATATCGCCTATGTGTTCTAGGCTATTTGAAACAAAGTTTTTCCAACAATAGCTAACTGTGAAGGATGATGGTGAGAGTCACCGTTTAGTATTTTTCAGTATGAGTGGCTTTCTGATGCACTGTGGTGCTCAAACTACAATCCGGATTCCTGATAATCAACACATCCAAAAAAATCTTTTATGTTCAGGTAAACTCAAGAAAACAGTATAATAATGTGTTATACTTGTATTATTGTATTTACATATAAGCTGGTTAAAAAGAAACTTTACTAAGTATAGTATAATCATTATTCATGTAATAAAATTTTCTCATTACTGTTAGTCATTGATGTAAGTAGTTTAAAAACTGTCAGTCCAAATAAATATTAAAATTGAAATCTTTTTCAAATGCCTGAAATCTAAGTATTATATTTAAACTAAATAGCACTTTAACTTTAAATACTGAATGTCGCGTTTCCAGTAATGACAAAGTTTTACAAGATTGCAGATGTTCACAAAAGAAAAGCAAGATGAAAAAAGCATAGAAGTTTACTTTAATCCTAACAAATACTATACAAAAATGTAAGGGAAACATAGGCAAACTATATTGTCAGTAATTAAAACTATAAAATAATTAGCCAACACAAAAAAATCACAACACCACCACTTCTCTTACCATGAGAATAAACTAAAAGTGTAACCCGACTGGCAAGCGGCTAAGGGTAAGCGTGATATTTATGGGAAAAATCCTCCTTCTGGAAAAACTTGTCCAGCAGTGGACTGATTTTGGGGAGATGATAATGATAATTAATAAGATTTTGATAGTTTATGTTTTGAGTGTAACATTTATATTACTGTTCTGTTCTACCTACATTTGTAATACAGCCATTTCCGTAATAGCGAAGTCCCCAAAATAGCCCTTTCGATGTCAATATAAAGTACCTATGTTGATTTCGAAATAGTTTAAGTTAATTTTACATTAGGTGACGCTAATTTTTTATTGTGATATGGGCTGGCTAAAGAAGGAGATAAAATATTTGGTTCTCACTCCAACTAAAACTTCAGGAATGTGGAAAACCCAAAAAGTAATTGGTTTTTACGTATATTATAGAAGATCTTTTATAGAAGATTTATTCTTCTATTGCATTCGCCCCGTGATGACATACGCCAGTCCGGTGTTTGCTCACGCCCGCCCCGTCCCTCTTTAAGACGTTTCAAACACTATAAAATCTCTTTTTGCGTCGGGCTGTGGGTATCCCGTGGTTCGTACGCAACAATAATATCCACCGAGACCTCGAAATCCAATCCATTGCCCTCTATATGAAAGAAGCCTCTCAACGCTTTTTCGATAAGGCAGTGAATCACCCCAATCCGCTCATAGCGGAAGCCGCCACGTACACCCCCCAGAGGGATGTCGCCTTCCGACGCCGTCGGCCCAGGCACGTGCTGAACGATCCGATCACCGCGTATGTTACAACAGCCAACACCGCCTTAAGCACTTCAATTACTGCACAAAACAGTAGTTCTCCACACCCCGTGGTCCCGCCTTTCATTTCGGCCGACACAATCATGTGCCTGGCCGCTTTTCACCTGCACCCCCCTCGGACGGCGACCCAAGCCGAGGTCCGAGCCTACAGAGGCGCCCTTGAGGTCGCTGTCCGATCTCCCCTCCCAGATCGGGCCCGCCAGAATGGAGCCCGACCGTGATCCGGCATGCCACGGCATCTCCGGTTCCGGCGGCACCACCACTGGTGGGTTCGCCATTTGGTAGGGTGCCTTTAGCACCCCACAATGGCCCGATCACGCCCGCTAGTATGGGCCCCGGTGCGAGCGAGCCTGAGGCTTACCCTCGGCCGCACCGGGATACCGCTAGCGAGGCGGACCTAGGCTGAGCGCCTTCAGCGCTCGCCACATTCTCCCGGTTTAACTAAATAAAGCCTTCCATATAAGGTTTCAGTGATAGGTCCGTCAAAAAAAAAAAAATCTTCTATGCTTTTCATTTACTGTTTATAAATAAGTGTAATGCTGAGAAGTTGCGACTAAGTCTGCAAACTCGGTAATTGGTTAAAGATATTATGCACTTAGATAATTAAGCACGCGCTTAACACAATTAAAGTGCTGAGTTAAGCTTTAAGCTCTAGAGGTGCTTATTTGTAAGTCTCTGGTTGATTAATACGATTAAGCAATGAGTTTAACTTCGGAATTTTAAGATACTGGGATTTCGATGAACGTTCATTATAAGTACCTACAATAGCCGTATAAAAGAAAAACGGGAATATGTTTAGAGCTGGATGTTACATAGGTCGATAAATATGTAAATATTTATTTAAAAAGAGGTTGACAATAGTGACAGAGTTTCTTGCGCTGGTTCTTCTCGGCACTAGCCCAGACTTGTCCGGAAGCAGTAGTAGGTTTAAGTATTGGGACGTGTAATAGCGCCTCCTGGGCCTATTTTACAGATATAAAACTGATTTTACTGATTTTAGCACCCTGTCATCTTTCACCGACTAATAACAGTAAACAAGAAGAGGTAGCTGAACAGTGGGAAGGCACTGTTTCTCGAACGACACAAATGTGAAGCAAATGTAAAAGTCTAGATGTGTCTCACTTAATAACTATTTAGACTGTTTGAGGTCAGTGAAAACCAAATAATATAACCAAAAAGGTTTTTATGTTAGATTGAAACATTCCCGATAATATCAGTATATAAACTCGAAAAATTATGTCTCAGGCGGGACTCGAACCCGCATCTCCTTTATATACTGATTTTATAATTGCAATCAAATTGCTAAAATATTAAATAAAGTACATTCCCGATAGACAAAATAATCTTAATATATATATATATATATATATATATATATATATATATATATATTAAGATTATTTTGTATAAAAATAAAAATGAATCGCTAATTCCCTTGGTCACGACATCACGCGTAAATGGCTCGACCGATTTCACTATTTTTTTTTGTTTTGTTTGTCTTTGGCAGGAGAAGGTTCTTTAAAAAGAAAAAAAAATAAGGCAATTTCGCAGAAAATTTAAAAATTTAAGAAAATTTAATCACTATGCAAAATTATTTGTTATGTAACCATAAAGCTTTTGACTATTTAATTTTTATTAGGGTTCCGTACCCAAAGGGTAAAAACGGGACCCTAATACTAAGACTTCGCTGTCTGTCCATCTGTCCGTCTGTCCGTCTGTCCGTCGCTCTGTCACCAGGCTGTATCTCAAGAGCCGCAATAGCTAGACAGTTGAAATTTTCACATATTGTGTATTTCTGTTGCTGCAATAACAACAAATACTAAAAACAAAATAAGATAAATAATTAAGGGTGGCTCCCATACAACAAACCCGTTTTTTTGGCCTTTTTGGTACGGAACCCTTAGTGCGCGAGTCCGACTCGCACTTGGCCGGTTATGAATGTATGGCGTTTGACATAATATTGACAGAATGCGTGCTGTAAATATTGGTAAATATCGTCAAAAGGGGGTAAAAAAAACTTAATTTTGCACATGGCCAGTAATATTACGCCTGTTCCCATGTCGGAATACCAACAAAACTATTTATATATCCGCCAGAAAAAAAAACAGAATGTTGATATCATAGAGCATAATAATAATAAACAATTGGTAACATTTTTTTTATTAAACCATTTCGTAATCAGTATTCATAGTTAAGACAAAACAACGTCTGTCGTGTCCGCTAGTCTGTTATAAATGCGAAAGTGTTTGTTTTAAATCTGTTTAAATGTTTGAAGCAATAGTTTAGAAAACGAATAAATAAATTTTAGTCAAAAGAAACTTCTTCTAGTGCTTCAGAAAAGCGCCAAAAACAGCCAGCACATTGCAAATAACTAATGAATGAAATTAGTGAAAGTAAAGGATAAGTTACCTATATGAGAGGGAGGAGTGGTGTGTGGAGGCCATCATTTAATAACAACAATCATGTTCGGGGTGCCTCAAACACAAATAAAAAAATAGGAATACTACACTTATATCCTTATTTCTCAGATATATTTAGACATTCAGCACAAAATTTGTTCTGAATAGAACAAAACTGTATAGTATAACCTCTATATAATAAGGATAATTACCAATATGTCCGAATGAGCGAAGAGCTATGACACTAAAGTGACATGTAATCATGTACAAAAATAATATGTAATCCTTCGAACTCGGGATAAAACGCCTTTCCACAGCCACTTATCTTTAATATGAGTAAAGTTATTATATCGGTTGTTCGATCATAACGTAGAAAACAAAAATATTCAGAGAAAATACTCCGTAGGGTAGGGTCCACAGACTTTTCCTTTAAAAACGTTTTGACTGATTTAAAATTATGGATTTAATTTTTTTTTAATATGTATATAAAAAAAAACGAAAGCATTAAAAAAGTTTATTAAAGTAAACTCGTTTGAGAATGAAACCCAACATCCTTGTTCTATAAGCTCACAACGAGTCTACAACGACATGTAATTTTTAAAACTTGCACTGGCTAAGCCCTGCACGTGCTTCACTTTTAAGCACTAGGTGGTTTTAAATTAATTATTTTCAAAGCTCGCAACACCAGTTGTTACCGTATGTAGTTAGAATAAAAAAAACGGCCAAGTGCGAGTCGGACTCACGCACTGAGTGTTCCGTACCAACTAACTGAATTAGGGGTCCACTTCTTCCACTTAGCCAAAATACGAGTACCACAACATTTAATTGACTGTAAAAATAACTTTGTTCTTCATAGTGTTTGTATCAAGGACAAAGTTAAATTTGCCGTTGTTAAAAATGTGCTAATTCTCACAAACTACTAGTTTGATCTCATTTAAACCAATTTTCGTTGAAAGTTTTTGTTAAGATCTATACTATGTATTTTTTCAAAATTTTTATATGTTTAGTTTAAAAATTAGAGGGGGGCTTAGTTACACATTTTACCACTTTGGAAGCGTCTATCTTCCAAATGATAGACTTTTAGAAAAAATGGTATTAAAAACCTCCATGTCATTTTAAAAGACCTATCCATAGATACCCCATACGCATAGGTCTGAGTAAAAAAATAAATTAGTTTTAGTTCTATGTATAGGAAGTTCTTTAAATATCATTCTTTTTTATTTTTTGTATGAGAATCGGAAAGCGGTCAACAGGATACACCTACCTACTAAGTTTCATCTGTGTAATGCTAATACTTTCAGAATAAAGTGGCTGTGACATTCGGACGGACGGACAGACAGACAGACAGACTTGACGTAACTATAAGGGTTCCGTTTTTTGCGTTGTAAGTGATTCTCCCCAAACTTAGGCCATTTTACAAATTTTAGAGGAATTGCAACGGAATTGCCCAAAATTCAGGATATGAATTGCTAACGGATGAATTGCTCAATGTGGCCTTTTTAGCCCTGCAGACCTCAAGTAAATAAAAATCTTACGTCACAGTGTTTGTTATCTATGTCCCACGAAACGGATTGATCGGTTTATGTTTCGTTTATGTTTAGTTAGGTGTGAGAAAATAGGTCGTAGGCTATTTTTATCTCGAAAAAAATTACAGTTCCTTGTGATTTCACTGAAATTCCACTCGTACAAAGTCGCGGGCAACAGCTGGTCTGTAGAAGTAAGAAATTAAGTTTAAATGTGTAGAAAATTAAACAAAAGAGCTGAAGAAGTCGATCGAAAGAAGAATCATTTTTCATCAGTAAAATCAGTTTTAGTTTTTGTAAATGGGCCTCAACAGGCCTCAGTTCTTTCATTAACATCGGAGTTGTTAGTAAATGTAATAGCAATAGCTAAAATTATCGAAAGTAAGAAAACACAGTTCCGTAGTTCTAATACTTCAATGTCGCTGTGCGGACACTGCGGACGATTTGTCTCTCAAAGAAATGTGGAATTTATTGAGTATTTTTAATTCCTCTTCTATTCAATTTATTCAACTGAACAATTGTCTGGAACGAGTATTTATTTATTTTCCTTCGTTTAATACTGTTTATAAGAATATTGCACAAAAGCAATTGCGAATTGGTCGTTTTTTATGAATTGAATAGTTGAAAAGGAATCTAGATACATTCAAGCTTATTACTTTACCATCAAATTCAAATAAATGCCTTTTCATCATGTCATGATGTCTGTAGTGTTTTTTAAACAGACAGCTGGGGATAAAACTTGCTATAACAAATTTTTCGGTATGGTGCCGGGCCCGTTATAAGAATAGCACCTGACCGTCCTAAGGACCTCCCTATGACAAACGTTTATTTACCTATAAACCCACTGCTACTTGCTTTAAGAAAGAGATATCTAAGAGATTTCATTATCATTTAGGTAATTTATTTTGTCAAGGTTCTAACGCTCTTTGATAAACAATTTGTACAGTCTTACTATTTTCATGTTTAATTTGTTTTCAAGTTTATACAGAAACTCAACGCGACACAAGCAAGCAAAAACGCAGTAATTGAATTACGATAGGAATTTTTCAATTGTCGCACAATGAAACTGTTTCTTTTGCATTTTAACGAGATTTGTTACTAGTAGAAAAGTTTGTAGCTTTTACATTTTTATAGATTTCGTATCAATACTGCAGTAAGTTTAGCTGAGGGCAAACCAGACTACGCTTGCGGGTTTGGAGCCCAAAACGGGCGCATGTTAGTGTGATGTGCAGTGCATTGGCAACTAGTGATAATATTATAGCTAGTGGGAATAAAAGTAGACGGTATAACTGTGTTTTATACTAATCCACCGTTATTAAGTATATTAGATTGGCCTCATTGTACCTTTTTCCTTAGTATGATTATTCCCTAAGGATTACAGGATTGGTGTCGAAGCTGTCCAACCAACTCTGGCGTGACGATATTTTTCTTCTTCCATCTTGTGACAGAAGCTTGGACAAACTTCCAACTAACGACTGAAACCACCACACCATTTCCAGACTCAAATCTCTTCCACGGCAAAATTTTTTTCATCCGAAAAAAGAATTTCCCGATGCTTTTTTCCCGCGTACCGTTTCAACAAAGCGCGGCATCTCTTCAGTCTCAGGTCCATTAAACGAGCGTCCAAACGATGTCCTGTTTTTCTTCGATATGCCCTAAGACCTAAGTCTTCATTTAACACCCTTTTCACCGTGGTCCTGCTTAACCCCATCTGACAGAAGGACCAACAGTTTCTGCTTACGTATGGGATTTCTTTGAATTCGCGCCTTCACAGCTTTTATCACTGCTGGAGTCCTAACAGAGCGAGGGCGACCACTTTTTGACCTGTCATCTACACTAGAGTCTTCATTGTATCGTTTTATGGTACAATAAACGAATCTTTTGGTTATATTCAAATTTTTCAGTAAGTCGAAAATCTGAATTGGCGCGTAACCGCAACGATGCAACGCAATAACCGCGACACGGTCTTTTTTAGGTGTCCACTCCATATTTAAAAATGAGGAAAATTCTAAAAAGTACACATTTTTATTTTCATGAAAAATTCGAAATTCGAATTCAATAAACTTTTTTGTGGCCAGCATTCTAAATTCAAAAGTTTTTATTGTGTGACAGAACATATGACCTGACTATGTATATATTATTTAATTGACCAAACTGGGAACTAAATCTAGTGCCCTCACTGCTTAGAAGGTGGACCACCGAACCAATACACCAATCGGGTCGTCATTGTACTCGTATTATTTTAGTTTAACTAGTAGTAAATACTTTTAGAAACTGGATTTACAGTTTTATTTTTTTGTCTTTATGATCAAAATATTTGCCATAATGTTGTTTTAGATTTTTGAGGCAGTAGAAGTTATTTAATTTTCCAACGTAACATCTGTCGGGGTTAACAGCAATTGAATTAATTATTTTAAGGTAAAAAGTGAATACTTTTCCAACGTTATGTTTTCTAAAACAATAATATTCATCTATCTTTTATACCTTATTTTTAATTAAAAAACAACAATGATTATAATCTATTCTATTATCCTTATCATTATCTCAGCCACCGATGCACCTAGTCGCGACGACTGTAAAATAGTACTTAAGTAGATAGAACAAAACTTGGGTACCTGTGCATCAGTGAACGCAAGGTAACGCAGCCCGCAGCAACAAAGAGCTGGCGTGACGTCACTGCTCTGACGTCAGACTATGCCATGTGGGTCAGTAGGACGTCCCGCGCCCGGGCGAGCTCAATGTGGGTCGCATCTAGGGATCCAGACTGTAATCTACTGATCTGATACGAAGATGAAATCGTGGATTGATTGAAGTCAGGCCGAACTGTAATTCAATTTAATTGGCTTGTAAACGATAATTACTAAAAGCGTTGTTTCATTGACACAAAAAATATCTACCCCTACTAAGGAGCAGAAGCAAGGTAAGTTTCTTTTCAATTAACGAAAAAAAAAGAGATTCGACGTATGTATAAATATTTATAATAAATATGATAATACATTCTACAAAAAAAAAATACCGCTATAATGCGTAAAATAAGCCGCCAAATTTGAATTTGTGATAAAAAATAAACTATCAGGAACTGACTTAAAACACAGTGTCTTATTTCCTGCTTTAAGTTGATTAAATTTTTGTAAAAAAAAAGGTTATTGAAATAACTCATTCAATATGTTTACCTTTTTTCATTTTATTACTTAAAAAATTAACTAATGTACAGGAATAATAAAACTTTCATGATTACTTCATTCAAGTTAATTGTTATGATATTTAATTTTCTAGTATTGACCAAGGTATGTCCCTTGTTTATTAGGACTTTCCGATATTTCAGTACTGTGGCCATGAGAGAGACAAACTTCTTAGGGTTCCATGGATTCATCGCGCGGGTGCCTGGTCCATCGTGTGGCAGAAAGAGAAACTCCGAGTAGCTCCCGGGACTTGTGGCACGGGTGTAGGTTTATGTGGGGAATGAAATAAATGAAAGAACTGCACACTTCCGCAATCCCTGCAATAACTTGTCATGTTTGAAGACTTGAAACAAATAACATAACTTTCGCATTATTAAATAACAACTTTCGTATTATTAAATAACAACTTTCGTATTATTAAAACACACCCCTTCTCTTCCTATGGCTGTCATAAGACGCAAAGACGAAAACTGCTAGAAGTAGACGGGCAGCAGCGTTTTTTCTTTAGGTACCATTGTTAAAACTGCGATCACCAACCCACCTGTCAAAAGTGGAAATTATGGCAAAATCGTTCCTTTGGAGAGGCCTGTGTCCAGCAGTGTACTGGTATGGGCTATTGAAGATGAAATATTGTTATATTGGCATAGTAATAAAAGGTTTTCAAAGTAGGTAGTCAATTAAAATCTTTGAGTTTTTACCCCAATGTTACCTACAAAGTTTCTTCACAATATTTGATGTAAAGTAATTACGTAAAAGATTTCTTAAATTTCGCGATATTTGCTTTCAACATTTTCATTTTGTTATCTTAAACGATGAAGAAAATTCGTTTCTCAATAAAGTCGATTCGTTGTTTTCATTCGATTTGAATCCTACTTAAAAACCCGGGCCACATATTTGAGAACTTGTTAGCTTTAGGTTAAAAGTTTGAAATAATTTCAAGTTCTTTTCGAAGTTTAAACTCGGATTCATATTTCTAGACCTATTACATAATGTGCAAGTTTACATCAGCCAAACAAATTAGACGTGTACTTAGCAAGGATTACATAAAGGTTTTAAACGTGCTAATTGGTTCGATGCCACTTCAATTAAATGACATATTTTTAATCATTTGTCAAAACATAAATCAATCTTATATATATAAAAATTAATCCCTATTTCCCTTGGTCATCGCATCACGCGTGAACGGCTAGACCGATTTCGCTAATTCTTTTTTTGTTTTGTTTTTTATTGTCAGGAGAATGTTATCTTATGAAAGAAAATATTAAGAAAACTTCATCACCATACTAAATTATTTGTAATGTAACCTTTATCGCTTTTGACAATTTAAACTTTTTTAGTGAATGGCGTTTGACATATTACCATTGACAGAATGCGTGCCGCAAATATCGTCAAATAGCTTAGAGCATTTCAACTCAAATAGGGAGTAAAAAAACTGAATTTTGCACATAGCCAGTAATGTCACCTGTTCCCATGTCGTAATACCAATAAAACTATTTATATACCCGCCAGAAAAAACAAACAATGTCCATTGTGTATCATATTGGTATTATAAAGCATAATAAATAATAATAAACAATTGGTAAATAGTTAAGACAGGACAACGTCTGTCGGGTCCGCTAGTAAATAAATAAATCTAATTTTGTCATAGATTTAGTAGGCAGTAGAAAATTTTTACGTCTAGATAACAATACTCAAGGAAATAAAAGTTATTGATTTAAAAAAATAATAATTCAGAAATAGCTGAAATAAATTAATTTGGATTTTTAGATTTGTAAATGATATTATATAAGTGTGCTAAATAAATTATGCCCTACGAAATTAATGATGCTAGTTTACACGAAGGATCCCCATTTAAATGAAAAGAGAAAATTAAATGTCATTGGATTATTATCTTTATAGCGAGGGCGTTAAGTGCACCTTATAAAGTCAACTTAGCAACTTTTTATCTTAGTCATATAGATGATATAGCACAATTAAGGCGGAAGGAGGACAAAGTTTTCCATTAAAGATGTTTTATCTCACACTTAACGCGAGCTGCGATGGTTCTCGCCAAAAAGGAAAGGATACAGTTTTATTGAATCCTTAATGTATTCTTTTGTTGAAATATGGGACATGGGCCTTTGAAAATATATTTATAATAGTGTTTCTTTGTATGTTTTACCCATTCTGTTACTTTTTTGTGCAATAAGTTTTTGTGGAAACCGTTGTTAAATAAATATACCTACCTACCTATAAGTAGGTAAGTTAGACCTAATTTCTGTAAGCTTCTTCAGTAAACTATTACTAATCCCTGAAATATATGTGAAAATATCCTTTTAGGTAGTTAAAAACTGTTTCTAATTCCATAAAAACCAGCAATCAATAAAGTAATAAGTATTTATGATATTTTGTAAACTGAATTCATTCGCATCCCTGAATATTTTCAACTAGCTATTGCTCGCGACTTTCATAGGCTTACCGCCATTTTTTGTCATAATATAATATTGGCCCTTTCACATATCAAACTTATCGAATAATTTTTTCGTAAAATATTTCTGAAAGTACTGGGTAGGACTTTGCTTTGGATTTGGCTCTGAAGCTGTTTCCGTCAGGATTTGCTTGTTATTGAATTTACTTTTGCCATTTAAGTGGGGCCTGCTTAACGGTAAGTTATTATCCGGGTCATTTCCAGAGACATCCATCTCTGTGTACACAGAATCGGAACCTCCTTTTACCCCCGATGATCCTGAGATGGTTTCTGGGAGTTCTGCTTCATCACTATCCTCGTCTCCGTACGCGTATAACATACCTAACATCTTTTCTTTTGATAAATAGCGCGGCAATTTATATATTTCTGTAAAAAAAATAACTAAGAAACACTAAAGACTAAAAATCAACGACAACAGGTACGGCCCCGGTTGATACAATTGTGTCGGAAAAGTTTGGTAACGTCTGCCGACATCGTCAAATGCTATTTGAATGCAATTATTCTTTAAAAGCATAGGCAATTTACCTAACATTATGTTCACATGTAATAAATAACGATTAATTAACAAAAACATAACAATTTCGTGCCTACAGTAGTGAAATGTGGCACCTTGAAATTACACCCAACTTGGCAGATCCTGACCTGTACCGCGACTAACCGACGCGCAAAATTTGTGCTTAGTATCGCAGGACGATTCACGCGCAATCGTGTGACGTGGAGCCCGTCCACATAGCACAAATAGTTTTTAAGAAAAAAATAACTTTGTAAACCGCGCAATTATATGGACCAGTTCTGAAAATGCAATTATAAAACTAAAAAGTATCACCGCTGTGCCGGTCGGAGTGGGGGGTGTTAGGTTATTTTCGTTACGGAATTTCTGGATTCGGTCTCCACGCTCAAAGCCCGCGATAGAAGCTATGCAATAGCTTAATTTTATAATTTTATGTATTTTCTAATTTTGACTTTTGTAATTACATTTTTCTGTTATTTTGGCAGATATGGTTACCATAGGCAACCATACTGTTAAAATCCTTATTTTCTTCTAAATTCTATTAAATTTTGGAAATTCAAAATTGTTCGATCGTGCCTCGCCCCGAGTGTTAGGTTAGGTTATTTTCGTTACAGAATTTCTGGATTCGGTCTCCACGCTCAAGGCCCGCGATAAAAGCTATGCAATAGCTTAAAAAGATCAATCGCACCTATGATATTTGGAGAAAATGTATTTTGAAGTCATCTGTGCCTTAAGGATATAATTAAAACGATGTACTGAAACTATTTAATAACCATTCTCGGTAAAGGTCAAGCATGTAGCTTTGAGTCGGGTAAGGTCTCTAGAGGAACTAGCAATCGTATTAATATAAGTTATGACCACCAGAAGTTACTTCATAATACCGACGATATTAACCCTCAATAGAGTTACAATATTAGAAATTGACCGTTTTAGGTATAATCTTTATAACAAAGTCAATCAATCTAATTAATACATCAAAATTTCAAAAGCGAAGTGTAGAAAATATATTATACGAGCAATGTGCTCAGAGTGTTATAGTTAAAGTACATTATGTACTCAATATTCAAACAATTGAAATAATTTTATCCGTAACACTATTTATTATTGATATTTTTACTAGTCAACACCACTATTCATAAAAAGATTATCATTACATTTAGGAATTATTATTAGTTGGTGCGTCTACCAGTAACTATAGGTCACTACTGCTTCCACTTCGTACGTGAGTTATTATAAATCTGGAACTATTTCACTAACTATATAAAAAATTTAGAAGAAATATTAGTTATGAAATGCGGCTTTAGTTCCATATATAGTTCCATACATTCTTATACCCACAATAAAAAAAAACAAAAGAGGTATCGACCAACTAGATTCCCAGTTATAATAAGTATTAAAAATAAAAAATATTTCCTATAAAAAGGAAGATACAAATGTGGCGTCTACATGAGAGTTGATCCAGTTTTCTGCGGCGTTAACTGTTATTACTAAAGTTTGGCAGGGCTGTCTGTGCCGACAATAGAGTTGTCACGATTAACGTTGAAACAAGAGGCAAGTCCCATCTAAGAAGTCGACATTAATTTTCAGGGGACGTATTGTAAATTGACACCAGCAATTTAATAAAAGTTTATTTTTAAGTCTAATTTTGTTTCTAAAGGTTAAAAACTGCTAAGTTACAATCAGTATCAATAGTTCCAACAAGCTTTGGATTGACATTAACATCCTATATCAATCCACTGTTAGACACGGGCCTCTTCACATGGAGGCTTTTGCCACAATCACCAATATTGGCATAATAGGTACCAATCGCAGTTAGGCCAATTATGAAGAGACTACCGCTGGTCTACTTCTGGCAGTACTCCTTAACGGCCAGTCCTAATAACCTATCTATCTTCAGTTTTGGCATATCGGAGATAGAAAACAACTTCTGTCTTTATTTCTCCGGATGGCAAAAACAGAGATAGAAACTGTTTCCTATTTCCGATATGCCAAAACTGAAGATAGATAGGTTATTGGGACCGGCCGTTAGACGCCTCTTACCCCTGTCCACACACCACTCCTACTCTTGTGACATAGGGTTCGCTATGTTTACGTGCCGGCTCCACAAAGTTCATTCTGGGTTATACCAATCAATTTCATTGTTAGTAAACGTAGGTTCTCTGTTGGGCATGGACTTTCTTCAATAGATGCCATTGAGCTCTGTTATAGGATTTACTTTTGCATCTGCTGCCAATGCCTTGCGTTTATCAAAGCTGTGCTTTAGAGCGAAGACCATACACTACACAAACCATACGCTACAGCAATTATGTTGTCGTTTAGTAAAAAGGTTTTCTCAGATAAATCGATTTACGCAATGTTGGTCAGTTTATAAAAGCAGTTAATGGTAAAATTTTAAATATCAAAACTAAATACTTACATGTGCCCACGTTAACTATACAAATGTGTTATATTTAGTTACTTAATATTGCAAATTTGTTTAAATATTCCGTTTATGAGAAATTCATTAATATACTTTGTAATCTGTTTGTAGTCAAGCACAGTTATCAACTCATTAATCACACTTAAAATTGTTCTGCGAGATAAGTTGTTCGTTACATATTTAGTCAGATTATTCAATTTAAATAGCTTCAAGTGCCTGAGTCATGTTATGTACTTACGTATTTTGGTTCTTAATCCCTCAACCCCCAGGAGGCACTCGGGTGCCACGATAACAATTGATTTCAAGTGTCTGGAATAACTCACGATCGAGGGACTAATAATGTAGGTAAAATCAAAATAAAAGAAAAATTCTTGTTATTATCAAAAACACGCTCGGTTATCGGTTCTGCTTTGAATTTGGTCAACTTTTACTTATTATCACTTCAGCTAATTGTTTAAGTTATCTCGGCTTCAATCACAATTAGGTGACCTGATTTCTGATTGCACGCTTGTGAGTGATCCTAAGTGTAGCTCACTTCACAACTTTCAAAATATTTTTTTAATTTCTTTCATAATCAAACGGGGCAGCCCTACCCGTGTAACAACGTCTCGAGTTTTATTTAGTAAGCCTTCTTTAAGAAACGCTGTTACACGACGAAGTTTGCCTATATGGGCAGGAAACTTGAGAAGTAATCTTTGCTAAGTCTTGTAGTTGTGATAAAAACAGTTCGCACAAATAAAAAATATGCTTATTAGTGCATCATACTTCACAGTAAAAATTTTACAAATTAAGTGGATCTTTACAAACGATGACACTGATGACTTGGTGTAGTACTTAGTGCAGGGGTCTGCTGATTACGCAAAGAAAACCATCCAAAAGAAGGATTTAGACGTAATTGCCACGTTTGGCAAGCAAATTGGCGATCGCAGTATGGCCAATGGTAAGAAAAAAATTGCTGTCAATCTTCATCTGGGATTATTACCTACTCTAGTTACCTCTTACGACACTAATGTCACGATAAAGTGTAATACCTTCTATCCTATTTTAGACTTGCACCACACAGTCTATTGGTAATCTTCAATAATAATATAAAATCACTATAAACAGAATTAAACTTTTACGATCACTATCACAAGAGAGAATTTGACTGTATCAAATATACCTATCGCTCGTATGCCGTTCGTAAAACTCTAAAACCTACGTTATTTGCACCAGAAACTACTTAGACACATGCAGGTAAGCGTTCTCCCTTGCATAGATTAATAAGCTCTTATAACAAATATTTTTGTGATGTCGATATTTTCTCAAGCTCGCCTGCTACCTTTAAGAAAAATATCTGTAAGGCTCTTCGTATTCTGAAGTGCGAATAATTCATAAAAATATGTTTTATAGGCGAAGCAATACCCCGCCGTAAATGTATTGCACATAATACGAGTATGTATTATTTAAATGTGGACAACGGTGCTGGTTACATAATAAGTAAATAATAAACTAGAATAATTCCTATATACTTTATTTGATATTTCAGGAACTTAATTGCACTTATAATATCAGTATATAAACTTGATAAATTTTGTCTCAGGCGGGACTCGAACCCGCATCTCCTCGCATGCCGGGCGGGCGCCATACCATTAGGCCACCGAGACACTGCGACACGGCGCGAATTTTTCAAGCATATTCTTACGCTGTGAGCCAGCGTTGTTTCATCAAATGTTAGGAGTTTGCACCCTTAACACCCGAAAGAAACATCTTTGCAAATGTTTGACAGTCAGTTAAGATGAAAAAGCTATTTATATACTTTATTTGATATTTAGCAATCGCATGAGGAGCGATGATGCGAGGAGATGCGGGTTCGAGTCCCGCCTGAGACAATATTTTTCAAGTTTATATACTGATATAATTCCTATAGTTAAGCCTGCCTGTTAAGCCAGCCTTATGTAACTGTTTGTTGTCCCAAATAAAGAGAAAAAAAAGTGTAACCTACTAGATTCGGGGTTTATACCATGAACCTTCATCAGATCTTCTATAAATGGATCTTAAACACATCGTTACAAATCGATGATAACTCATTACAAGAGAATACATTTTTTTTTGTTTTCATAATTTTAATTAAAGTAACATCAATTTCCTAAAACAAATACTGCTTTCGCATAATTTATTACGCATTAAGGTTCTTGTAGATTGTGGCACGAGGTCTGACGTGAAACAAAAACAAGCTCAAAAAAAGAAAGTGACACAAAAGAAAAGGGCTCATTTTGCTGACAAGGGATGGGCTTTCTAGCTTCCAAAGTTATGTATGAGGGTATGACATATCTATGTATAGGTATCTTGATGAAGTACACTTAAGTTACAAACAGCAGCCTCTGTCAAACTAAAGGTTCGATTACGTATGGACCTTTACAGACAAACCATATTTATGTGAGGGTTGTAAGATGGAGAGCCAAGAACATAAGTCAACATCATGTCATAAAAAAGGATAGTATTACCTAGATACCTAGATACATAGTCTAGTTTCGGATGTTGGAGGTACGTCATAACCAAAAACATTGATGGAACACTACTGACTTGCAAAAAGTCGGAATGAATTCGTCGTAACGTATTATTTCTTATTAGCTCAAAGGCTAAAGCAGTTTCTCGGAAGGCGAAAGGTTGTTAATTCGAATCCTACCTGTAGAAGTGCACTGTTTATTCAAGGAATTATACCATGTTTGTACGAGTTACCGATGTTTTGGCACTGGCGATATGATCACAGAAGATATACTGAGCTACTAGTACATGAACGCCCCGTTAGTCTAATGATGTAAGAACCTGGCCAAGATATTGTGGTTCGTGGGTTTGATTCCTAGATCGGGCAACAAGAATTTAGAATTTTCAAACATTACTCAGGTTTGTGTCAGATCACCAACCTTCATTTGGCAACCGAGGTGATTACGCCTGTACACTGGAGGCATTTGCTCTGAAATTGGATGATTATAGGCCGTAACTTTACTTTACAGGTAGGTATGTGATGTCCTACTGTAATAATATCTTTTGTAAAGAAACCCCTACCTTCCTACAGTATACAGTCGTAAAACAGGCACGTGTGTGATCTGAAGTAATATATTTTGTCAGTTGCGTATGTTAATTGTAAATAACACTTAATATTAAGAGGAAACACCACGGCCGTTTTTTCATACAAACGTAGTCCCCTATTTCCTCCCTGGATAATGTCAGTAGAGCAATAATTTTTATTACAAAAATGTATGGCCACTATTAGCATGTTTCTATGTTATCTGTTTTTTCATAAATTAATTTATAAAAAAGATATGAGCCCTCAAAAATCGAAAAGATTCGCCAGATTTTCCGCTGTGTTCAAACATCCAGAAAACAAATTTGGCAAAATTTTAGAAAAAAAGAAAACATACGAACACGGCCAAAGCCTTTCTTTAATTTTTAATGAAAAAAGTATTTAAATCGGTCTAGTTTTGGAAAAGTAATCGGGGGACTACGAAACGTTGATTTGGTGTGTTTTTAGTAGGTATTTTCGGTCCAAGAAGCAGTTATATCTATCACACTCTGCGGTGAATGCGTTTGGCACTGCGCGACACTTTGATTATTTCTAAGCCGCGACAGCAATAGATTTTACAAATACCTATTCTTCAATTCTCTCGCCCGTAGTGTTTCCTGTTAAATACTTCAATAGGGAATGCTATAAATGTAGTTGCGCTCTATAAAACAAACGAAAAGTGTAACCTGATTTATCATACGACCAGAATTTACAAAGTTATAAATTCAAAGTTTTAAAATCTTTAATTTTTCATTAAATATGTAATATGACGTATCATTCAGAAAAACAAATATATGTATTATTTAACACCGTGTGTAACTATTGGTAACAGCAACAATTATTAACAACCGGTCTAGTGGGTGTTGAGCTACTTGCAGTGTAGATTATCCGTCGCAAATTCAGGCTTGATTATTTGTTTCATAATTTTACAAGGTTCTCAAAATCAATTGTATTTCACGCAACTAACAACTTTATCTAACTAACTACCTCACTTTCATTGCACTTTGGAGCCTGCCAAGAGTTTAAATTCATTAAATTGCAGGCTCCAGTCAGCCCTTTGTCCTGATCACTGTTTGTTTTTATGTAAAGCTTGCCAATAAGGCTCAAAATTAATGATTCCCTAACTAAATTAAAATGTGTAAGCCAGAGCCTTGACCTATTTACTCCCTAATTTAACCCCTGAGTGGGCTGTCGGATTACACTGTACGTAAATCTGGTACAGTCAGAAGCATACTTTAGAGCAGAAGAATTTAAAAATATGATAGGATAATGTTTGAAAGCGGCCAAGCGAACAAGTTAAGTAAAAAAAGTGGATAAGACATAATGTTCTACTTCGAGTAAAACTTTATTTTTATGATTTTCTTTTATGGTATGATTACCTTACTCCGTAAAGGCTTATATTTACCTAAAGTCAATTAAAAAAAAACTTTTTTATGTGAATATCTTCATCCTTATAAATATTTGATGAAAAATTATAGTAAATCATAAAATAATTTACTAATTTAGAGTCCGACAAATATTATTATTCACTAGTGTATTTCAATTTAATTTTACTAAAAATATTTTTTTTACAAAGTAATGACGCATTAATAACTTGACATTTTAGTCACTGTACCTCCTTGAATATTTTGTTGAAATTCAAGGCAGATAAGCCTCTTAACAGCTTAGGTCTTGGACCATGAAATTTGGGACAGATTTTTTAGGGTTCCGACCTCAAATAATAAACGTTTGACCCGGCTTCATCTGCAAATCCGCTATATTGTTCCGTCTACGAGTATTATCCAGGTCTTTAAGTATTCTGAAGCACATTTCCAACAGCTACAAGTTTGGTGCTTTCCTTTATTTACACAATTCAGTTTAAGTGTAATGTCAACTTTAGTATTAGATTTATACCGTTTGATTAAAAAAAAGATAAGGTCTAAGAGGAAACACAAGGGCCGTTTTTCCATACAAACGTAGTCCCCTGTTTCCTCCCTGGATAAAGCCAGTTGAGCAATAATTTTTATTACAAAAATCTAAAGCCACTATTAGCATGTTTCTATGTTTTCTGTTTTTTCATAAATTAATTAATTAAATAGATATGAGCCCTCAAAAATCGAAAAAATTCGCCAGATTTTCCGCTGTGTTCATACATCCAGAAAATACATTTTTAAACAAGTATTTAAATCGGTCTAGTTTTGGAAAAGTAATCGGGGGACTACGAAACGTTGCTTTGGTGTGCTTTTAGTAGGTATTTTCGGTCCAAGAAGCAGTTCTCTCTATCACACTCTACGGTGAAGGCGTTTGGCACTGCGCGATACTACGTTTTCTCTTAAGCCTTTATAGAAGAAAGGCCAACTATAGGCCAACATCAGTCACTATTATTTCGCAACCTTTAAGTTTTTTTTTTGAGTCATTTTGTCTTGATCGATATCTTGTATTTTTGATGAAAAATAGCTACAATACTTTTAATGATTAAATAAATGATAGAAACATATAATGGCATTCAAATATTAGCTCACACTGGCAAATTTTTATATCTTTTTGTAAACATGATTATTTCAAAAGAGGTTGACAATAGTGACCGAGTTGCTTGCGCTGCTTTTTCTCCACACTAGCCCACTTTTGTCCCGAAGTAGTAGTTGGTTATTGGTTTTACTTATAGTTTAAAAGAAGAGGGAAAAAACACAAATAAGCTAGCAGGTATCCGCGGTGATGCTCCGAAGATTTTATTATTTATTTTCCATTTTCTAATTTAATTACGTGTACGATAACTTATATTAGTGTTATTACGTGATTTAAGCCCTGACTAATTTTAAGACAGCCAAATTTAAATGAGAGACAAACTTAGCGTTCCAAGGATTCACCGTGCGGGTGCCGGGTCCATCGTGTGGCAGAAAGAGAAACTCCGAGTAGCTCCCGGGACCTGTGACACGGGTGTAGGTTTAAGGGGCGCCTTTCCGACGTACATCAACACATATTAAAAGAATAAACGTAATTAATCATTTTTAATTTAACCTTCTTATAATTTGACAAGTTTTTAAGATTTTTTTTACAGTTACACCATTGAAAATTAGTAATATTTCTTAAAATCTAATTACATATATAGTACACGACCTGAAATTTAAACGCTAAAAACTTATTACTATTTACATATATAATAGACGCTGAGAGGTAAATGGCTTGCTTACATCCAATAAGCAGTAATGTCAGCCCATCTACTCAAATAGAATTCATAGAGAATTTAATGTTAATCCTAGTAAACAGTAGCAAAAGCATATTATTTGCTGTGACTCTACTATTATAATGGTACATACAAGTAGTTGCTTACTATATATCATTATTATTAAATTGCTTCAAATCATGCAGAATATTATTAATTTGTAGGTACTAATCTATGATAATGTCACAAAATTAAACAAAAAAAAGAGGAAAACAGCAGCACCAAACATCTACGTACAACGTCATATTGGTCGTAGTAAGTAAAACTACAACAAATGCATAATTTGAGTAACAAACGAGTGCAAGTCAGGTTTATTGCATTTACAATAACCGGCCAAGTGCGAGTCGAACTCGCGCACGAAGATATTTACTTTATTCTGTTTTTAGTATTTGTTGTTATTGTGGCAACAGAAATACATAATTTGTGAAAATTTCAACTGTCTAGCTATCGCGGCTCTTGAGATACAGCCTGGTGACAGAGCGACGGATAGACGGACAGATGGACAGATGGACAGACGGACAGACGGACAGACAGCGAAGTCTTAGTAATAGGGTCCCGTTTTTACCCTTTGGGTACGGAACCCTAAAAACAGGAGTAATCAAAAATTTATAAAGCCACACATATAGAGACATACAATATCATTAATCATCATCATTGCCCTAAGGATGTTCCTGATGGTAGGTGTAGCTGGTCTACCTTTAGGTACCGTACCGGAATACGACCTTTAGGTCGTAGTCCGGTACGCGGTCGTCAAAACCTTTCATCCCAACTTTTTTGTTTTAAGTAGCGTTTAATGCCTCTACAGCAATTCTTTATTCTGCAGAACGATGTTGGTTTTAATTGTTATACCACAGACTCGGGATAATTTTCTTGAAACACCACGCAATGCTTCGTAGTCCATTGTACCACCTTGTGCTAACCTATTTTCAGTCATATCTTTTTCACATTGAAATAAGATGCCTTTTAATGAGCGATGATAATTTATCAATGATTCTGAATACTCCACTAGAGCTTGATGACCTAATGACATCTATTTATTACTGCATTAACCGCTTATCCTATCCAAAGTCAATATATTGTTCCTTTTTTTTTTAATATTCATCAAATAAACAATGAGAAAATATACTTACATGAGTTAGCTTTCTGCCAAATGTGCAACAGTTTTTCTTGTGGGTACAACAATTATTGTACATTATTACTTCTAAGTTAAGGTTAATTTTAGTAAATAGTTTAAGTTAGTCTTAGTAAATGAAATAATTGGAAAACAAATTTTCTTATCAGCTAAAGTAATGTTTGCCGTAAAGGCTTAATTTCTTTCTCTCTTTGTTATATTTTCCTTATAAATCCTTCTTATAAAAAGTATTTAAGTTACCTTAGTGAAAAAATATATAAAGCTTCGGTTAATTTAAAATATACAATCCCCTGAAGTCTAGAAAAGAAGATTATTAAAGCTAGAAATGGCCCTTTTTACAACGAACATCCCACGAACATAATTACACTTAAAACCCTCTTTAATATTTATGAACCAATTTCTTTTAACTAATGGTTTGTCGAGTTGTTGATAATTTTTAATTTATTTTTCAAATTAACTTTATTGCTGTTAATTAAACGAAAAAATCATTATAATTCTGTATGACTTTGAGAGTTCATTTTTATTACTAACACAACCATGTGTCGTGAGACGCCGGCACGTGTGTCGTGTTACGCTCGTTACAAGAAGAGCACTATCTTGTTTGTGTGTGTGTATGTGTGTATATGTTATATATGTATATTTGGTGTATAGTTTATGTAGTTTATTATGCATGTATGTAATACTGTATTTTAATGTTATTAATGTAGTTTAATATGCGTGTAGTATTAGATATAGGTATTTCAGATTGTAATTTTACATCTTTTTTTTTACGTGTACTTTTGAATACTCTCCGCCGCCTTTCCCTTTCAAATCTGTTTCATCTTTCCTCTATTTATCTATCTATCTATCTACCTCTTCTCTTCCTGTGGTTGTCGTAAGAGACTACTAAAGCAGTACTGCTAGTAGAAGACGGGCAGCATTGCCAAACTGTCAAGGATGGCGATAATGGCGAAATCTTCCTTTTAGATAGGCATGTGTCTATCAGTGGATTAGAATAATAGTGATAATTATGATAACTAACATGGCCAGTGCCGTATTTGATATTAAGTAATTCTGTTTCTGGACGCCTTGGTTAAACGGGAGCAAGACTTGTTCGCTTTGCATTTTAACTTGAAACTTCTAGGTTGTTATAACAGTTATATCGGTTTTGTTTTTCAGCGGCACTGACACAAATTTTAAGAACTTCATTAAAATCTATTTAAACACTTTTTCCATTTCCACTCCGTACGGTGCAGACGTCCGTCTGCCCGCGCGCCCCTTCCTTTCCTACCGGTGATAGGCGAAGGCCATACACCAGCGCTCGCACTTGCTACGTTTGCATCGTTGTGCACTTAATCTGTTATTTCTAGTTTCACTGTTTGTATCAAAACAGTGTTACTTTAAATAACCGATCGCGTTTGAGTTGGTTGATACCTTACGGTGGCAACGAAGCCAACTGAGCGCACCCCGTTCGCTCTCTAGGGTCTCCAGGCCCTAGAAAAAACCGCAGTCCCAGACCCATTGCACTTGGGCCTAGTCCCAAGGGGAAGGGAAGAGCGGCTATCGATTAGGGATACCTGTTCACTCAACACCCCCCCTCCCCCCTGCCTCTGGCAGGGGGTGTCTCTTTGATCCTTTTTGCCTCCCCCTCAACCTCTCCGCGATGGATATAGCGGAATTAGCACAGCATGCACAGCCCCGCCAAGGTGTGTTAAATGCCTTGGCTCTCACTTCACCAAGGAGTGTGAACGCACGCGCGACTCCCCCGGTGAGCCGGCGTGCGTCAATTGTGGCCTTACTGGCCATCCCGCCAACTGGCGGGGGTGTGCACGCGCCCCGCGCCCGAAACCCCAGTCCCTTACGCAAGGAGGAGCCAATCAGCAACCTATTAAGAGGTCGCAGGCTGGTCTAGAGACACTAATAACTTCCCAGTCCTCCCGAAAGCGGTTGGCAGGGAAACTGCTCCGGTCACTAGACTGGCAGGGAGCTGGGCAAAGATGCTCACAACCCCACACCCCGCCCCCGCCCCGCGCGAGCGCTCCCAACCGCCACCGTCTTCGCCGTCTCAGGCTATAAACGCCTCTGGTGAAGGCGACATAGGCTTTCTCGGCAAACTTACAGCTGACATCGATTTTGACGATATCACTGTAGCTGCCATTAAAGTTAGGAATGCCCGCTCCCCCTTAGACATTATGAACGCACTAGACGAACATCACAAAAGCCTAAGAGCTATCCAACGGATCTATAAGTCTCAACAGGCATCCCTCTGCTAGGCAACCGATTAGTTACTCAACTAACTATTTGGTTTGTAGGCGATTAGGTTATTGATCGACTAAATAGTTGCCGAGTGCAACTGATTAGCTGATTAATATGTTAGGTTCTTCCTTCCCTATGGTGTACACCGGGGCTCTCAGTGCCGGTCGTGTCAAACCAAAAGGCTTATCGCTTGTGAGCTTTAACACTCGTTCCCTACGCTTACATATTCCTGAAATAAGGGACTTCGTAAGCAAAACGGGAGTTGACCTTCTTCTCCTCCAGGGACTAACAATCCCCTCGTACACTCTACTACGAAAGGATAGGATACCGCCCCCCACTCCCAGCCGTACTAGAGAACCGCACGGAGGCGGTACAGCCATTTACTATAGGAGGAGTTTGCATTGCTCACCTATACCAACCCCCCCACTCTCCAACATGGAAGCCACGGTGTGTAGACTGGCTATGACTGGTCACCGCACCATTATTATAGTGTCGGTTTACATACCATCTGGTACTACTCCCCTCCTGAGTGACTTCCAAACACTCCTATCCCTAGGCGAGTCAGTTATCTTCTTTGGTGACTTCAACTCAAAGCACACCGATTGGACGTGCCGCCAAACCAACACCTCTGGCAATAGGTTATTAGAAATCACCGAAGCCCTCGACCTATCCGTAATCTCACCTTACGAGCCCACTCACTACCCCGATCGACTAGATTGCGAACCCGATGTACTAGACTTTGCGCTAGTCAAAGACGTGTCCCTAGACCTTAGATCGATCGAAACACTCCACGACCTTGGCTCAGACCATAGGCCGGTGTCACTCGTCCTAGGACACCGTGATCCTCCCCAGCCCCTTACTAAAACCATCACCGACTAGGACGGTTTTGAAAAGTCACTCAGGACGGCAATGGATACCGAAAACTCCCCGTACGCTATCGAACCCGACTATCTTGATAGTAAGGAAAAGATAGACAGTGCGGTGAGCTCCCTCACCAATCTTATTCAAAAATCAATTGAGGAGAACGTAAAGTCTGTCCCAGCGAAACCTCGCAGTAAATTCCCGCGTCCCTCAGAAAGTTTATTACGAATAAAAACCGAGCCCTTAGAAGGGCAGCCCAATACCCTACTCCCGAGTATAGAGCCACTGCCAATCGCCTTCAGCGCCAAATCCAAACCCAGCTAAAGGAACTGAGGTCGAACCAGTTCAATGACCTCATGGCCGAGGTCTCCCCATCTCACAAAGCGTACTACCAAGTGGCGAGAGCCCTCCGTACTGACGCTATTACCTATACCCCCCCACTCGTCCGTCCCGATGGCTCCGTAGCCTTCGCGGACGACGAAAAAGCGGAATGCTTTGCTGACAGCATTGCTTCACAATGCTCTGTCAGTACCCAACCCTGCGACCCAGCCCATATCCGGAAAATAGAGAAGGAGTTCAGTACTCTGAACTCCGCCCCCCTATCTTCTGACACTGACCCCATTTCGATCTCTACTGATGAAATTTAAACCTTCATCAGAGAGCTTAAAGTCAAAAAAGCCCCTGGAGCCGACGGCGTCTCCAACATGGCGCTGAAGTACTTCCCAATACAAGTCCTGACCTTCCTCTCTCTCATTTTCAATGCCTGTTTCAAGCACAGCTACTTTCCGGATTCCTGGAAAGAAGCTATTGTAATAGGCATACCAAAGCCAGGGAAACCCCTTAACCAACCGTCGAGCCACCGCCCCATCAGCCTCCTTAAGGCAATGGCAAAGCTCTTAGAAAAATGTATTCTGGCTCGTATGAAAGAGCACCTCCACGGTGAGGACCTAATCATTCCCCATCAATTTGGATTCAGAGCTAAACACTCGTGCCCCCAACAAGTACATCGCATTGTCGAGTTTATCCTGAACGGTTTCTGGCCACGCAAGTACAAGACTGTAGCAGTCTTCTTTGATGTTGCCAAAGCCTTCGACAAGGTCTGGCACACCGGACTTATAGTCAAACTGTACAGACTCAATCTGTCAGTTCGATTAGTCCGGCTGATCGCCTCCTTCCTACAAAATCGTACTTTTCGGTTTAGGCACGAAAATACGCTCTCCTCTCCTAGGGCTATTACAGCTGGTGTCCCGCAGGGCTCGGTCCTGGCGCCACTGCTGTACACAGCCTACACTAATGACATCCCCATCCCGAACAAAAATGTTCAACTATCCCTTTTCGCCGATGACACGGCACTATACGCACGAGCGTCCTCCCTTAGTAAAATCCTACCGAGGCTCCAAACCTCAATAGACAAGCTAGGTGAATGGTTTTGCAAATGGCGAATCGAAGTAAGCCCGGAAAAGTCTTCCGCGATTTACTTCGATTCAAAGCAACACATTCGACCTCCCAATCACCGCCCCCCGACCTTATTAGGCAAAGCCATCCCCTGGCAAAGTACAGTTAAATACCTAGGTGTCACATTAGATCAGAGACTCAGTTTTAAGCCTCACGTTCAAAATGTGACACGAAACGCCCGATTTTACCTAAATAGACTAAGCCAAATGATAGGCGGATACAGTAAAATGTCCTTACAAAACAAGCGCACGCTTTATAAGGCTTGCATACGACCGGTACTGTCATACGCATCAGTCGTATTCGCCCATGCCAATCCAAACAAACTTGAAGAACTACAGAGAGTTCAAAACATCTTTTGCCGCCGTGCGGTCAATGCCCCCTACTATGTCCGCAATGCGGACTTACATAGGGACCTTCAGCTTCCCACACTCCAACAACACTTCCGAAAGGTCTCCGAGCGATTCTTCGAATCCGCAAAGAACCATTCTAACCCCCTAATCAAATCCGCGGCGGACTATGACCCACCCACCTCCTCTGATCCTCCGCTATCCCGCAAACCCAAATCTGTCCTAAATGACCCGCCCGACGAGCTCACGGCCGACCTGAACCGCCTATTGGAGGCTCAGGAAGCCGCAGAAGCCATCCTCTCCCAAGACCCTTCAGGTCAACCCCACTCACTTCCACAGGACCCTTCAGGTCAACCCCAGTCCTCTCAATCGGCAGTCACCCCTTCTGGGAGTCTGTCGAATTAAATTAAATTTATTCCATTCCGGCCCACGTCCACTCTGGACACAGGCCTATTTTTAAACTTAATTCAGCTGATCATTCCTTCTGAATGCCAGCCCTCTTCAGTGCGCACTTCGCCTAGGTGAGTGAAGCCCTGCACCACCACCATATGCTATAACACCTTTTGGTGATAGCGATTATAGGTAGTGTTTAGTGAGTAGGAGTCTCACATAACCTCACAGCCGGCTGTGAGGTATCCATGAGGATTCACCACCTCCTTCCCCCGTGGGAGGGTTGCCGGTCGAGCGATCGTTTCAATAGGAAACGACCGGTCGTCGGTGTGCAAAAAAAAAAACTATTTAAAAAAATACAAGAAGTAATAGTATGCTTTTTTGCATGAAGAAAGAAAATAAAAAGGTAGCCACAAACAACTGCCAGTTTTAAATAAACACTCCGGTGTACTTACGACGGTAAAATGTAACCTATTTCCCTCAGGTTACGTGAGGGTTATGAATCTCGAGTTTACGACACTTGCGGCCAGTGATGAATAACATCTGCCACGGAACTTCGGTTGCAAGTTGAAGGCAATCTCTGTTATTTATACAAGCTACAAACTATTTTATATATTATTATTTGGTTTCGAACTACTGTATATTTGTTAGTTACTCGTATAAGGTCAGTTCGATCTGTTTCACTTATTTTTTAAGGGCATTCTATTTGAGTTTTTTTTTTCAGTTCTTGTTTTCAGCCAGCATTTTAACTCAAACGTTCTGTATTCTGAAAATTGCTAAAAAAAACAACCAACCTTATTCTTTACTGTTATTTTAGCCGTTGCGTTGTTTTAGTTCAGAAAGAAGGCCAACGGACATACAAACTGGGATTATGGTGTGTTTTAGCTACTATTTAGTTTAATAATTCAAGACAAACATGAGCATTGCATACGTTCTTATTACGTCTAGAAGTTTGGTAAAGTGGCTTTCAAATGGAATAAATATTATGACATTATGAGTACCTTTTATGCTTTAAGTGTAGGAAAAGTGTTAAAGAAAATATTAAAATTTCCATTTTCTAAGAATAAATGTCCCCCGACAATGATATTGAGGCTTTACAAATTGTTGACATTATGAACAAAATTAAATATTTATAAGACGCATAATTCTGATTACAAAATGTCTTCTTGAAGTCCTAACTTTTTTTAAAACAACATTAATTAATCTCTTGTTTAGCCTAACCTATATTTATTTAAAAAAAACTCATTTGTATTTCATACATGCATGAATAATATTATATTCTAATCATAGCTCACTTCATCCTTGAAACCAGTGAACCATTAAGTTCTTCTTATTGGAACTACACATTTTATATTTAAACTCTATATTTAAATTGGGAACTTACATAGATGCATAAGATCGATTGTATTGAAGAAAAAAATATTTATTAGTTAACTCTGAATTCAACTTCTGCGGCTTCTGTGTACTATTTAGAACATTCAAAAAGTAGCGAATTTGCAAATGTCGGGCCTTGAATTAAGTAGAGGACTGAAAATAATGGCTATTGAATAATTTATACCGGTGCCTACATACCGCTTGATTAAGTTTTAGTCCTTATTCTGTTTCCAGGAATACTAAAACAAGGGTTTTACTTGTCTATGCTAAGAAACAAAGGCCAGGCAATCAATTGCTTTTGCCTCCTTAACGATTCTACGTGCTGACTGGTACTGACCTAATTTATGAGAGCTGAATATTTGAATATTAGGTTGAAGATTTTAGGCAAAATGGGCCGAACTTAAAGGTAAATAAGATCTGTATTTACTCATAAGTTCTTAATGTAGAGTTGAAAGCGAGATTCTGTTACTTAATTTAGTTTTGACATTGTATTTTTTATGTTGAGTTTATGGTCACTTTAGATCAAGTCTTTATCTATTAAAATAAATACTAAACATTAAATAAAATTTATTGTGACATAAATAAAAATAAAATAAAATATATTTGGGGATCACTAGTGTGATTGATTACACAGTGAAATGAAAAGAAAAAGTAATAAAATTATAGTTTAAAAAACTAAAAAACCACGCTTTTAAAACAGATTGAACTAAAAAATTAAAAATAAAACTGTAGTAATCAATTGAAAAAATCATATTATTGTACAAAAAGCGTGGGGTGCTTGTTATGATATCCACAGATATAGTAAATTATTGATAAAATATTTACAACAATCTAAATTAAGCTTTTTGTACAATAATATGAATTTTTCAATTGATTACTACAGTTTTATTTTTAATTTTTTAGTTCAATCTGTTTTAAAAGCGTGGTTTTTTAGTTTTTTAAACTATAATTTATTTTTTACTTTTTAGTTTAGTTTATAAGATTTGATTCCTTCTTTACCGACTGTAAGTCCAAACCTATGCAGGAAACATAATTGATACAGATCGCGCGCTAGCTCTATGTCTTTTACTCCCTCTTACAGAGGAAAACTGGGAAAACTGTTATTAAATTATTGGATTGTCATCGGTCCTTGATACGTGTGCAAAGTTTCAAATTAATCAAACTTCTGGAAATCGGTCAAATTTATGCTCAAAGATTCCATTACATACATAGATACATAGATAGATACAACCCAAGCTAATAAAAGCGTGGTAAAAAGACGTGTGGCACTCGGAGACTGCCGCGGTAAAGCTATAGCATAGCATTTTTTATCAACTTATGCAATTATAAAACTAAAAAGTATCACCGCTGTGCCGGTCGGAGTGGGGGGTGTTATTTTCGTTACGGAATTTCTAGATTCGGTCTCCACGCTCAAGGCTCACGATAGAAGCTATGCAATAGCTTAAAAAAGACGTGTGGCACTCGGAGACTGCCGCGGTAAAGCTATTGCATAGAGCGTTATTATTCTAAGTGGCATAGCATTTTTTAACAACTTATGCAATTATAAAACTAAAAAGTATCACCGCTGTGCCGGTCGGAGTGGGGGTGTTAGGTTATTTTCGTTACGGAATTTCTGAATTCGGTCTCCACGCTCAATGCCCGCGATAGCAGCTATGCAATAGCTTAATTTTATAATTTTATGTATTTTCTAATTTTGACTTTTGTAATTAAATTTTTCTGTTATTTTGGCAGATATGATTACCATAGGCAACCATACTGTCAAAATCCTTATTTTCTTCTAAATTATTTTAAATTTCGGAAATTCAAAATTATTGTTCGATCGTGCCTCGCCCCGAGTGTGTGGGTGTGGGTGTTAGGATTATTTTCGTTACGGAATTTCTGGATTCGGTCTCCACGCTCAAGGTCCGCGATAGAAGCTATGCAATAGCTTAAAAATGTTCTTATAAATAAGTTATTTTGATCTTTAATGTCAGTAATTATTTTATTTACAAAAGTTTTTTTTACTAGGCAACCTTGTTTTTACTCTTTGGAGTTTTCAAAAATTTTAATGTAAACGGAAAAAGTAAAAAAATCAATAAAAGACGTCATCCATAATATACAACACGGCGAATAGAAAACTTTCTCTGATTTTCGTCAAATGAAAATATGTTTGCGGTAACCGTTGAGGTTAAACCCGAATATGGAAATGGCGGGAAGTTATACTTGATATGTCAACAACAAGCAGAAGTTTCTAAGAGGTAAATGCTGATTTATTTGTATCTTAGTGCCTATTTAGATGAAACAATATACGAATACAATCATAGTATAGTAGTACCTAAGTATTATTTCCACTTCTGTTAGTTCATAATAATTCTACTGTTTTAAACATTCGGATTGAAAGTAATGATCATTTTATTTTTTTGCGTACCTGGTTTTAAAAATTGCCGTTATTAAACATAGACAATATTTAAGAATTGGATACACAGTACTACGAGTAAAGGTACAGATAATGTTTTTCCAAAGATAAATATTGTTAAGGTTTGCGTATTACATTGAACTCAGGAATGGGGGCTATCGCTAGTGAATTTGCCACTAGAGGCGCTAGTGTCGCGTGAGGTCCAATATCATTCACTTTGTACTGGTTTTAGCGGAATTTGTTGCATAAATTATAATTTCTTTAATTTACCTGCTGGAAAGTGATCTCCTTCGTAAAATATCGCAAATATGGATTATTTGGCGATTAATGTGAACGCTTTAAAAGCGGAATTAAGAAAAAGCGCAAAAATAGGCGGCCTCAAGAGCAACTATTTCAGAAGTTAGTTTGTTGATATCAAGATAGTTATTTATAAACAACATAACCTTAATTAGATTCAAGATATAACACTTTGTTTCGGCGCCAATCGCCTTTGACAGCTATAACTCCGGACCTCAGTCTACAGTGGCGCCAACTGGTGAGCAAAGAAACGGTAGTCCCCATTAAGTAAGACCTTCACTTTCTATTTGGTCTAGTAACTTATGCATTGGTTTTCAAAGTGACAAAATAATGTATATTGGGTACTTGTGATTTCGTTGTTTTTAAGTTCTTCAAATTTAAATCATGTGATTTGCAACTTACCTTGAGATCAGACTATGCTGATAATTATACCTAATCCAATACGATAGTGGGGGGCCATACATATAAGGAAAAGTCAAAAAGCACGATTCATTTAAGTAGGTAACTTAAATAAAAAATAATATAACATCTTAACACATTTTGCGAGACCACTCTAAGTTTATTTAAGTTTAACCCATAACACACCAATTCTCTCGTTAACTTGGTTCACAATGAGGATAGTACGGACAAGCGGTATCTATCTAGCCACGGGCGTGGGGCGCTGCCATTTAATATCATTTTATTATTTGCCATATTTATTTAGGGAAACTGTACATAAGTATGTTCATTTAGTTTATATTTAGGTTATAGAGAAGTGTTTACAAAACAGCATTGTGAAAGCCACAACAAACGTGTGGTTCGTTTCCTTAATAGACCCGGAATGAAACCCGGGTACCGTTGCGTAGTAGGCGGACCTTCACGGCGGTACACCGGCCATAGACAAGTTGTTTTCTAATATATCTCACTCGACGAATAGCTAACAAATATATTTAAAAAAAATGTGGACAACATCACATACATTGTTCTGATTCCAATTTGAGTGACTATTTAGAGCACTCGTATTAGGGAAATCAGCAACAACGAAGGTACCACAAACAGCCAGACCCGAGAAAATGTAGAAAACACTTTTTTTCTAAATTGACCCGTCCGGGAATCGAACCGGGACCTCGGAGTAGGCGACACATTATAAACCGGTTTATACGCCACTCCGCCATGGAGGACGCCATATATGAAAATTTTAATAACAAACAATCGATCGATAGCTCCTAAGCTACTGTCATTTTCATACATTTAAACTGTTATTTAATCGGCTAGCGTATACGATATTAGAAAGTAAATTGTCTAAAGCCAGTAAGTACCTACTTACAAATCAATCATCTGAATTAATTCCGAACAGGTTTTTTTGGTTTCCGTTTTAACTAACCATTAATGTAATATCAGTATATAAACTTGAAAAATTTTGTCTCAGGCGGGAAAATTTTTCAAGTTTATATACTGATATTATAAGTGCAATTAAGTTGCTAAAATATCAAATAAAGTATAACCATTAATGTGTTTTAAAACCTAATAAAAGAAATATAATTTTTTTATTTATAAAAAATTTGACATTAATTTTCTATTTACAATTATAGGTGCATTTATCAATACTATATTCAATCATCCTGCAAACCTTTGCAAAAAACTATTTTCTTAGGAAATTTTTCAAGTTTATATACAAACGATTTGATTTTGATTCAATACTTTACCCCAACAATAATGGAGTATCACAATATTCCTAACAACATAGCAATAATAACAACATTAAAAACTAAGATACTTTTAAAGTTTACAAGCTCCTTAAGGTGACACTTAAGGACTGCTAGCGTGATGACATTAATGTCCATACGGTTGGAATTTAATCTCCTAAACCATTATTTACTCGTACGCTATAAAAGCTTTAAGATAAGCACCTTGGTACTACAATCCTCTTGAAGCACCAAAAGTTTACGGCATCGTAAATTTCAAAGTCCCGAAGATGCCACAAGTAATCAGGTAACCTACTGAATCGGGCCTTAGCTGAGCCACAGTTAGAGCAAGTGCAGAAGATTCACTTCATACGATCAAAAAAGTGAAAAATGTATCAACAATATCAAAGAAAATTAATTTTTAATGCTACAGTGATTGTTATATATAAATAAATTTGCGATAAAAAAATATGATAAGTGATCTGTACGCAAACAAAATTCTTACCTACGTCTAGCAAGAGCATTCATATTAGGGGTTAAAGTATGAAATTGCCGTTTTGTATGGAAAAAATCGTGAAAAGTCATTTTTCCATACTAACAATTTTTTTGTTTTTTTAAAAACGCCTGAACCGTTTTCGATGCAATTAAAGGTAACAGTTAGATGGTTATAAAGCTACGCAGTATAGTATTTAAATTTCTGAAAATCAAAGTATATAATACAAATATACTTAATTGAAGCAAGAAGGTCAGCTGACACATTGTAAGGGGTCTTTTCAACGACTTCCTTTGAAGTAATATGCACTAGTATTGCATTTTTTTTAGTCAAAAGTTACTTTATTTAGTTTTTGATACAATACAAAAAGAATTACGCAATAATATGACTATACTTAAGAGCTATAAACAAAATAAAAAGTGGGAAAATAATCGGCAATTTCATACTTTAACCCCTATTACTAACCGTATTTTATTGAGTAATTACAAAAAGAAACTTAATTCTCAAAACTTGAGCTCACGATTGAAAAGAAGCATGGACATTAAAACGCAAATAACAGGATACCTATTGTTGAATTGAGAATACCAAAACAAAAGATAATATACCATTGATTTTAGCAATCACATATTACAGAAACAATATTTAGTTACAGTTCCTCCATGCTAAAATTATTATTCTCGATACATTCCAGTCTGTATTGATTTCCACAGAGGCCTTTGTTAGCGTGTCTAGTATATATACATAACAAATGTATTGTAAAACGCTTATTAATTTCGTGGATTATTTGTTTTGTGCCATTGCTGAGGCATATATGCGGTTTTGCAACCCAAGGGTACAAAATTACTCTCCTATAGCTACGCTAACGAGTGAATACGAAATATTAGATATGTGACTCGTTTCTTGCGTCTCTTCATTTTTTTTTGTGCGAAAGTGAGACTTCTGTAGTTATTAACAAGTGCCTTGAATCCTTGACTTTTGGCCTTTTAAAAGAAAGCGCTTAAGGTCACTTAACGTGCTATGAAAATGGGCTTTGCTTAGCGTTTCTTGCGTGATAAGATCCGCGATGAGGATATCCGTAAAAACCAAGGCTACCGACTCACTTCTTTAAAAGAACCTTCATTTAAAAGGGCAAAAGTCAAAGATTCAAAGTAATTGTTAGACTACAAAAATCTCATTTCCAAACAAAACACACCGAAGACACGTGACGATCCAAAGATACTACCAGGTCAAAACAGTAGTGGACCAGTCACATCACTCGCATGGCAGACAACTAATTAATTAGGGGGGTGTGTGGCGTGCCATTATCCTACAATGATTGTTAAAGGTCGATGTTCACTATGACCCATTTTTTATAAGGTACTGGCTGACCCGGTAGACTTCATCATGCCTTAGATGTAATTCTTCAACCCAACAAAACTCCGACTAAATCCGATTGTGAATCAAACACGTATTCCATGATTAGGTAATCAGTCAAATCAGGTGATTTGACAGTACAATAATAAAACATTTGATACATAAACATTGACAATATACAATCAACAAATTCAACAATATAGCAGGTATCAGAAAAAAATATTGCAAGGTTATAAAATATCATAAATTGACATACAAGTAAGCATATGATATAAATAACTCATTAGTTTCATAACCCTTTTTATTGAATATTAGATAGGATTGCTCTTGGCTACACGACCTCCGTGGCGGAGTGTCGCCTGCTCCGAGGTCCCGGATTCGATTCCCGGACGGGTCAATGTAGAAATAAAGTGTTTTTCTACATTTTTTCGGGTCTGGGTGTTTGTGGTACATTCGTTGTTTCTGGTTTCCAAAATACGAATGCTTTAATCAGTTATTCAAATTGGGATCAAAACAATGTATGTGATGTTGTCCACACTTATTTATTTATTATTTATTTATTATTGAACCGTAAACACAGCGCGTGCTGTTTGGCGTCGGACTCCGGCAGGATAGTGGTCCAACCTAGCGCACTACCGGGTTAGCGGTGTAAAAAAAAAATGGTATGCTTTGACTTTACACTTCATCAGACTTTGTGTAAAATAACAAATAATGGTTTCTATACTTCGGACCATACACCGATTCGAATTAGGGTTAATCATCATCAGTCCGTTGCACATCAGCCACTCGTAGTTCCAATAATATCAAGTAATATACTTCGCGTATAAATTGAATAGTTCGCTCTACAAATAATTTCATCAGCATTTATATTACGTACCAATTAAATTTGTAAATTAATTACATTTCCGATAAAATACATTTCCAGTAGCAAATAATCAAAGGTTTTGCGGCTTAATAGTGGTATTTTAATAAAGCAGTTCAGTATCAGGAATTATTCAACCATAGCGTCCGAATACCGACTCTGATTTTCAGTGGCCTATTGAACGCCATGTTTGAATCTCTTTGTGATGGCAAACGGATCAGTATTGAAGGGTTTCGTGATATCAATGGTTTCGTGAAATACTTTTTGTATGTTTCACGTAACAAGCCTTTATCAATTTGGGATTTTGGCGTCATTACAGATTGTACTAGTTTCGATATTTCAGAGCTATGCGGATTTGGTTGCGCATCTGAAAATTAACCTGATACCTCGCATGTATATTATCAGGAATGCACATTGAATGTTTAACTATGAATTTAAAAGATTACTAATAATTTTCGCTCGTTATTACCAGTCTAGGTGTACAGGTTCACCACACTACCTGTATCGACACAGAGTGAGCAAGCACTAGTACATACAAGAAAGCCGCCCGCCTTCCCTGATGATTTCCATAGGCCTCTCATAAGATTCTCCACAACGATCGGTCTTTTCCAGATAGTCAGGTCCGGTACATGGTCACCATTTCTGTACCTTTCCGTCTATTGCCACTTCGCAATTCTTCGAGCGCCTCGGTTATCTGTCAGCTATATAGCTGGGAAATACCATTGCATTGTTCCATCCATTTCCTGATTTGGGACATTGAGCCTTCTTACGAGAGCCATAATAAGCAGATATTCCAGTTCCACAGTTCTATAAGCAATCACTTGCAAAACGCGTATGAAGTAACTATAGTTTTATAAAGTTAATAGGAATTGATCCAAAGAACAAGATGTGGTGTTCACCACATCTTGTTCTTTGGACTATCCAGGTCATTTAACAATAGCAAATGTTATCAAAATCCGTTTTTTTATTTCAGTAACCAAACTTTCTTTTCAGCAAAAAGAAAAAACAGTAAAGTAACCTTATACTTGTCGTGTGTATGAGTTCGAATGAAATATTTGGGTTATGTCCTACTGATACAACCAAATTTCATTTTGTATGAGGTATTTTATGAAACTTTTATCAATCACTTCTTTTTCTTACAAACATAACAAATGTCGGATCAAATCACTTTTTACCTATTATTTGTTTCTGTTCAGTTAAAAATCAGTTAAAAAATCAGTTAAAATCAGTTTTATTTCTGCAAATAGGCCCCAGGAGGCGCTTTTACACGTCCCAATTTAAACCTACCACTGCTTCGGGACAAGTCTGGGCTAGTGCCGAGAAGAAGCAGCGCAAGAAACTCGGTCACTATTGTCAGCCTCTTTTTAAATACATTTTTACAAGGTAAGGTAATTTTTACAAGGTTTAAGCAAGTACGAGCTGGGACAACTTAATGCCATACATTTCTATCATTTAAATAATCATTAACAGTGTAATAGCCCTTTTTCATTAAAATAACTTTGACATACGATTTAAGTTTATGTACAGGGAGTTCAGCAATATCCTTTGGTAATTTGTTGAAAATACGGATACAATTTCCCATAAACGATTTTCCTACTTTTCGCAGTCTGAAGCCTGGAACGGCAAGTTTATCTTTATTTCTAGTATTGAAATTGTGTACGTTACTTTTCTTAAGAAATAAATGTATGTTCTTACGAACGTAAACAATATTCTCGAGAATGTATTGAGAAGACACTGTAAGTATATTAATCTCTTTGAAGAGCTCTTTCAGCGAGTCACGGGGTCGAAGGCCGTAAATAGCCCGTACAGCACGTTTTTGTAATATAAAAATTGACTCAATATCTGCCGCTGAGCCCCACAACAGAATTCCGTATGACATTATGCTATGAAAGTAGCTAAAATATACTAATCTTGCCGTTTCAACATCAGTCAATTGCCTTATCTTTCTCACAGCATAAGCAGCAGAACCAAGTCTTCCAGACAGCACCCTAATATGAGCACCCCATTGCAAATGAGAGTCTACAGTTATACCTAAAAAGGTAGTTAAATCTACAGAGTTTAGTGGTTCATCTTTAACAATTATATGAGTAGCAGCAAATCTTACATTGGGCATGGTAAATTTTACACATTTTGTTTTATTTGCATTTAGTAAAAGATTATTTGTTGTAAACCAATGTAATAATTTAGAGAGGGTATTGTTAACATCATCAAATGAACATTTGCCCCTCTTAGTTTTAAAAATCATTGATGTGTCATCTGCAAACAATACCATCTCACAAAGATTATGTAAATAACACGGAAGGTCATTTATATAAATTAAAAATAGCAGGGGTCCTAATACTGATCCCTGAGGGACACCCATAATAAGGGCAGACCCTGAAGACTCAGCTCCATTTATGCAAACCTTTTGTGTTCTGTCCTTAAGGTAAGAACTTATTAGATCCAAGGAATCATTCGATGCACCATAATGTTTAAGTTTTTTAAGTAATGTTACATGGTCTACACAATCGAAAGCCTTTGAAAGGTCACAAAATACACCTATGGCATCTAGCTTACTCTCCCAAGCATTAAACACATGTTGTAGAAGAGCAACTCCAGCATCGGTAGTATTTCTACCTTTTCTGAAACCATATTGGTTGCTATTTAATAATTTATTTACACTAAAGTGTGATAAAAGCTGATTAAACATTATTTTCTCGAAGATTTTACTTAGCACTGGCAAGATAGATATAGGTCGAAAATTGGAGGGGTCACATTTTTCGCCAGACTTAAATAAAGGAATGATTTTGCTAAACTTCATTAAAGTTGGAAACTGTCTATCATCAATACATTTGTTAAAAATAATAGCGAGTTGAGGGGCTAATGAACTTATAATTGTATTGATAATGCTGACAGAAATTCCCCAAAGATCCTCCGTTTTTTTCATATTGAATTCTCTAAAAGTTTTTGTAATTATGTCAGGGTTTATATGCCTAAAATTAAATAAAGAATTGCACTCATCGACAACAGACTTGAGAAGGGATTCAGCTAGATCAGCAGAAGAAGCAAGCCCTTTAGTAGTAGAGGGTGCTATATTTGAAAAAAAATTCTCAAATGTATTTGCAACCTCTGTGTTTGTGTTTATTAGCTTATCCCCTAACTTGAGAGAGTAAGTAGGATTATTTGGTTTTACTCTACATGTCTCTTTATTAATAATATTCCAAGTAGTTTTTGCCTTATTGTTGGAAGCCGAGATTAAATTATAAAGATAGATTGACTTCGCTTTTGCACATACTAATTTAATCCCTCAACCCCCAAGCGACAACCGGTTGTCGCGATAACAATTGATTTTAATTGTGTCTGGAATATGCGATCGTTAAAGGGTAACTTAGAGTATTTTTTAACATGTTCTATAATATGTCGGTTTTGAGAATCTGCCTTTAAACTATATAAATCATATAATGTTTTTCTGCTTTTATAAATACCAGGTGTAGCCCATTCATTAAACTTACACTTCTGTTTATTTATTTTTACTTTTTTCTGTTTAAAATGTTCATCAAATTCATTTTTAACTAAACCAAAAAGATTCTCATATAATTCATCAACATTCTGATCATCATGCTTTAGCAAATTTACACCCTCTTTAATTTTTTCTTTAAATTTTTCTATTTTATTAATAGTAAATTGCCTATACACAGAATCTACTTTATTAGAGACATAATGGTGCTCGAACGATGCTTCTTGTCCACTGTGGTCCGAAATAAGACAATTTAAAATGGATTTTTTTAACACTCCACCACCACAAAAAATATTATCTAAGCAAGTAGCTGATGTGGGCGTTACTCTGGTGGGTTCATTAAAAAGATTAATTAGATTATACGACTTAAAGAGATTAAGAAACCGGGTGGACGACTGCGTTTCTTCTAATATATTAACGTTGAAATCTCCACATACGACTACTTTCTTATTCGATTTTGAGAGCTTTTTCAGAGCCTCGTCCATAACAGATTCAAAAACGTGGTAGTTAGCTTTGGGGGGGCTATACACGCTAATTATGATATATTGTTCCAGCTCAGCACACGCTAGTTCAATAGTTCGTTCAACCGAGAGCGACACAATGTCTTCGCGTTCTTTACATTTTAATTCATTTTTTACAAGAATAAGTGACCCCCCTCTTGGTGCAGACTCCCTTATGAGCGAACTAGTTCGTCACTTCAACAAACAGAGCCCATGGGATGATCCAATTTTGTCTCCCCAAATTTTACTACTTCCAAGAAAGTGATAAAATTCTGCGATTGTTGAAGATTTGTCGAGTTTCTCGAGACACTCTTTCCATCGCAACTCTACAGAGTGAACGTGAAGTCATGTTAATATTAACTTTTAATCGAATTCCCAAACAAGTTCAATAAACACGACCTTCAAAGTGGTTACTTCCTTTTCGTATTGGGTCGTAATAACTTTTCAATGTTGGTCTCAGGTTGAAGCTTCTGTAAATTAACATCATCGACTGTAATGAATACAAACAAAATATTTCAATGATGAATACGTTGTCTGCAACTTAGTTAGATAAAGACTATAATTGCCTTGAAGCAATGATACAATGTTTCCTCGGGCCTATCTGAATTTTAGCCTGATCCTTCCATTAATTTCAACAAAATTTTCCTTTTACGTTTTTGCTGGTGTTTAGTTTTGGCCTAATCCACAAAACAAGACGACTGAATATTTATATTTTAACTTTTTGGTATAGTTTACTTAGTAGTATTATTACGATCAAAAGAAAGCGAGTAATTTATTTAAACTTTTAACTAGTATGAAAGTGTTCGTTTCATGTATTTCATTGGGCTTTAAATATATTTTACAAAAGATGTACATTAATTCTTAACACAATTATCTAAAAAGGTTATGATACAAAAAAAAATCTACGAAATAACATTTTACAATAGAATAATACTTACATGTATCTAAAGACCTTAAATTTTATTGATATTAGAAAATTTTCCATCATCATGCTTTTTTAGAACGCCATGTGTAGGTATCTCTGAAACTAGAGAGGTGCTAATTCTAATTAAAAGTTTCTTAAACTCTTATAACGAAGCTTTTGAATTGAATACATTTTATCCAAACTTTTACCACCAGTTTTAATATTTACTTAGTTTATTTAATTTTGATATAAATTTCGATTATATTTGCTCTTTGTTGCGCATAAAAACCGGTCAAACGTGCTATCCACAGTAAAGGGGAGTTGCACGTCCGTCGCAAATGTTGACTTTTTTGCTTGACTGAAACTATCAGAGGCAAAGAAAGAGTTCCTATATGCATACGGAACCCTAGAGACACAGTTTCATAATTTAATTTTTAAACTATAAATCTAATAATACTAAATTTCTTTTATTAACAATTGAGGCCGTAAAAGCATTAAGAGCTGACTTTTCAGCTTAAATCTATTACATATACCATGTGATATCTACCTAAAATAGAAAATCGCTTCTCATCCTATGGGTTTGAGATACAAATTTTACATAAAAAGGATTCTACCTAAAGGTCTCCGAAAATAGCTAAAGCCAATTTAATTAACTTTAACTAAATCAACTTTAACATCGGTATTTAAGATGAGAAGTTAATTATACATTATTAGCAAATCTTTAATTACTTATAAAGGCTTTTGCTATTTTCCGAAACTTTTTTGTTAACAAAAATGTATGCCTTGCTGTCTCGTGTAGTTCGTTTTAGCCAGAATATATCAAAAATATATTTTTTTTTCAAATTATGAAATTAAAAGTAATTTAGACACGACCATTTCTTCTGGTTTATTACTACTCTTCCTCCTTCAATTCTAACTAACTGAAAATGCCGGAGAAGCAGCTGGTAGACCTATACCGTGTCATGTAAATGTTATTAAAAGATGAAACCAGCCTTGTAACAAAAAATGCATTTTGACAAAATGGCAAAATAAAAAAATATGTAGTGCCACTATCATTTTTTTAATAAAAAACATGGTTCCTGACACGTTGAGTTAATAGAATAGAATATTTTTATTATGCTGATTCTTATTTACTTCGTCATAATATGCTTAAGTTGACCTAGGCTAGTTTCGCTTTGTAATACCTACATTCTACCTTACACTGTATAAATGTATAATACCAATCAAATCTTGTAACTTAAAACTTTGAAAGCTGGTAACATCAAAGTGAAGCTTTTAAAGCGAGTTGTCAGATATTATTCTAAACAGAAATAAAACGCCTTCCATTAAAATAACACCTAACGCACTCATGTCCGATATTGATTTGATTCCAATATCGTGACGTAGGATGCAACAGGTTTTCTGCATACAATGTTCGAATAGCTCACATACATCTATCCCTATCAACTGGATAGTCAGTATTTTCGCAGGGTTAAAGACCACAATTGATTGAATCAGGTCTTAAACTAAATTGCAGTGCAGAATCTAGGTTTTCCCGGGGCTCGTTAGAAAGGGACGGACCTCTCGAAATGTGGGACTAACTCGCTTCCGCAAACACGCCTGGGTCCTGGGACGCTCTGACCTTTCGTGAAATTTAAAATCGGAGTAAATAAAAATGGGTCTATGTGCTTGTTAACTTTTGTTTGAGTTTGTCCATTTGTCCGATACAGAGGTGTAATTTGGCAATGTGCTGGTTAACAGTGGAGTTTTCGTTTGGAAAGGCGGCGTTGTTTAGTTCGTTTTACTCGATTCGTTGGAAATTGCGGGACACAGGTATTTGACGATTATGGACGATGAATATACATGAGAAAGAGGCAGCAGATCATTAAAATCTCTGATGTGAGCGATGAAGTAAACAAGCAACTTTATTTTGAAACGTAGAAACTTAGGACCTTATGTAGAAATACAATGAGCCACGGCATGATAACATTTATCGATTATGGACAAGGTCAGATTCGTTATTGAATTTGGACTAGGCTTATAATATAGCTTTTATTAATTTCGATCCAAAATATATCTAACATATTATAAAGATCTCTGTTCACGTTACAAATTCCTTAAATTTAAATTATCTAACGTAAGACATCTAATGATGTAGTACTCGTAAGATACTTAACAAATCCTGTAGGTAGACCGTAGTCCTTGGTCCTTAGTTCTTACTAAACTGATAAATTTAATATGCTGCAAATGAGAAATAGTTGGTTAGACAAGTCTCGAACGACCGATTACCGACTAAAAAAAATGTCACAGAACCTACCGAAAGTCCAAATTTGAAACTAAATATTCCAATTCGTAATAAACATTTACATAGGTATAATAAAATTTTAACGTTGTAAGTAGCTGTATGTCAAATAGATTTTTTAGTAAGTAAACAAACTTATTCACGTCATAACATTCTCATTTTTTTCAGATTAGGTATATGATTATAAACTTATCATAAGTAACTAATATACTAGTCAATCACCATAATGGTGAACACGTCAAGTCTTAGAGAAAATCATCGAAAAATCTCTTCACACCCTAAAAATACTTTTGCAACTAGTAGGGACGAGTTCAAAGTCATGCACTACCGGTAACTCGTAGTAGGGGCATGCCCGGGCCCGCTATAAATAGCAACCGGGATTGCAGTTACCTTTGCACTTTGCGTAACATTTCTCTCACTCCGTTGTATTGATTATAACAGGGACGCACAATACTAGCGCAAGGTGCACACATAGGAAATATGTAACAATGTCAGAGGTCAATGGTGATTGGAAATTCAATTGAGAGTTAATGAAAGCTATGGATACAAACTACTTTTACTGACTATCTACCTACTTGGTTCAGTGTGGAATGGTAGCAAGATGAGTGTAGGGATAAATAAAGATAAGTCTAGCTTGGGAAATTACATCCTAGGGGCTGTGACCTAGAAATTTGGGAGGGTGGGAGGAGATAAATACGTAGGCTGTATCTGATATTTAAGCCTGAATACATAATTCATTTCAACCATTTAGATTTATTTAAACAAATATTTTTTCTTTGACTAATAGTTTGTCTTGAGGTACTTAATAAGAAACGTAACACTGCTTTTACTGTTTAAGGTTTTATTTAAGTAAGTTGTTTTTTGCTATTAAATAAAAAAGAATACAGCTTTTATTATTACAAACTACAAAGTATATTTTTCCTTGGCTAAATTTTAACTAATGCCGTTTTTAAATTACGCTAACAACTTTTTACTAGTTCGATAAGTCTTGCTTTCAAGGTCACAGTTTAAGCTAAAGATTGGCAGCCATCCAAAAGAATACCTAACTAGAATATTTTCACTACATTGGTGCTTATATAAAAGTGCATCTAGTAAACTTATACATTTATACGGGTGTATGTTTAGTATGAACAACATTTTAGTTGAGAAAATAAAAAAACTGCCTTCCTTTTGTGGTAATAAAACGCATTCCTCTTCTTATTTGACATTATTGGACATTATAAATACATTTTAATTAAAATTAATTTACATTTCTAACTGTTACATGGTAATGGTATTATCTGTTTAGAATTGTGTAAAAACAAAATAATTTTATTCTCATTCCACATATTATTATCGTGCTAAATACTGAGACAGGAGCTAAAAGCTCACTTAAATATTATTTTCATAAACTTATACCATTTGAGATTTTAAAAAAATCTATAAAAAACGAAAGACCGACTTTATTATAGATTCATGTAATTCGAGAAGCCTGTCGTGGTAAGAGTTGTAGACTACATTACACAACATTGCAAGGAGGGCCTCATTTAAATTTTGGGCTAACAAAGAAAGGCATAACAGAGGCCGTTAAATTTTAGTTATGCCATTGTACATTATAACTAAGTTTAATAATCGTAGCGGAGGTCGGAGTTAAGACAATGTCCATGAAGATAATGACTGTAAAGCCTCTATTGTTGTTATGCTATAAACTAGTGTAAGTTTATGAAATGTTAATTAAAGTATGTATCTAGTTTTGGAATACAAAGTAATAAAAACTACCAACACAGTCTGTAACAAAAATTACACTTTGAACTATCTTCGATTAAATATAAGAAGCTATCATCATATTTAATACCTACCCTAATGCAAATTCAGCCTAACATACATACCTGACAGATTCGAATGCTACTAAGTGAAAGTAGTTCAAACCATTGTAGTCTTTAGTTAGTTATAACTTTTATCCCAGGTTGTAATCAAAATTGTTTTGTATATAGGTATTATCATCATTGCATCTTACCACTTGTACTTATATGGTGGATTAATGGATGCTTGTCACTTAATCACACAAAAACGGCTCATAGGAAATAGATGAAATTTGACACAAAGACATAGGTAACAAATAACATAGGTTCCTTTTTATTTCGGAAAAAATAGAGTACCATCCCACAGATAGTTTCTGTACGCATAGGAAGTAGTGGGGCTATTATTACCTTTTAATACGTCCAAATATTAATAACTAATCAAATTAAACCACAATAATAAGTAAGACTTGTTCTCTTCAATGCACTCCCTTTGTATTGCAAGACAAGAGATAATTAAACTATAGAGATCCTTAATCTCATGAGCTCCGTCTCGGCAAGAGCAGATTATGTGGTACGAAGGATTATTTAATCGCTGCCGTGATGCATAACAATGGCAGGTAAGTGCACGATTTATTTTTTATCCATTCAAGTCAAAAACTATTACAAAAGGTCTCTCCCTAAGGATTGCATGCCGTGGCAACTTGTAATTAAAACAGCACTGTAATCATGTGTTCTAATAGCAGGTGTACATTACTATAATCTTGTGTATGTTTTGTAAGTTTATTAATAAAAAAAAGGAAGATTTTTCAAAAATCGTCACTCTAGGCAGACTGGCGATCGCAGTTCAGCCAATGGTAGAGGGAAAACGCTGCTGACCGTTTTCTTGTACTTCTTCTTTAGTCGCCTCATACGACACCCACGGGCAGAGAAGAGGGAGTGCAATTATTTTAAAACCTCTTATGGAAATCTAGCAAGATAGAAAAAGAAAACAAATCTTTTCGTTTTGTGACCTGTCGTATTTGACAGAGTTACATCCAGTGGCATATGCGATATAAGGTTCAACCTTTATGTAATTATCTATTACATCGTAGATTATCTAAAGTAAATACAGTTTTATCCAATGATATTTAAAAAGTATAGATAGGTTATGCCCTTACAAAACTATCGAAATATATGTGCCGCTTGCGAACAACTGCACACATGCGTAATTCTTATTTTGTCCTTGTCATACTCGTGAAAAGAACAATTACTTTCTCTTTCATGGATTTGAAAAGACGTCACAATAGTGACGTTTTAGGGACGCATATTGAGAGCGCATGTAACTTATCTATTACTTTTTAAATATCATTGGTTTTATCTAACAATGATCACATGTTCTGTGAGTGCCTGTGGAGTCAACCACAAAAATAATCCAGAAAATTGCTCATTTCACAGGTAAATAAATAATAATATGTAGAAAGTCGTCATCGTAAAAACGCGTTATTTTTGTTGAATTTGATCTTGTTTTTAAGTTGTAAATATAAAATTATTTCAATCCACTTGTTCATTTTAATATTTTGTATAGATAAAGTTCTATGTATTGATTATTTACATTATTTTGGTGGATAAATAATTTATAGAAATATTTTACATGTACGCTAGAGCTTGACTCAAATTTATCGATACTATTGTCGACATTTATCTTGAATGTTTCCGGAGAATTTGATGTTATTTTACGTTTAGCGTCTCAAATGAATGTCAACTTAACAATTTGAAGAAGGAAACTGTAAGGAATCACATAACTCAGATAATCTTGTTTAAAAGTCAATAATCAGTGTTTGATACTTCAGAATGTAAATGTTTATTCAGATTTTGTTTACTTGTTCTTTTTCACTTACTGCCATTGATAAGCTCACACGGCACAGCAGATGACAAGGGAAAATCTTTTGAAGAAAGAAATAAAGAAAACTAATTAACAATGGCTGTTATTTTTTTTATTAAAGAAGACTGTTTATTTTTAAATGATATGTAAAAAATATACTCACCGGGCACATTTATCTGCCCACTATTATATTTGTAAGAAGTGAGGGCGGTTAGGTATGCCGCAAAGTAGGTGCATAATTTCGAGATAAAAACAGTGTGAGAGTAAACATTATTTTCCAAACGACAAACTGCAATTATTATCGATAGTCTAAAAATGTTAAAGGTACGTCACTAGTTAACACACACATTGACAAATCAAAACTGGTCACGCATTATCGGGCTGTCAGTGGATCTACTTGTATCCTATATCTGTGTTCACAGCAGCACGCATTCTGTCAATGTTATGTCAAACGCCATACATTAAAAAAGTTTAAATTGTCAAAAGCGATAAGGTTACATATCAAATAATTTAGTATGGTGTTTAATTTTTTTAAATTTTCTGATTTTTTGAGCAATTTTCTTATATTTTTCTTTCATTAGAACATTCTCCTGACAATAACAAACAAAACAAAAAAAGAATTAGCGGAATCGGTCCAGCCGTTCACGCGTGATGCGATGACCAAGGGAAATAGGGATTCATTTTTATATATATATATAGATATCGTAGGTACTAGTATTATAAACGTGAAAGTTTTGTGAGTATGAATGTTTGTTTATACACCATGAAATTTTAGTGGTTGTTTTCCCGCAACAGAACGATTTACCTTTAGTAGCACCATCGAATCGTGCGAGTTATTTTTTGAAAATAAACATGTCGTTGTTCTCAATTAATCAAAAAAATAACCATCAACTCAAAAGCGAGAGATACGATAGTATCTTTACAAAATGTGACGTGTTTGGGTACTGCTTGCCGCACGAAATTAATGTTCAACGCAAAAGAAGCTCTACGCACTAAGTAATACAGCATAAACTGCACCGCGCGAGGGGCAATGACCCCGGCCGGTGACCGGCTGCGGCGCGGCTAGTACCATTGGTTCGAGGTTGCTTACGAGTTTCGTTTATCACAATCGTGAAACTGCTATTTTTTATTTGAATAAAAAAAAACTGCACAAATCTATTGTACTACTAAGATAGAATCATTTTACTGCGGGAAAACAACCACTAAAATTTCACGGTGTATAGGACATGCAACAGCACAGACAAAATCTACAAAAACCACGTTGTCTGAAGTAAGTTATACAAAATTTTTGTTTAACAAGAAACAAAAAATACATCTCTAAAAACCTATTAATACCAACAAACCAGAAATCGTAATTCATTATGGAAACCAACGTTTAATAAGAAAAAAGAAATAATTCCCAAGGAAGCTAAACTCGCAATTAATCATGACCTGCCCAAACCATGTGCAGGAATATACGATTCCTTGGGAAAAGTATTACAAGAAAGAACAGGCAATAAAATGTTACATGTACACATCCCTGAATTGTAGAACAAGCAACGTTAAGCTGCCGAGTCAAATATACTGGACCCTCGTAATGTGGGTAAGGACTATGTGTACATTGTTACTAAGTCAGGTAGCTGGCTAGGCTCAAGCAAAAACAGAGGAAGCAGTTCAATTACTTTTATTTAAATTTGGAATTTAACTATTCGAAACATTTTTATTTGTTAAAATGTATTACCGTTTCATGACCAAAACATAAAAATCACCATTAAATTATTGCTCTGAAAGCATCGATATATGTATAATTTATTAATATGTAAAATTTATATACTCCGCGTATACTTAAATTGTAATTTACGATTTAGATATTGACATCTTGTTTCAGATTTTCTATTGACTAAAATTGTATCCATAAAAATATATAAGTATGTAAAGATAATTCAATCTCGTTTAATTGTAACAGTAATTAATTATATGTAGCAAAATTCTTGCTTCGCTATTTCTCATGACCACCACTTGAAGCAATGAAAGGCCAAATAATGTGAGGTAGAAATGCTTGCGTCTCGTATTACCTATTACGTTATGAGATCCCTGAAGTAGTTCTCATAATAACTTATAAAAATATTGAGACATTAAGTAACTTCAGCTGATTTCTGATAACAGCTACACGCGTAGAATAGTAAGTCAATATTGTATGGGATACTAATCCACATTATGTTGATAATAAATATAGTTTTTCCGATGTATGCGAAAGAAATCTTTTATTTATAAAAATGAATCCCTATTTCCCTTAGTCATCACATCACGCGTGAACGGCTGGACCGATTTCGCTAATTCCTTTTTTGTTTTGTTTGTTATTGTCAGGAGAATGTTTATATAAAAGAAAAAAATAAGAAAATTACGCAGAAAATCAGAAATATTAAGAAAACTTCATCACCACACTAAATTATTTGCTAAGTTACCTTATCGCTTTTGACAATTTAAACTTTTTTAATGCATGGCTGTTGACATAAAATTGACAGAATGCGTGCTGCAAATATCGTCAAATAGGGGGTAAACAAAACTGAATTTTGCACATGGCCATCTGTATCACCTGTTACCGTGTCGGAATACCAACAAAACTAATTTATTAAACTATTTCGTAATCAATATTCATATTTAAGACAGGACAACGTCTGTCGGGTCCGCTAGTTAAGATAATAATTTTATGACTGTATATTATTTCGATGCTTGGCTTTTCTTTTTGAGATTTGCTACGAATGGCTACGATACGACCGGCTGCGTAGCAGGACGAATTGTAAAAGTGTGCGTGCGGTGCGTGCCTGTATCAATGTGTTTGTGTCCTACATTCGCTAGGGCTGCCAACTCCCACATAACATCAGATGATACTTACAGACTCACAGTACAGTTTATATGAGCTCAGATGATAGTTATTTTTATTGCAAACATCAAAGATTTATTTTATGATGTTGCAATAGTGGTTCTATTTCCTGACAGTTTCGCTTTGTTGATCAAATAAACGAATCAAAAATAATATTAAAGTAAAATAGGTTTTGATGTAGTATGTTAGTTTATGTATTTTAATTAGAGCTGAAAATTTGGCTGTGGTGTGACTCATCGTTAAACATTAAAGTATAGGCCTCTCCCGGTGTATATCAGAGATCCAGATCCTTGGCTTTCATATTCCACCTGCTGTCGAAAGCTTTCCTCTTGAGACCGAGATTTGGCAATCGCAGCGTAAGACTCTCTCCGACAAGGAGAGATTTAGGCAGTGGAACAAATTTATATGATAATAATTTTAGATATATTTTGAGTCCCGGGATATAAGGTGAAAAGGGGAATCTATAGAAGATTTGTATAGGGAAATCAATCATTTTTGATTGTTTTAGATACATTTGGTAAGGATTACGTTCGATACCCTGAAGAGAACATAGGATAGCTATTATTTATGAAATCATCACAGAAAGGTATTGAAACGGGCTGCAAATTTTATTTTTTATTTATCTACGCTATCGATTTTAATGAAATTTAGTATAAAGATAGGTTTGACCTTGCGAAAGGACATAAGCTATTTCGTATCCCACTGCTGGACACAGGTTTTCGCCCGCGCGATATAACGTGTAGTTCACGCGGGCAGAACCACGGGTGAAAAGATAGTTTTGTATGAAGATATCAATTACAACAACGTTTAGTACCTCTAAAGGGCCCTAAAACACCGAGAGCGCGATACACTTATTGTTTTGTTACCTCTTTTTTAGGGTTCCGTACCCAAAGGGTAAAGAGGGGACTAAGACTTCGCTGTCTATCCGTCTGTCCGTCTGTCCGTCTGCCTGTCATCAGGCTGTATCTCAAGAGCTGCGATAGCTAGACAGTTAAAATTTTCACAAAATATGTATTTCTGTTGCAGCAATAACGAAAACTACTAAAAACAAAATAAAATTAATATTTAAAGGGGGCTCCTATAGAACGAAACCGTTTTTTTGGCCTTTTTGGTACGGGACCTCTCGTGCGCGAGTCCGATTCGCACTTGGCCGGTTTTATTTATTGTACATTTTTGATCGGCCTAGTCGATACCTCTGGGTCTTGACAAATATTTTTATCTTTTTTTACTTCTTCTTTCCTTCTTTCTAACCGAGAGTACGATATAACCCAATTCCTCGGTAACGGACACGAGGTGGGAGCTCTAGTATATTAATATCTGTATTCAGAATGTACAAAACCCGGAATAGCAGACAGAGCGTGCCTGTTTCATTAATGTCAGGGGTCGAGCGATCGATGCAGCGACCTTGTTCATTCATCTTTCTGAATCCGGACATTTGCAAAACTATGTTGGTACCTAAAGTTGAGCTTTAATTATATTGAGCGAAAGTGTTATTTTCATTTTCATTTATCTGGATTTTTCTATAAAGAGGAATGTTTGACGTATCGCCATAATCATACTCTTAGCAAAACGATGATAACCGGGATGCAGTAAAGCGCCGACCTCAAATCGATTAGCACACCCATCTCGGTCTTTGGGTGCAGTCGTAGAAGCGATTAAAGGATTACAAGCAGAATAACAAAATAGAATTGTTTCGAATAGATGTGTCTTATTAAACTGTAAAACAACCTTACTAAACTGACTTAGCTTACTAATTAATGTAAAAGTTTGGGAGAATGTGTGTTAACTACTCAATCACGCCATAAGCATAAAGGATCTAGATAGTTTTGCGCGAAGAAAGATTATAGGCTGGAAAAGCTTATACCTAGGCCATTTTATATCACAAAAAAAAACGATCCCCATGGGATAGTTTGGTATTTAAAAAACCACGCGTAGGAAGTCGCGTGTAAGAGTTAATAACAAAATACATAGGATTTACATATATAATCGATCTAAAATTATTCTAGTTATGGTCCCAGGATCAATAGTCTTTAAAATCATCATCAGCAGCCATAAACTCTGTAGGCCATAAAGCGAAGCTAAAATAAATATATTTACTAGTAATAGGGGTTAAAGTATGAAATTGCCGATTATTTTCCCACTTTTTATTTTGTTTATAGCTCTTAAGTATAGTCATATTATTGCGTAATTCTTTTTGTATTGTATCAAAAACTAAATAAAGTAACTTTTGACTAAAAAAAAAAGGGAACACTAGTGCCTATTACTTCAAAGGAAGTCGTTGAAAAGACCCCTTACAATGTGTCAGCTGACCTTCTTGCTTCAATTAAGTATATTTGTATTATATACTTTGATTTTCAGAAATTTAAATACTATAATACGTAGCTTTATAACCATCTAACTTTCACCTTTAATTGCATCGAAAACGGTTCAGGCGTTTTTAAAAAACATAAAAATTTTTAGTTTGGAAAAATGACTTTTCTCGATTTTGTCCATACTAAACGGCAATTTCATACTTTAACCCCTAATATTAAAGACTACCAGTAAATACATTTATTTTAACTAATAGATAAATAAATAAATGTAGATTATATTCCGTACGTCGGTTGTTTTGATACGAAAGTAAGAACCTTTTATGGCGCTCGCTTTGTGGTAATCAGAAACAACGATGGTCCAGTTTTTTCTACATTAACCAGACTGAAAATCGAGCCTGGCACCTCGGGAGTTGTCCTTAAAAACTAATTTGTTTACCACTTCACCACTGAGGTCGACACACAAAGTTAGTAAAACGTTTAGTAAAACGATGAAAACCTGCCTAAAATGGAGACTTTGCTTTAGCTATATTAATTAAACATGGAATCGAAATGTAATAACGAATTATAGGATTAGTACAGAAAAAGAAATAGTAGTTTTATTTAATAAACCTAAACATTATACCCGATACAACGGGTACATACAATATTTGTGATTATTGAATCGGTTATGTAATAAAAAAAAACCAACCAAACTAAAAAAAAGGTATAAATATCGGAAACTTAACGCTTGACGGGATTTATTGATACCAATTATTAATTTTAAAGTAAATTATACCTTCCCAACGTTTCGATCCGATTGCACGATCCACATTTACCTTTATATATATATAATTAATTTGGTTGAGTCCTGTAGTGTTAAGTTTTTAACTAATAAAAAGTTTATAAGCAGGTATTATTATTTGTTTAGGTATACTAAAGATGAAACTAACCGGACCTACACATTATGAGTTTGCGAATACTAAACAACTTTGTAAACATACAAAAGAAAAGCTTTATACATAAATGTAATGTAATAAAGAGTTTTTTGTGTGTTATAATGGTACAATCATTTAATTTTAAATATTTACCTCTTCCGCTCTGTTTTTTGCTTAGAGCATTGAATAAGGTTTTTTGCCACTCAAGATATTGTAAATGATTTACAGAATTACGAAAGAAATATATATCATTCTTTCGGCGAACCGAGCTGTCGGTACAAATAATATATTTGTATCGATGAACGATGAACAGCGATTTCTATGTACAATTATTTCGTTCAAGGGTAATTCTGTAAATCATTCGGAGCCCGATAACATGCGGGCAACGCTTCTTTCTCTTGTCATGTAATTATCCTGTGTATTGCCACTCAAGCTATTGTAAATATCTGTTATGCCCGGTAAACAACGCTTCTTCCTCTTATTATGAAATTATCCTGCTAGAATGAACTGGTTTAAGAGCTTTCCAAGTCGCTTATTACAGGTCTCTGACATGACTTGTTTTTACGACTTCCATCTTGGGCCAGAAACCTAACCTAACCTAACGAGTCTTCCGTAGCAGCGACAAAAACCTTCTAGACCCGTTCTTTAGTCGCATTGCCTGTATCATTTCTGCTCGGCCCCATGGTTGACTAGTAAGTAGAGAATACTATTGCCACTAAGTTAACTTACTATACTATTTTTTTATTGTGCAATAAAATATGAATTAAGAAAAAAAAGCCTGAAATATTTGGAGATTAACATTGTTTACCCTAAGCCTGGATACTTAGAGCTGATTCGTTGAGCATGTAGCACCTGAGCGGGCTGTAGGTATTCCACCGAATGTCAGAGGTCACGCGATCGATGTAGCGACCTTGTTCCTTTATTCGTTTTAACTTCATCCCCTAACCACAGATAATATAATACAACACAACAACATTTATAGGAAGATAATATATTTTTAAATTGTAATTATTATTAGCAATGTAGGTAAGTATTTTGTTTTCATCACAGAGTTAGATCAGTTGAATAAACCCGTTGAGTTGAAAGAAAAGAATCTAATTTTCTGAAGAAAAAAATTATAAGTTTTACTAAGTTTGGATTTGCTTGATTTGATGTATTTATAATTTGAGAATATCCAATGAACTAGCAAAAAAAAAGATTTTAATAATTCGCGGATGTATATTTTTTTCATGTAAGACCATGCATAACTTTTTACAAGGTTGACAGATTATTTTGTTTGTTTTTCGATTGGGCTCGAAGATATCCATTTAAAATTTTGAAAGAAAATTCGATTTATGTATGAAAAAAAATAGGTTTGACAACCTACGAAAAATAAACTGTTTATTTACAAAAAGTAGAACCGACAAAAGGCACAAAATGAGCTACCGATTTTGAGTTTAGCCAAATTCGAAATAGGCTAAAATCGTTCACCGACTCAAAATTAAAAGTTTAATTTTGTCATTACAACAAACTTTTAATTAAAAAATATATTTATCATATATCTATCTATATCGATTGAAAGCATCGAAACTTAAACTTCGGAAAAGTTTGTGAATAAATCAAGTCTTAATTTTCCACAAAAAAATACCGAAAAAAAAAGTTTATCAGCTGAACGCGCCTAGAATTATTTTTATAAATTATAAAAGGACCGTATAAAATGTATTTTTTAGATAGTGTTTAAGGTCAATATAATAACCCCATAGCAAACTATATGCGTGGATTTAAATTTAGTTTCTTATGTCATGTACATCGTTTTTCTTTACAAAAGTATACTTTTATATAGTTTATTTGATATTTTAGCAATTATAATGTCAGTATATAAACTTGAAAAATTATTTCTCAGGCGGGACCTTTATGTCTTAATTTACCTTTTTAATTACCATAGATGACAATCTATATGTTAGTATCGCTAACCAACCTTAAAGCCTCAATAATACTTAAATAAATGTGGACAACATTACATACATTGTTCTGATCCCAATTTGAATAACTATTTAAAGCATTCGTATTTTGGAAACCAGAAACAACGAAGGTACCATAAACACCCAGACCCGAGAAAATGTAGAAAAATAAATTTTTTCTACATTGACCCGTACGGGAATCGAACCCGGGACCTCGGAGCAGGCGACACCTTGAAAACCGGTGTGTACGCCATTCCGCCACGGAGGTCGCCAAAATACTTAAATCTCTGGCTCACTAGATCGCGAGTTACAAAGCTTAGCCTCGCAAACCTCTGAGGGCCACACCGTATACCCAGAAAAGTAATCTTGTTTCCTGCCTCCGTATCTCAAGGCTGGTAGAATAAAACCCAGAGCTGATTCCACCAGCAAGCCGTAGCTCAGAGCGAGCTATCTTCCATTGAATGTCAGGGGTCGCGCGATCGATGTAGCGACCGCCTACGCCCGCGTCCGCATCTCGTGCCTACAAGACGCATGAAGGCATAAGCGGTAGCGGGTAATGTTGTAACTAACTTTATTAATTTACATTTTCAGATTATGGATAATGTGTGGTAATCATTAATTGTGTTCAGTATATGCATTATTTTTTCATCAAAATGCATAAGACGCGAACTGCGTACTTCAGTAATTGCTTTACTGCTATAAATAAATTCCATTCCAATCATCATCATCATCATCAGCCTATCGCAGTCCACTGCTGGACATACTGCTGCCTCTCCAGTACGACGCCAGTTAGGTCGATCCTCGGTTTCTCGCATTTCATCTATTTGTGTAAAATTATCCGTTTTGTTTTTAGGCACGTCAAAAATTCGACAAGCCTTCTGGGAATTATGGCAGGCTGCAGCGATTTTTGGATGCTTATCTGAGATTTGTAAATAAAATTCTATGTAATTATCTTATCTGATCTTATCTTATATATCGTATCGTAAATAAAATAATTGTTAATAATCTGAGGAATATCACAAACTAATTTTTCAGATACTTCAGAGATCAAAATTAATCATGAAGTACAGTTTTTTAAGTTTTTATATATTACTGGCAACTTAAATACTAAAACTTAATAAAACTGTTAGAGCAGTTACCTAGGAAAAAGGAAAATTGGTGATGCTAGTCTTGCCTGAGGCAATCTTTATTCAGGGAAGTGTATATACAAAAAGACTCATTCCTCTTATGCCTTAGACACGAGCAAGCGCTCAGCTCAATGTAGCTGAACGAGCAAACGGCTCTAAGCGCCGATCTGTGCCGATGCCGAACCTCTGCGTATGCTTGCGAAGTCGTGCGACTAAGTGCAAACGGTCAAAGACGTATTTGTTGAGATTTGTAGCATGGCCTCTGAATAAAATTCTCTTTGAGTTATAAAGTAGTCGTAGTATACAAAAAAATTACATATAACTGTAATAGGGCTTGTACTGTAGATAACTACAGTACAAGCCCTTAGTTCTTAAGATAACTTAAGAACTAATTTGTTTTTTTGTAAATAATGATAACAATATTAAAGACATGCCACGTTGAGCCACACAGAGCCAACTAGTCCCAAATTAAGCTACTCCAACTAGCTTAACGTTGGGGTACTAGACAACCGATAAACTTACATATATTTTTTTGTAAACATATACTTATTAAACATATAAAAACACCCAGACCAGTACAAACAGACATGAGTATTGCTCAAGCACATATTTGTAATGTGCGGAGATCGAACCCGCGACCCATGGCTCAGAAGTAGCCTTTACTACCACTAATTCAAATGGTCGTCAAATAGTGTGATTGTGGTACTAAAGATAAAAGCTTGTTTTTGCGCTAGGAAACATTTACAAGACATCAATTGCATTAAATTAAGAAACAAGGAAAATTTGCTTTTTTTCGTGGAGTTTGGTCCAGCTCATACACGCGAATAACGATATTTTTTCAAATTTTGTTTTAATAAATATCTTAAAACAATTTATCGTTTTGGTTTTCGTTATATTTCTTGGTTAATACAAACATTACGAACAGATAAGTCAAGTTTTAACACAGTGGGTATTCAAAGCCAGTACCTGAATATTTACTGAATTCAAAGCAAACATTCGGAAATAACAGTCATTGCATTCATTAAAATAAACGGTTTCCTTCTAAAATGAGAAAGCCCAACAGGAAAACATTCCTGAAAATATGTTGAAACAATGTAATCCTCCTTTGTTTGACTGTTAAGATAATAACAAGGATAAATTCAAAGAGATAATGGACACAATAGTAATAACGATTGTTTTGAATTCACCGGTGTGTTACAAACTTCATTCACTGAACCTATTCTTAACTTGATCCTTAATTCCTCCAATTTGCCACTGTCAATATTAGTTTCTCAGAACTTTATCTACCGAAGATGTTCTTTCTTCTTTCTTTCTTTCAGCAAGACAAGACGTTTTAAACAGTCCATTTAAAGGTGATTTGATACTAAATGGAAGCCAGATCGGATTTTTTTCCCGCCACCCGTGCTTGGGGTTTACTGTTTTACTATGGTGTGATGTCGTTTCGATCCAGCCCTCTTCCAATTACTGTCTTGAGGATGGAACGGCAGTGGCGAATTTAAAGGTGACTGGAAACTATATTACGGAAATTAAGCTTAGTAACAATTGACTATAAGGTAAGTAGACGTGCCCAGCAGACGGGTATGGGTCTAGTAAAAATAACCAAGGTAGCAGAGCGAGTATATGACGGCCTCCGTGGCGGAGTGGCATACACACCGGTTTTCAAGGTGTCGCCTGCTCCAAGGTCCCGGGTTCGATTCCCGGACGGGTCAATGTAGAAAAAAATTGTTTTTCTTCATTTTCCCGGGTCTGGGTGTTTGTGGTACCTTCGTTGTTTCTGGTTTCCAAAATACGAATGCTTTAAATAGTTATTCAAATTGGGATCAGAACAATGTATGTGATGTTGTCCACATTTATTTATTTATTCATTTATTTATAGTATAATTGCAATAGCATCTAAAGAACTAAGATGACCGTCATTCCTCAAAAAATAATTAGGCTGAATGAAAATGGTAGTGGCTGGGAAAAACTTAGGGAGAGCAGCCCTCGCCCGCTGTGCCGCAGCGCCGGAGAAGAGCAAAACCTATGCATGCTGCTACATGCAGCACACATAATCTTACTTTTGGGATTTTGAACTTCGGTATACCAACTGTAGGTATATGAATCTTCGGGATTTTAAACATTCGGGATATGAACCTTCGGGATTTTAAACTTTCGGGATTAGGAACTTTCGGGATTTAGAACTTTCGGTTTTTTGAAACTAGACATATTGAGCTTCGGTATATCGGGTATTTCATACGTTCGGTATTTTGATTTTCGACGTTTTAAGCGTAGGTATTTAAGAACTTTCGGTATTATAATACGTAGGTACCCTTCAGATATGAGATAGATCCCTTTGGCACCAAGGGAAAATCTCGGAAAATTTAACCTATACAATAAACGATAAATACATAGAGTACCATTTAAGTATATATCGCTTATAATAGGTTAATTTTGCTGGCTTTCAACCAATTTTAATGGTTGTCAACCTTTTTTTAATAACCATCTTTGCACTATCGTACACTAACGATTAAAGCATAATCATTAAGTAATATATTATGTTTTACAATTATTATCTAAGTATAATTTATATAAAATTCTCGTGTCCAAAACTACGATATTTAGTGGGACTTCATTGGTTGAAACGTCTTCATTCATAAACATTCACCCATGAAAGGTCGTAAGGCTTTCAGGGAATGAAAATTTAAATGGCACATAAAATAACTTAGATCCTGTTATGTACATTTAGATAATATTAAATTCGTCGCCGGTGGATTTTATGCTTTCAACATTTTGAGAGCCCAATAAAACTTGAGTACGTGTCTCTTTGGGCACTTAGTATGCAAATATTTTGTGATCGTGCTTAATGTTCGGAGTTGGGCTAATATTTTTTACCTAATATTGCTTAGAAATGTGTACTAATGTTTTACTACTCTTAAAAGTAATTCATATATCGCTTTTAATTACCTATGTATTTTACATATCGTCTAGGGTAGGTAAATTGGCAATACAAGGCCTACGGATGCATTAAAAAAAGGTATAAAGGAAATTTAACGCTCTTTTGGAAAAATTATGTTTCTTTGCAGGGATTTGCTAAAAGTTTCATATACGAGTAAGTCACTAAAACTAAAGATGTAAGGCCAGAAAATAGATACAGTTTCTGCTCTAAAATAAATGCTACTTAAATGTGAAAAACATGACATACGTTGCTTTGATCCCAAACGAAGCTACTAAAGTACACTGGAAAAAAATGTTGGTGGAAATTACAAATAACGAATGAAACAAGTTATAAATTCAATCAACATATATATTTATAGAGGAAAAAGCTAAACCACAATGCAAAAATTCACAACTTGATTTTATTATGCTAATGGGACTGATTGATAAAATTACTTATAAATAGTTACAATCAAATAAAACGACTTTAGGTCTGACTTTAAACATTATCTGTAAGATCGCACTAACCTAATTCAACTACATAAGATGCCCCAGTGTTTAGGCTAATGTGTTTTCGTCTGTACCTTTACTTGAGCTTTGAGACTTTAAATTTTGTGATTTAGGTCAAGGGAAGCTGTAAAAAATTAAGTCTTTTGACTTTGTGGTACCTGACGCACCTATTCATCTTGTCTTTATTAACAGTCAAAGTAAATAAAAATAACAATAAACAGTTATTTTATTTCTATTGAAAGAGCTTAAAACTCTTATTATAAAACGCTTACCTGTACATTTTGTAGATGGCTAATCTAAATAAAACGTTTATAAATAAAATAGATCTTTTTGTAAACCTGACATATCATATTGTTGACCTGTTAAATTAAAAAAAACTTGAGAGGTGTCAAGGGACACCCGGATGGAACGAAGTTCCTTTTTAGTGAAGGTATTGTAGTAAAAATTTATTTTATTTTAAATTAATTTTTAAATACAAAACTTTTTTTTTCTCTCTCTCTCTCTCTCTCTCCCTCTATATATATAAGAGAGACAGAGAAACACGCGCACGCCGCACGGCTTACAACTATAGCAAAAATTATCGTTACAACTTTTGGTCTTAATATTTTCCGTCTAGCCCCCTTTCGCGGCGTGCGATAAGGAACTTCGTTCCAATTAATATAGCTGATTATGGTGTATGTTCATGTTGAACATTTGGAGTCCAGATAAAGTATAAATTAAGTTTGGGTAAAAAGCCATCAGTTATTAGGTTTTTTAACCTGACAAGCAATTAATATCCACGCCTTATTATTATACCTTATTATTATACCTTATTATTTAAATAAAGAACAGTCAGCGCCTATTGCCAAATCGTAATTGAAATTCTGTTTATATTCAGATCGTGTTTTGTTTTGCCTTGCCATCCCGCATTTCTTCCTTTACTTCCTCGTTGAGAATTTTAAACGAGCGACCGACATTAATCTCGTTTTCGATATTATAACGCCCCAACATTAACAGGCCTTTCCACGATGATACAATATTATCATCAATCATGAAATGTTCACGAAAACAAATATCTCTTAATTTTAGACGCTACATCGCGTTCTCACGAGACAGGCTCTCCATAAATAATTTTATCACAGAATTTGATACCTAGTAGACCTTATTTACACTTTGTCGTAAAAAACTTCACAATTGAACCACGCGAGGGATAACGTTTCATGGTTCATACATTTTAATGGTCTAAGTACCTAATGTAGGTACTTAAGTATCCCTATATATTACTTACTTTTAGCATTTCACGATCATCTATGTTGTTGTTCATCTTTGAATATAAATAAAGAACTTAAAAAAACCATTTAACTTACGATATGCTTACTAAGTTTGTATATAGCGTCGACTAAATAGTACATTAACATATAAATGTTTTTTGATGGTTAAATTCCTTGTCAATTTGTAAACAAAATTGCAAAATCCGCACCGTCTTGAGATCGTTTTTTTCAGTAAAACTTAATCCGAAGTGCTTTAAAGACTCTCATAAAGTACTAGGAGAGCATAACCGCGCAGAGTTTCATTAAATCAAAGATTTTAAAAGACGCAGCGAGCCGGCCGCCCCTAACTGGGTTAACAAGCGGCGGGCTCTCACTAATTAGAGACAGGGTTCCGTAGCGTCGTCTTACTCACTACGCGAGATTAAATTGTTAGTATTCCAACGTAGGTTCGTGACCGAAACCAAAACAATATTTTAGTTTTAGCCGAAACCGACATTAATTTTGTATTTTTCGTTCGAATTTACATTCGCCAAATCAGTCAGTCACGGATCAAGTTTAGTAGATTTAGACCCGAGTTCACCAATTCTTAAACAGCCGGTAAACATAGATTGAACGTCTAAGACCCGAGTTCACCATTCTTGAACAGCCGTTAAACATAGATTGACGAGTAATTTGACACAATTCCCATACAAAATATGTCAAATAATATTTTAAACGCAGTTTAAAACTTAAGCGTCTGTTGGTGAACTCTACCCAAACGTTTAAGTTTTAAACAGTGTTTAAATTATCATTTGACATATTTTGTTTGGCAATTGTGTCAAATTAATCGTCAATCTATGTTTAAGAAATAGTGAACTCGGGTCTTACGAAAAGGAAACATACGCTTTTAAGACAACTTTGACTGTATGGTCAAATGTCTCAAAATGTTGTCAAGTTTTTTAGCCCTTTTATCGTTTAGTAGAAAGCTTAAAAATACATTTTTAACAATAACAAAAATTGGTTTTACTTCAATATCATGTTAAACTTTAAATAAATACCAGTATATAAGTTAATAAGGTGGACAAGGTCCTACAGGTTATATTCTGTTTATATTCAGATAAGGTCAAGGTCAGGCCCCCTACAAGGTGGACCGACGATCTGGTCAAGGTCGCGGGAAGCCGCTGGATGCGGACAGCACATGACCGATCGTTGTGGAGATCCTTGGGGGAGGCCCTTGCCCAGCAGTGGGCGTCGTTCGGCTGATATGATGATGATGATGATGATAAGTTAATATTTCAATATTTTAAATGTTACATAAGTGTATCTACGCGAGTGCGGTATCATGACTAAGAAAGGGCGATACTTCCTGGTACAGGTATATTGTATTACGAACATATTCACAATGCGATATCTGAAAGCTGCTTTGTTACATTTTATTTTTCGACAATGTCTGTGGTGAGAAATGAGACAAAGGCAGTGTAAAAGCTTTCTCTCTTGTCAGTAAGTGCTGTCAAAACCACAACTCTGATATTGTGCTGAAGGTAACCGAAAGATAGATAAAAAAAAACCTAAGATAGCTGTGGCGCGTACCAAAGAAATTCAAAGACGAATAAATTTGTGGGCGTGTTCATTGCTCAAGGTCATCGGCTGCAGTCAGCGTCTTAATTTTAAAAATTAAGTGCTGTTGTAGATACTTTGTGCGCTTGCCATTGAGTGTAATTGAAATTCTGTGTATGTGTGTTAGTGTGTATATGTTTTGTGTTCGTGTGTTATATGCCTATCTGTTAAATTAAATATATAATTATTATATAGGATAGGATAAGCTCTACTTTTAGGTAAAAGTACTTTTAGGTAACACTATGTTATAGCATGATTAAGTAACAGACATCCATTTCAAGTCTTGCATTATTTATAATAAGTAACACCTGTAATATTTTATTATAAAAGATAATGTAAGATATAAAAAAGCGAGACCTCGTAATACAAGAGTTGACTTTAACTTTCATAGGTATGTTTTTTTATATATCTTTCAGTTTGATGAATGATTTCAAAACGTATGTTAGGTGAACTTCATTTTATATATAGGCAAGTAAATGTAACAAACAATTAAAAAGCACTGTTGAGTGCTACAATGGATTAGCGGAAAATCGATTAGGTATCCCCCGGGGACGGGGATTTAAAAAACGTTAGATACTATTATATCTTTGTCCTTAGACGCTCTTGAAAAATCTTGACGATACTTTTTATCTCGCTAGTAGAACATGGAATTTGAAATTTAAGGCTCTAGGCGCAGGATCCAATTTTATTAAATGATTCCTACCGATAAAGTTTATATCGATATTTGTTACTCATTAACACCAAAACAGCTGAATGAATCTAGGCAAAGTTTGGTACGCAGATTGATTATAGGCTCAAATAGTTTATAATTTTATATTCCAATTTCCACGCGTACAAAGTTTCGGAAAACAGCAAGTACCTATTATAAAATATGTGAAAGTTTGGATGAATGTCAAACTCAATCACGATAGAACGGCTGAATCGATCTAGACAAAATTTGTCAATCAGATTGATCATAGGTAGGCTAAATGAGGGCTTTTCAAAAATTTGTTTCCCTATAAGATTTTTTCAAATCCAAACTTCCACGCGTACGAAATCGAGGTCCAACATCTAGTTGTAGTATTCACTAAATTTTCCAATTTCACACACAAATTAAGAGAGGTGCTTAAATGACACAACTAACATGATATTTTAAAAATATATCGATAAACTTACAAAAGCAAAGTAACTCAAATTAACTGGCAGCAAGTTACACGTATACACATAATAGGTTCTGTGAAAATTAAGTGGTTTAATTTGGAGCCCAGCAACAAGCTCGAACCGAGGAATGCGCAAATTATCAAGATTCCGTTTTGCATCTACCGGTATCCATTCTAAGCTGGTGTTACGAATACATTGTTTGAATATTTCGCAAGCCATGAAACAGTAATATTAAGCCTTTAAGCATAATTATCATAACACTAGCTGTCCGCCCACGCTTTGCACAGGTTTCCCAATGAAGACATAGCAAGCAAAATGAATGATCTGCTACTGATCCTTTACACACTTTCACGTGAATAATTCTAAACCAGTTTCTTTTTCGTACAATATACAAACATTCTCCTGACTATGACAAACATAAAAAATAGAATCATCCAATTTGGTGCAGTCGATCAAGTTCATATATTTTGGCAATTAATTTATATTTATGCTATAGATAGATGTACAGACACGACATCGACTTTCAATAAAATAAAAACAATTTCCTAGTTTGAGTATTTTATTTAGCTAATTTAATTGTCATAAAAAGTTTGTTTCAAAGAAAATGTTTGAAAGAAATAATCTGAAAATTAATTAGGTAATTATTACCAAAAAAAAACCGAAGAAAAACAGGAATGGCATTGACATTTTTGTTTTATTTTTCGTGAATGTATTAATATATCATGCTTTTTTTGGGTAAATTTTGTCAAAAACTGTTAAGAAAAAACAACATCTAAAATAAATTATGGAATTGTAGAAAAAAAACATCTTTATTATCTCCATACAATCTCTTAACCTCCTATAATGCCGTTCATGGAAATTAACATCTGGGCTGGACATTATATGGGACAGTTCTGCAATGTATCATTGCCAATTCCTTCTCAATATAGACGTCTTCATACAGTGCCCGCTACCTATCATGTCTGTGAGATACTATTGCACGATTTTAAAGTTGCTCAGTAATGTATGGAGATATACTCGAGATTTCCATAGGTAGTTAGAAGAAGAATCAGAAAAGATAGGCACCACATTTGTTGTCGGACTAATAACATTTGAAGTATACAATGTTCTTGAATAAAGACCTTGACTGAGTAAACGCAGCAAAAAACTTTTTCAATATTGTACTAGAGCTGTATAATAGGAAATAAGTAAAATCAGGGAAGAATGATGCAAGCTACAGCTACTACTGCAGTCTACTCTCTGGCATGTGATGGTAGATATAAAAGTATATTTACTTAAGGCAGTTCTATTTTTATGCAAATAACTTCAATCAACTTCGTCAATTAAAACTTACTTCAAGTAAAAGGTATAAGGAACCTTACCAGCCAGGCTTGAGGCATAAGTAATAAAAACTCGGCACAGTTCTATTCATTGAAACAATACAGAATTTCTATGACGAATCTAATGAAAAAGCGAAAGGTCGATCGGGGGTTTTAATAAAAGGCCTTGCAGAGGAATTGACGAAAATATGAGTCTCGGCAAGAAACCCACTTATTACCACTTTATTGGATTTCCTGACATTTCACCTCCCGCAGAAAATTCCAACGAAAAATCTTTTCCCTTCCAATAACTAGATTATTTACGCTAATTGGACTATTTCGCGGAAACTAACTATAGAAAGTATACATTAGGTATGTATAAAATATAGTTTTTTTTGTTAAAAGATTTGGCAAGACACACAGTTTCCGGAGTATCATCTCTTTTCGTGCAAGAGAGTAGTTGAAACTATGAGTTTTCCGGAATCAACTTACAATACCAATTGCTCGGCAATATCGGGAAAAACATCGTGACAACACGTCCACCTTTACCACTTACTTTCCACCAATACCTTTAGTCCAAAAATGGTATTTTTCCCATGTTTGAGGCTGATGGTATTCTGATGGCAACCTGCAAATTTAATAACAATGACCTGGTTGGTATGGTGGAAATGGTGGTCTACTTTACCACCCCGGAAGGGTTTGGTTCCCGGTACGGGTCCCTGATTCTATCGAAGTCATAAAAATGAGTCACGTCAGATAGGTATATGTGATAGGCAGTTTGGAACACTTTTGAAAAAAACTTTATTGACTGTTCTTGAAGGATAATATAATTACAAGAAAAAAACAAATATATAATAATAACTTCCGCTACTTTGATCGTAGTCTGGCGTAACCTGACCAGGAGTTGGAGAATGACATAGTTCCCAAAGAAACCGCAATAACCGAATATAACGAGGTCGGAGCCGCAGGAAAAATAAAACGGTTGTCTGTAATAAAATAGTACCAACAATTTTTGAGTGGAATCGGATAGCTGTTTGAGACCTTAGTGTAAGGAGTTCCTGAGAGTTTTCTGCGCACTAATTCTTTTAAAGATAGACGATCTGAACCTCAGATAAACGATTCTCTGTTTCTTACTGAAAGTTTAATCGGCCTTAAAACAATTTTTCTTTTGTTTAAGAAACCGCTCCGCAATACCCTCGCGATCCGTTTTTGCGGCGGGTGAATTTTTATTGTTTCAAAGGGATTCTTTCATTATTTCCTCAATTATTTACAAAAGGAGTAACGGTTTAACGTAAATTGCTTTCAAACTCAACCCGTCAATTAAAATTGTTCCCGTTTTTCTACGTTTTAGGTATTTTCAAAGATTTTAAGACATTTTATTGACTTTCTGGAAGTTTTGTTACCTGATTTCTTTAAGTAGTAGGTTTACGAGTAGAATATTATATTAATTTTCACTTAGCTAATTGGTTTATATTCCTGCATTTGGGTATATATTTTTTTAATAAAATACCGTTTTTGTCAGTTTTGCAACAAACACAAGCTCTTTTGTAATATGAATTCATCGTCTAATGGACGGATTAGTTATTTACTGGATAACATTAGGAGGTTACTTTACTAAGTAGTTCGCAGTAATAACAAAAAGTTCTTCGTATATTACGACTACACTATGATATCCATAATATTATTTTAGGATTAACTTATGTATAAGTTTCTATTAGTTATGTTATTGCTACTTTAACTATTTGCTATAACAAAGCATAATTAAGCATCTCTATTGAAATTATCTCGACTGATTTACTAAAAGACCATGCAGGTAAAGTTAATTAGTTTATCAATAGGGCTAAAAATAAAATAAAACGCAGAGGTAACCACATTAGTTACGTGGGCATACACAAAAAACCTTCCAAAAAGCTTCATCTTACATGATCTTAGCAACTGCGTTTAGAAAAAAAAACGAATACCTATCCCTTTCCCAATATTATGGAGAAGTGTTTTTTTCTTTTCAGGTTTTGACTTTATTCTAGATAATATACATTAACGACGTTTTAACACATTAGAAGTAAAAAAGGTATTATAACTATTTAAAAAGATTACCTTTTTACTTTTACTTTTTCATTTTGCTCGTTGTGTAATGTGGAACCCAATTTTTTCCGCAAAAAACAGCAAAGCGACAGTTTTATACCTGTACCCAAAATGGGGACAATGCTTGAGATAAATGAATTACCTTCAATGCTTTCCTCTTGGGACGGCTACCTGGTCGGTGACACCTAAACATTGTTGTATAATTCATTGCACGACACTCCCGATTGTCCCTGAATCAAAAGACAGAACAATGAATACCTTTTCATTGTCTCTTAAAATACTTAATCTATCTCGAGCAACTGATCAATTAAATTTAATCGCTGGAATAACATTTCGTAAATTAATTGATGCTTCCGTATTGTGTCTCAAATATCTTCGATGTAATTCCTAAATTCATTTTAATGGATATGCTTTCATTTAAATGTGCACCTCTCAAATACTCATATTTGATGAGGTTTGTTTTTAAGTATTATAATGATTCGTAAATACTTTTTCAAAGATTTTGTACTATCACAAGAATCTCAACGTTGGCCTTAGGTATTGATTTCTAGAAATACTTATCTCGAACATTTAAATAAGACGCCTTTTCGTCCTGACCTGTGCATGGGTCTCGTAAGCGGAGACTAAATGTAACACCATAAAAGATGGCAGGACCATCTTGTCTCCACCGCTAATGGATTATCGCTTCGTCTGCCAAGCGTGGCTATTGTGCCGAAATTCTCCTTTTGGTTAGGTCAGAGTCCAGCAGTGGGTTAATGTAGACTGAAGATGAAAAATGTTCAAATGCTGACCACAGAAATGTTTAGACATATAATAGAGAAATGTTCACATCTCAAGATAAATTATTGATTTTTTATGGTAATGATGTGTGTCTGTTTGTCATTATGGTCTACTTATCTGCGTGTATTTAATAAAATTTGGTACAACGACAATATTTAAGATAGTCTTAATGGGTATCTATCAAAACACATACTTTTTTGATACCGAATTTCATTTCACAGAAAACTATTCTATGAATGTTAATATCTTTTTTTCTTGATTTATCGAATAGTTAATAATCGCCGTTTCATAACATCGAATAAGATTTCACAAAAAAAAATGTTTCGCAATTGTTTTGTTAAGCAGAATAACGAAATATCAAACTAATGTTTCATAGAATTATTAAGTTATCCATGAAACCATTCATAAAAACATGTTTCACTGTGTAACGGTTCCCATAGCATGAATTAATGCATGCATGAAAGCAAGCAGGCATGCAACAGGTACGCATGAATTCATGCATGGAAGCAAGCACATGCATGCATACGCATGCAAGTAAGAAGGCATGCATGCATGCATTAATGCATGCAAGCAAGCAAGCAGGCATGCAAACAAGCAGCATGCATTACGATTTCCTCGTCTCCGGCGCTGCGGGAATAGCAGCCTCGTCGCCCTTGCGTAACAAGGTGCAGTCACCCAAGCTCGCCTACGGAGCTTCGGCTTACTGGTCACCTAGGGCGACCAGCCTCAGCCGTTCCGGCTCGGGCGCGTGCCTGCACCTTGTTACAGCGGGCGGAGGCTGCTCTCCCTCCACGCCTCCGGCTTTTGAATTACACTCTAGTATCGGGCAGACTAGTACCACGGCGAAGAGACTACAGCGAGTCGGGATTACCGCAGTTTATTTATTATATCAATATTTATATCAGTTATGCTTTAAATTATCTATTAATAAAGTATGCAATATAATATTAGTAACAAAAATCGTTTGGCAATACGGACTTTAGTGAAGTAAAATTGGATGTTTCAACAATTCTGCATATTAAAACTTGCGTGGAAATAAAATAATGGATAACAAAATAGTAAACTAATATTACTTCGATAAAATACATAATACATGAAATGAAGTAACGATGAAGTAAGTTTGAAGATAATAAGCATTCGATCAAATGAAATTGTGATGTAACATGATTCTAGAATATGTTGAATATCGTTAAGAAACATCTGCGAATTGTTTTATTGGGAATGAAAATCGTTGAAGAAAATTGCGATTAAGTGATGGGTTCCCAGTTTTCATATAGGAATTGTCAATTCTTAATTTATGTTTATTAAAACAATTACGCCTGACTGCGATGCCAAATAAATTGTACCAAAGACTATTTAACTGCTATACAATGTATAAAATAAGCGATTTTATTTATTTAAAATTATATCAACTTAGTTCTCAAGATAGTGATTGCAAATATTTGCAATATATTATCTAAAGAGGGCTATAATAACCAGGAACGCATATAAATAGAGAGAGAGCTGTATAGGTAAACCGAATTTCAGCGGGCTAACATAAGCCGGAGTAACTACACACAACAAATTCACAAGCTTGTTTCCTACTAATGTTAATTCAATAAAAATAATTCACCTGAACGATTCAACTGCAATTTCCTGTAAACAGTAAATACCGTACCAGCATTTTAAGTATTGACATTCTGTTGAACGCTTAGGAAGCAAACTTTACTACAGGGCCGACACTATTGAATGCCATTGGGGCCCGGTTCAGATCGGAAAATGCCCGAACACATGTAAACAAAAATTAAATACAACATTCGCGTTTTTTGCTTAGTTTAAGCAATGCAATTATGATAGCAGCAAATCTAAATCTATATTATGTTAGGCAGATACATTCGTCCAATTTAAAACTCCTCTGTTTTTATAAAATCAGTCACAAATTTTAGAATTTTTGTGTCTGCGACTCTCAGAGGCCCATAACCAGTGATCACGCCCTGAATACGACCCCGTTTTCCACCATAGATCCAATACTTTAGTGTGATTTATTTGTTTACTTGCACGAGAGGAACTAGGACGAAGTTTTGCGAAGGAGGGGAGGGATCCACTGGAGTTGTCCAATTAAAAACAGGGACAAATTAATGAGTCTCCGGAATTCTCCCCAAAGTTTTTGCTTGATGAATGCCTTACATAGTTTATATACTTGTACCTACTTTTTATTTCGATAATTCTACATATAATGTAAACATTTATTTTAAGTAAAGAAATATATTCTTCATAAACGTAGAAATCTGTGGAATATATGAACGTTCATTTTAATAGTACAACTATCACAGTACAAAACAGATTCAAAATAATATTTCTTGATTTGAATTACTATGTCACTTGTCGCTTGTAGGAAGTATAGTTCGTATTACACCAATTAGACCCGAGTTCACCAATTCTTAAACAGCCGGTTAACATAGATGGACGATTAATTTGATACAATTCCCATACAAAATATGTCAAATAATATTTTAAACGCTGTTTAAAACTTAAACGTCTGTTGGTGAACTCTATACACAACCTAATAATAAACATTGAAACTGCATTGACACACAAAGTAGGCAAACCACAAAGAAAGCGCTTAAGAAGTAATTAAAGTCATTACAGATTTAATGAGACTTTCAATAAAATGTAGAGATTTTAGCTTGAAACTCATTAGACATTCGTAAAACGATTTTCATTATCTAAAAAGCTCCGAAAAAGGTCGATTTAAATTATTCTTCAATTAACGTCAAATCTACGAGAGAATATAGGTCAGACGTGATGGACAATCAACTGAGAGCCTAGACAAAGAAATGTTGCGTTTCATTGGGTGTTCGGTTCAATTTTTATAATTGATATCGCCATCTTTAGAGGATAAACGTAGCAGTATACCGTTTTTATCGAAATTATAGATGATTTTAACCGTGACACATGATATTTCTACTTATTGAAGGAAAAAATACATATTTTTTATCCTTTGCCATCCATGTGTTTCATAGCTATTTAGGTACAAGTTTGATATATTTTAGTCCTTTCGAGGCGTAATTTTAGTTTATTTTATAATTATATACCAGTGTTTGGCATGGCCTAGCTATCTTACTAAAATTATAAATGCGATAGTTTGTGAAGATGTTTAATTTTTTCGTACTCTTTTACGTAAAAACTATCTATCATCATCAGAATAATATTCATGATATAATTTATTCCAAAACTCTGTGTAATTTCTGCTGTAACACAGCATTTAGCAGTTGTATTTTGTATTCGATTGGTAAACATTTATATTTTTATAAGTAGGAACACATCATTCGTTTACCTCTAAACATATTTCTACAAATTACGCGGACGTAATCGCGGGCCAAAGCTAGTAGATAATGGTTATTTTAAAGCATAGCTCAGTTGATTACTAATAATTTGACTGTACTAAAGTATGTTTGTTTGATTCAAGACGATTTAAAAATATTGCGAGACCGTTCTTACCATCATGCAAGCTAACTTCTTTTGTTCTTGATAATAAAGACTCCCTAAAAATATAGCTTGTATCTATTAGTTTCAACTCATTTACTGTAGAAGTCTAAATAGACTAGATAGAATAAGCGACTAGAAAGAAATCTTCCTAGTCGCTTATTAATGGAAAATATATACTGTGTTATTAACACACTAACCCCGTTTCTGGCAAAACAACATTCGCCAATCATTGCGTATGAAGACATAGAGAGTATACATACTTTTTCGGTGCTAAGTTGGAACCCAGGTCGTTGAAGTAAATATGGACACATTTGGACCGAAGCCAAATATCCACTCAGTCTGTGAAACAATGTGAAGGAGCGTAAGTTTGTGCGTAGGACTGGCCACTTTCTTACTCAAAGTGGCTAAAGTGCATGATAGAGGCGTGTTACCGTTAAATCACTTTTGAATCAAAAGTTTATAGTTTGTTACTAAAGTAACACCCTAAAAGACGTGTGGCCACTTGAATACAGTATATTTTAAATATTTGGTAAGATTAAACCAATAACTTCTAACTAGTACCGAGAGAGCACTGCATGAAGGTGCTTTATAACTAAATTAATACCTACAAAGAAAAAACTATCGTTAAAAATACTTTACACTTATGACATATTTTATCTAGTCTGACGGCCCTACTTCTGCTACTTTCAGTTGACTTACAAACGCGGTATCTCATTAAAGGAATGAGGTCACTCGGAATATTTACTGAAACCTGTAAGTAGGTACATGTAATAATAGGGGTTAAAGTATGAAATTGCCGATTATTTTCCCACTTTTTATTTTGTTCATAGCTCTTAAGTATAGTCATATTTATTTATTTATTTATTTATTTATTTATTTATTTATTTGGCTTACTTACAGTCAACATACACAGGTCACGTCAAAAACATTTCCAATACTTATAGGCTAAGTGTAGTGACTACTTATAAGTAAACACAGCATGCAATATAATATTAATCGATAAAGCACAGGAGTTGGTATAGACATTTATATTTGCGTAATTCTTTTTGTATTGTATCAAAAACTAAATAAAGTAACTTTTGACTAAAAAAAAATGCAATAATAGTGCCTATTACTTCAAAGGAAGTCCTTGAAAAGAACCCTTACAATGTGTCAGCTAACCTTCTTGCTTCAATTAGGTATATTTGTATTATATACCTACTTTGATTTTCAGAAATTTAAATACTATAATGCGTAGCTTTATAACCATCTAACTTTCACCTTTAATTGCATCGAAAACGGTTCAGGCGTTTTTAAAAAAACTAAAAAATTGTTAGTATGGAAAAATGACTATTCTCGATTTCGTCCATACAAAACGGCAATTTCATACTTTAACCCCTAATAGTTTCATTAGACCTTAAATAGGTAGACACAAAGTACCTACTACTACTCGATTTGCGTTTTCTTTATGACACGATTATTCTTTACTATGTGTAGCCCGTGACTTCGTCCGCGTCAATTTCTGTTATTATGAACGCTATTATTTTTGCAACATTATTCACTTATGCTTCGCTCCTATTGGTCGCAGCATGATGTTATATAGCCTAAAGCCTTCCTCGATAAATGGAATATCCAACACAAAAATATTTTTTCAATTCGAACCAGTACTTCCTGAGATTAGCGCGTTCAAACAAACAAACAAACTCTCCAGCTTTATAATATTAGTATAGATAGCTGTTCCCCGCGACTTCGTCTGCGTCAATTTCCGTTATTATGATCGCGATTATTTTTGCAACATTTTTCACTCATGCTTCGCTCCTTTTGGTTGCAGCGTGATGTTATATAGCCTAAACCCTTTCTCGATAAATGGACTATCCAACACAAAAAGAATTTTTCAAATCGGACCAGTACTTCCTGATATTAGCGCGTACAAACAAACAAACAAACAAACTCTTCAGCTTTATAATATTAGTAACAAAATATATACCTACAAAGAAAAAACTATCGTTAAAAATACTTTACACTTATGACATATTTTATCTAGTCTGACGGCCCTACTTCTGCTACTTTCAGTTGACTAACAAACGCGGTATCTCAATAAAGGAATAAGGTCACTCGGAATATTTACTGAAACCTGTAAGTAGGTACATGTAATAAGTATGAAATTGCCGATTATTTTCCCACTTTTTATTTTGTTTATAGCTCTTAAGTATAGTCGTATTATTGCGTAATGCTTTTTGTATTGTATCAAAAACTAAATAAAGTAACTTTTGACTAAAATAAAAAATGCAATAATAGTGCCTATTACTTCAAAGGAAGTCGTTGAAAAGAACCCTTACAATGTGTCAGCTAACCTTCTTGCTTCAATTAGGTATATTTGTATTATATACCTTCTTTGATTTTCAGAAATTTAAATACTATAATGCGTAGCTTTATAACCATCTAACTTTCACCTTTAATTGCATCGAAAACGGTTCAGGCGTTTTTAAAAAAACTAAAAAATTGTTAGTATGGAAAAATGACTATTCTCGATTTCGTCCATACAAAACGGCAATTTCATACTTTAACCCCTAATAGTTTCATTAGACCTTAAATAGGTAGACACAAAGTACCTACTACTACTCGATTTGCGTTTTCTTTATGACACGATTATTCTTTACTATGTGTAGCCCGCGACTTCGTCCGCGTCAATTTCTGTTATTATGAACGCTATTATTTTTGCAACATTATTCACTTATGCTTCGCTCCTATTGGTCGCAGCATGATGTTATATAGCCTAAAGCCTTCCTCGGTAAATGGAATATCCAACACAAAAATATTTTTTCAATTCGAACCAGTACTTCCTGAGATTAGCGCGTTCAAACAAACAAACAAACTCTCCAGCTTTATAATATTAGTATAGATAATACGTGTAGTGTATGGGCATACACATTAATTTTAAAAACTGTAGCATCAAAAAGCAGCACTCTCGTTTTTTTTACAATACGCAGGATATATGGCACGTTTAGGTATAAGCCTATTTACATCAAACGGAGCTACACATAAACGACTGGACATGCTAATTTATTGTGATTCATATAAGCAATACCATTTATTTATTCACAATACTATTTATTCACTTTGATTATGACTATGACTGACACATATACTACTACAGGCTTTGTTTTGTACATATTTTTTATTATTACTCCATTCTTCGTAAATTTAACATTATAACCAAGTATATGGATAACCTGTAGGTACCTACATATTCTCTCTCCGCAAATTTACTAAATGTATTTTCAAAAATAAACGACTGTGTGCAGTCGAGACGAGTCTCCATTCATATTCATATCAGTATCAAATGTTTTAAAAACAGTATTCTTTGAAGACGTTTATAAGCGTACACTTAAATGTCGTTATTGTTAATATGCTTTTCTTTACTGCAATTCAGCAAAATACACATTTTGAGTTTAAAGACATTTACAAGTAAACTGGCATTACTTTTTATTGGATGATAAACGAAGAATATTATAAAATAGACTCTTTTGAACACCTATCAATTTTATTTATTGGTTTTATTTACAGGGAGCTTATTCATTACTATTTAAAGTATCTATTAAAATTCTTTATAGCTATAACAGACCATAAGCAGATTTTAGATTCTAGCACAATATAAAAATTCTACTTATTCAGCAAAACATAATTTTGACAATAATTGAAAAGCAAGCAGTAATAAAAGCCCGCCAAGTGGTACTTATCTTCTACTGAAAACAATGCATCGTTATTAAGGCATTTACAATGCGTCTAAGGACGTTTTTTCTTAAGTTTATCAACAGACAAAAATGGGTCTCAATTCGTTGAGTCTAATTCTAAATATATTTTTTGTATTTTCTCAACTTTTTACTAGTTAAACTGATTTCTATATAAATTTTTTTTCATTAAAACCTTTCAATATTGGCATATTACACATTGTTTTCTTTTCAACTCGTTTCATCTTCCCTTC